>OY754975.1:8605114-8999934 GCA_963576475.1 Molanna angustata
AAATTTCAGAATATATAAACAGTTACAGGCCTACAAAACTTTTATACTCGGAATTTTGAATTTTTGTTTCAGTCAGGGGTTATCAACTTTTGAATTTTTATTTTATTTTTCCCTATATCTCAGAAACCATAAAAGCTAGAACGCTGAAAATTGGTATAAACATAGACAAATACAAAATCTCAAATCAGTTTTTTTCAAAAAAATTCCAGGGTTTCTCAAACATTTTTTATTAAGAAAAGTATTTTTTTATGATAAATTTATGAGTTTAACTGCCTATATTTCCATTTTTTTTTAAAATATCGAAAAAAGCCGAAACACCCCAACTAGATAATTTAATTTTATATAAAAAATATTAACATTGTAGCAGTACATCTCAAATTTTTTTTAACAATTTTTAAAAAAATTGAATTTAGTGACGACATCGCTTCATGCAATTTGTATGGTAGTCACCTATACACAATATCAAAGAAGACTTAATAGTTTGATACTTCATCTCTAAACATACAATATACATATACCATCATGCTGTTTTCATATTCCGGGTAGGAAAAAAAGACTGACCTCCATACTATCCTATCTTGACTACCTAGGTACATGTGTTGTATAGAAAACTAAATATCATAAAATAATAAATAATTTGTATTTATGGGTTTGGTACTTATTCTTCAACTATACATACTATCGCTGTCGACAGTTGGATCTCATGTGTTACATGCAACTAGTATATATATAATCTAAGTGTGTAATATTTTTCAATTCGAAATGTTATTTTGCAATAGATGTTCATCAGTGTTTGCAAGGGGTTCGTACTGCTAAGCATTTCCTAATAATATTGTTGTAATATTAACGGAAACATAGTCATACTTATGTGATGACAATCATAAGTTATGATTGTCATCAATTTATTGGTATTCATGTCTGTAATCTGAGAAAGTCAACGATCGGACAAGTAGGTACATACAAGTAGGTAAGAAATTCAAGGTGATGATTGAACTTGACCTCCATCTTATGAATCAGGTTGATTTACTTTTACAAACATTGCACGGCATGTTGCTCCTTTATTACGAGTGTTTATCAATTCAGCAGGCTAAGTCTGTAAGTAGATCTCGACCGATAAATGTCGAGATTAACTGTCAAAATATCGACTAATCGATATTTTGACAGTTTTGGTAGTCACTAAGCAGATAACGCGTCGAATCGTTCTCGCCCACTTATTTGACGGCGAGATTGGGTCGACATCGAGTCGAGTGAGAAGATCTAACGCCGCCATGTTGAATTGAATGTCATTTTTTACGCAAACAATGCCGAATTTCATATTTATTTTTAGAATAATTATATAAACGGGTTAAACAACGCCGTTTAAGAGATTCTTCAAACCCCTTGTATATTCCGCGTAATTCTTTTATTGTTAATTACCGCGTAATAAAAGTTTTATATGGTTACATATTTATTGGAAATATGCGTCCGTAAATGTTTTCCGTAGGTATAGATTTGAAATAATTTTTGATTTTGAGAAAGTATTCTTGTAAGCTATTTTATCACTTATATATTTTAACACTTAACAAAAGAAAATTCGGCGTAGTTTTTAGTAAAATTATAACACGCTGCTGTCATCACACTTGATAAATTGATCGAAATATAATTAAAAATAATTTTTAAAATTACTCTCAAAACATTCAATAAACAAAAAAGAAACTTAATTTAATCGTATTATAACTTGCTTTCGTGCTTAAAATATGACCATATAATATTTATTTAACAAATTTATGTAGACAAATTTGACATTTTATTCAAATCATGGGGAACATATTGTGTATTGCCATAAATGATAATTCAAAAATGTACCGCAAGCCAGCCCAACGGCGACAAATACTAATAAGTGCATTTACGAACTCGACAGCGCTTAGTGACTACGAATTGTCGTCACGGGCGTAAACATGGCGAGAAGAACGGCGATACGTTGTCGGATCTCGACTTTTTTACTGACTTGGCCTGCAGACTTGTTTGTTATTGTTTATAATCAAGTAATGTTTATAAAATGTATTGTGTGTGTACCAGAGGCAAATATATTTTTGATTGCATAGAAACGCTTTATCTGTAGCTCAAGAAAAGAAAACTCAATGTATGGAAGAAACTGTTGTCATGTGACTGGCAACTGTCACTTCTATACATTGAGTTATCTTTTCTTGAGCTAAATGACACGTTGAATAGGGGAGCTGGTCTGGCTTGGTTTAAGTATGCAATTAAACAATATTTTTCTCAATCTCAATTTGACTCAAAATATGCAATTAATTCACTTAATATATATACCTCAGATAATAATTTTATTTAACTCAAAACAAAGAATAAAATAATTTGACTCAAAAGGTATATGAAATAATATTTTTATTTGACTCAAAATATACAATAGATTTATTTATTTGGCTCAAAATACGGAATAAAATAATTTGACTCAAAAGGTACATGAAATAATATTTTTATTTGACTCAAAATATACAATAGATTTATTTATTTGGTTCAAAATACAAAATAATATAATTTAACTCAAAAAGTACATTAAATAATATTTTTATTTGACTCAAAATATACAATCGATTTATTCATCTGGCTCAAAATACAGAATAAAATAATTTGACTCGAAATATACATCAAATAATATTTTTACTAGTTGCATGTAACACATGAGATCCAACTGTCGATAGTGATAGTATGTACAGTTGAAGAATAGGTAAGTACCAAACTATAAACCCATAAATACAAATTATTTAATATTTTAAGATATTTAGTTTTCTATACAACACATGTTCCTAGGTATGTATGTCAAGATAGGATAGTATGGAGGTCAGTCTTTTGATCCTACCCAGAATATGAAAACAGCATGATGGTATGTATGTATGTTGGGAGATTAGTATCAAATTATTAAGTCTTCTTAGATATTGTGAGTAGGCTACTTCCATACAAATTGTATGAAGCAATGTCGTCACTAAATTCAATTTTTATAAAAATTATTAAAAAAAATTTGAGATGTGCTAATACAATCTTTATATTTTTATAGAAAATTAAATTATCTAGTTGGGGTGTTTCGGCTTTTTTCGATAATTGTAAAAGTTTTGGAAATATAGGCAGTTAAACTCATAAATTTATCATAAAAAAAATATTTTTCTTAAAAAAAAATGTTTGAGAAACCCTGGAATTTTTTTGAATAAACTAATTTGAGATTTTGTATTTTTCTATATTTGTACAAATTTTCAGCGTTCTAGCTTTTATGGTTTCTGAGATATATGGAAAAATAAAGTAAAAATTCAAAAGTTGATAACCCCTGATTAAAACAAAAATTCGAAATTCTGAGTATAAAAGTTTTGTAAGCCTATAACTGTTTATATATTCTTAAATTTTGGGCTCTGTAAATTGAGCGGATCAAAAGTTATAAGGGGGACACACACACACACACAGACACACACACAGACACACACACACACACAGACACACACACAGACACACACAGACACACACACACAGACACACACACACACAGACACACGAAATGTTCTACTCCGAATTCAGAGTAAATTCGTGTATGGAACATATATGCTGCGAAGCCTCTAAGTTGGTGTTTTTTGACTTCAAAGTTGGAAAAGCCGTGAAAAAAGTAGACCTCTCCATACAATTCTCGCGTATTCTGGCTTGATACATTGTCGATATGTTAAGAGAACAAAGTTCTCCTGAACAAATCGACAGTTGGACAAAGTTCTCCTGAAAAAATCGACAGTTGGATAAAACAAATAACTTCGTTTACTTCTACTACTGTAAACACCTTTAATTTAAGAAAGGGGGTTATAACGTTTTCGAGCGTGTACTCATCCTCAGTAACCACTTATTACTAAGTGGTTACTGAGGATGAGCACACGCTAGAAAACGTTATAACCCCTTTCTTAAATTAAAGGTGTTTACAGTAGTAGAAGTAAACAAAGTTATTTGTTTTATTTTATTTTTATTTAAAATGAACTTCTACAAAATTTCTCACGAAAAATTTGAAGAATTTTTATTAGACTAAAAATACAGAAAAAAATAATTTAACTCAAAAGATACATCAGATAATATTTTGAACATGAAGTAAATAAATTTCTCTGCTCAAAATTTAAAATTAATAATTTGACTCTAAATATACATCAAATAATAATTTTATTTGGCTAAAAATATACAGTAAATAGATTTATTTCTTTGACTCAAAATACATAATAAAATAGTTTGACTCAAAATGTACATCAAATAATTCTTTTATTTTGCTCAAAATCGATTTATTACTTTGATTCAAAATATAGATTAAAATATTTTGACTCAATCATCTTCTTCAGCCCTCCTTCGTCCAGTAATGGAGATAGACCTCCCCTAAGACCTTCACAGCTCCCTATCTTGGGCAGACCGCATCTATTCGCCTCCAGCCACTCGTCTAATATCGTCAGACCATATTGTTTAAGGTCTTCCAATACTTCTTTTGAATGGACAAAACATAGAATAAAACAATATTTTTATAGGACTCAAAATATACACCGAAATAATAGATTTTATGAATTAAATTATAGGCACAGTAAAACGATGGTCCTGTAGGTACCAATAATTCTTTTATTTTTTTATTTTTAATGTTTGTAAAGGTGTATTTAATAATCATTTTATTGTTTGGTATAACGTGTACCTACCTAAATCGATTTGAATATCTTTAATGTTATAATTATGACAACTAGAATTATGAAAAAAAAAAAATTCATATTTTTAGTTGATTATGGAGATCTGACATGAACTGTCACAAAAATGTTATGTTGTATGTACATAAGCATATATAAATCTCTTTTTTTTTATTGAATAAATTCTGTTTGGTTGTTGGCTCATTTTAATAAAGGGGTCGGTAGCAGAGCGACTATTGTGTTGTATTAGTAAAACAGTGGACGCGAGTTCGAATCCTGCCTCTACCGATTTCATTCACCTACATATGGCACAAGTATTTGCATATTTTAGCGAACGTATTTTGGATACATATTAAATGTTCTTGTTACAAGGATATATGCAATGTATTCGTAAATAAAATTTTAGAACTAATCAGTTAGATGCAAAATCCTTTGAATTCGTGGCCTCGAGACTATTTTGATTGAAATGTTGATTAAGTTCAAAACTCGTTCAATAATGGACTCACAATGATTATTGTCACAAAGCAAGTACTTGACTCCATTTTAAAAATAATTAATTTATACCCATACAAAACTTTCATACTACATATATATTGAACACGTGATTAATTAAGTAGGCATTAATATTGTTTTCTATGGAATATAACCATTCATACTGTATGTACGAATTCAATATAATAAGAAAGTTTTAATGTGTCGTGTAATGTACAACCGCATTCATAAATAATATCAAAGTCTTTGCTATTTGTTTTAATAAATCTTATAAAGAATGCATTTTTTTATAACACCATTCATATAATATGCTTCATTAAAAATAGATAACTGCTGCCCAACTATATATATACCTGTTCTAGGGCTAGCAGTGTACATATTATATTATTTTACAAGAGACATTTAGGTTGTATCCATTTGCATTTTTAAAAAGTATCTAAACTATATAAACCTAACTATGGTACACAGAATATAAAAGTGTATTGGAGTCATCATCATGATATGCATAAACATATTGGGCCTTACTTACTATTTGCAATTTGTGTTTAAGCTGATACTTTCCCAGTTTTTTTGTATGGCCGAAACTGACTTAGCGTTGGATTAAACTCATATTTTAAATAGTAAGTAAGGCCCATCGAGTTTAATCCAATGCTAAGTCAGTTTCGGGCATACAAAAAACTGGGTAAGTATCGGCTTTAACCAAACTTGCAAATAGTAAGTAAGGCCAATTGTGTATGTTGGTATCTTTTATTTGTCAATTGCACAAATCAGAAATAGTTTCTCTTGGGAATACTGAAATGACAGAGCATGGATATGACCACATCTAGTCTCAGATCAAATCAAGACAGCACAAAAAATATGAAACAATCAGGATTTTTTACGAAAGAGAAAATAAAATAATTATATAAAGTTGTTCATTGCATCCTAACATTTCGATGTCGAACATTTAATACATTTTAGTTCTCCTCTAGTACTCTAGTCCATGATTTATTCGGAACATTTTCTTTTAAATGATTTCATCGAAATTATATCTTATCAATTCGTGTGGCAGTAGCCTATACACAGTATCTAAGGTGACTTAATAATTTGATACTTAATCTCCAAACATAGATACATACCATCATGCTTTATTCATATTCTGGGTAAGAAAAAAAAAGACTGACCTCCATACTATCCTATCCTAACATACATACCTATATGTTTTTGATGTTTTATATAGAAAACAGAATATCTTACAATATTTATTAATTTGTGTTAAAGTGTTACATATATAGTTTGGTACATATTCTTCAATTATAGGTACATACTATCGCCATCGATAGTTGGATCTCATGTGTTGCATGCAACTAGTAGTTAGGTTATGTAATGATTAAGTTTTTCTATCTACTAGTGTTTTTAAAAATGATGCCAACTACGCGTCTTTCCGAAAAATATCTGCATAACTGTCACGCTGTTCTACTTTCAATGTTTTAATGCTTTTAATTTGTTGTAACTCATCGTCAGTTTATCTCTATAGACCCTAGATTCGCCATAATTAAACTTTTGCTATCGGTACATTATCGTCTGCATAAATCAAATCAATTACAGCGCCATGTTTCAGGCCATTGTTAACATCAATTAAGGCTTTAACGAAGAAATCAATTTACATATTGAAGCGTCAGGTGATAGCACGAAGCCTTGTCTGACGCCCTTGTTTATAGGGAATCGTATTGTTTATATGTTATTGACACGAAATAAATGAACTATTGCAAAAAATATACCTACTTGGTGCATAAACAGATTACTTGAATTATTTACTGCTTAGATTATCGATTACCTTATTGCCATAGAATAATTATAAAACTAATACTCATTACCTACCTTAATACCGGGGAATCATAGCACCAAGCGCAGTTTTTTTTACAATCAATATTTAAAAATACATACTATCATTAATCTAAGTAAGTCTTGTGTAAGTAATATATTTAAAACTAGTTGCATGTAAAACATGAGATCCAACTGTCGATGGCGATAGTATGTATAATTGAAAAATACGTACCAAATTATCAACACTCAAACACAGATTAATAAATATTTTAAGATATTTTGTTTTCTGTACAAAAAATGTTGGTATGTATGTAACCCTTCCAAGTGTAACGAATAAACTTGATAAAATATCCTCAGTTTAAACTGTATTTTAAAAAAATATTGTAACAAAGTAATTGAAAACATTTGACTCATTTGTACCTGCGCACTGCGTAACAAAGTAAAGTAGGTGAAGTCAAATAATTATTGTCATTTATTTTTTATTATCGCGGATAACGTTTCAGCTTATATATTACCAACATTCATATTGATATTTTACGATCATACCACACGATTACAACACGTAAGAATTGTAAGAATTGTTTTGTTATATATTTAAATATGTCGCGCAATAAAAGTCTATATGACTAAGGAATGAATCAAATGTCCACTCGTTTAAAGGTGACAGGAAGAGCAATCAGTATTAGGAGGCTTCTTATATTATGATGACCTAATATTGGACATAGCGTCTGCTGACATCAAAGACGTTCTGGGATTCATTAGCTACTCGTGCTGGTACAGAGTGGATTAAGGAAGGGGAAGGGTCTCAGTGTATTCTCCTCTCCTCTGAGAACTCCCACCAAAAAAAAATAAAGAATAGCAATAGGTATTAGGGAATCTAAAGCCGCAAATGTGGGATCTGGCATAAGTTTTGACATGACTTGCGGGACTGAAAGCGGAATATGGAATTGTATTTAATTTTCCCAGCAATTGAAAAAAGCATTACATTTTGATTTGTGATACATAGTTTGTAATCCCGTAAATCCCGCATATCTGCGTTATTTTTTTTTATTATATGTATATACCTACTTACCAAAAATTATATTATTTTATATAAACAACATAACAAATAAATTGGGTTGGTTTGGACCACCTCACTAGGCCAGGCCTGTTCCGAGGTGGTAGACTAGTTACATAATATTAATTACCTACTAAATCTACTAACATGGTCCACTTATTGAGTCCCATGTTAGTATTAGTTTTGTCGTGTATTTTGTTATGAATTGAGAATTTGCTGACAATAGTTGATACTTTTGTTATATAACCATGTTTGTATTGTATTTTCTATTAAATGTATGTTCTTTATATCTTTTGCAACTAAATTTAGAATTATAAATAAATTTGGTATGGTAAAATAAAACCAAAGTTTTCAGTTCTACTACTTTAATGACACTGACTAGTTTCGGTCATCCAGTGACCATTTTCAAAGACCATTTTCCAAGAATTGTCGGTAGAAAAGTTAAAATAAGAAAATTAAGAATCTTTGGTGCCAAGTACCTATTGATAATGTCTTCGTCCGTATGTAGTGTTTGTCTTCGGAGTGATTAGTTGATGTATGTGTCTTGTATCGTGAGAATGTTGAGCAGTGATATGGTTTTTCTTATCATTTTTAAAGTGACATAGAAATTGTTTTATATAGAGTTGTGCTGTAGTTAGTACGTTAGTCTTTAAATAGTGACCTCATTCCCGCAGGCGTGCAGGATCAGAGTTTTGGTGTAGGAATGCCAGGAATGGACTCTCTAATATGTAAACGAGAATACAGAACTATCCCTGCGTAGGGAAAATCATGTAGCTTCTTCTTCTTTGCCTCTTCCCAGTTCATCTGGGGTCGGCCCTTCTGGTACGAAATCGCCAGACCTTCGATCTTGCGTCATCTCTCTCTGCTTAGTTGCTGTATTTGTCCACTATTTGTGGACGGCCTATAGTTTTGGACCGGGTGGGTATATCCAGTGCGACTTTAACGACGTGGTCGTCATTTTGTCTGCTAATGTGTCTGTACCATCAGAGGCTGGTCTCCTTTAGTTTATCCGGAATAGGCTCGACCCCGAAACTACCTTGGACGTATTCATTTCTAACTCTATTCTCCGTTTTGCACCTGCGTACCATCTGAGCATCATCGTTTGTGCTGTATGCATTTTTTGCTCGTGTTTCTTCTTCATGGTCCAGCATTTTGAACCGTAGAGCATAGCCGGGCGGATGGCTGTCTTATACATATACTTTGCCCTTTGTTTTTATGGGCATCCTTGGGTCACATATAACACCCTACAGGACTCTCTACTACATCCATTCCGTATTTACGCGATGTGTTATGTTTGCATCTGCGGAAGCATCTGATGTTACAACGTGTAGCTTGCAGACAAATCATGTAGCTTGTAGTTCAATAAATCGGTTTTTTATTTAAGGGAGCGACTGTCTCCAACGTACATACCTATTTTTCAATTTGATATACCATCATTATTTTTAATCAAATCGTTTTGAAAAAAATAATTTGTTTAGTTTGGGTATTAATAAAGAAAAATATACCTTAACTTTTTGATAATGTTCTGTATAAATTCTTTTAGAAAAATAATGGCATGCCCCGATTTCCAACGTAAATCTTATATTTTTAATAAACTATAAGGCGTAGAGCAATATATATTTATTAAAATTAAAGAAGACAAAAATATATGGAAAAATATGTAGTGACGTTGCATTAATGCTTCGGGTTTAATAAAGAAACATAAAAAAAACATTTATTTTCCATTCAGCGTCATTGCGAAATAAATGTTTTTTTTTTGGTTTATTTACTTAACCTGATGCATTTTTCATCTTTTATTTTTCATTTTTCATATTTTCATGTCACAACATATTTTCCCCGATATTTTGTTCTACTTTAATTTAAAAAAATACACATTGCTCTTTATCTTATAGTTTTTTTCGAAATACCTATAAGATACATATACATGTCAAAAATCGGGGTATGCTTATTATCTTTCTACAAAAATATATACAGAACATAATAAAAAAGTTAAGATATATCTTTCTTTATTAATATCCAAACTAACTAAATTATTTTTTTCAAAATGATTCGCTTTGTAGCAATGATGTAATATCAAATTGAAAAAATAGGTACGTTGTCAGCAGTGACCCCTTAATGTTAGTTTGACGAAAAAAATATATTTGTTGGAGTAATTTGTATACTTGGTACCTAGTAGTTGATAGTTCAAAAATTCAGATAACGACAAGAAAATCAGTTCACTTGGCAAGTCTAACAAAATCTAGTTATTGTTAATTAAGCTTGACGAAAATGTATGTTCGTCAAAGTAATTTGAACATTATAACACTCGGTTATAGTTCAATAACTCAGTTGATGGCAGCATGGGCACCAGATCAATTTAGATGGCAATTCTAAAATAACCCAATTGTTGTAAGACATTCACGAGGAAAAAAAATGTATTCATCACAGTGAACTTGGTTGTTGTTCAATAAATCAGTTAACGACAGGCAGAAGATCATATCGAGAAATTAATGTTTGGATATATTGGTCGTAATGTTAGTAATCCGCATTGCTCTTTGTATCATTATTTGATGAGGTAATGGGACGGTCCTAACAATGGCATGTGCGAATTGTCATCATCAACGTTGATTTTGTCATTAACATAAAGACCTGATGTATGACAGTGCAACCAGCCAGGCGTCATTATCCAATCAGTGCTGAAAGGAACCTAATGTTGTTAAAAGATAGGTCAATCTGTCGTATAAGCTGTCAGCTGAGCCGGAAACTCAATTTAGTCCAATGACCATTTTCAATCAGCTGATTCTCGGAAACCCAGATCGTTAAGAGTCGACAAAAAAACATAATGACCAGAGTTTTTTCGCGTTTCCCAGAAAATCATCACATCCGGAATCGTAGCGTGATTCTAAATTATTCTTCGCTGAGTAAAAAATATTGATTTGAAAACCAGAAAAATAAAAATTTCGTTTGCAAATCTAAAAATAAAGATTAGTCAAACGGTATCCTGATTCGTTTCAATATATTTTTCTCAATAAACATTACCATACCATGTGTTAAATAGATTTTCACTAAGCATTTTTCTTTACTGCCCCCCAAGACACCGTGACATTTAACTCAAAAAAAGAAAGAAGAAAAGATAACTCAATGTATGGAAGTGACAGTTGTCACGTGACTGGCAACTGTCGATTGCATACATTAAGTTATCTTTTCTTGAGCTAAATGACACGTTGTCTAGGGGGACTGGAACTCTGTCAAAAATACTCTTTTACTAGTATAATATTCCGTTACAAATTATTATATTTCGAAATTTATATCATTTTGTATATTTTTTTTAAGAATGAATATTATAATGTACTTGTTTCAAGAATATATCCTCATACATTTCCTAAATCAAACATAAATGCTTGTGTGTAATCGATAATACAACAGGCAACAATAACATCTCGCATAGTTCAGCAATGAGGTTCACCACCCATTCTGAAGTGCCTTTTTAGGTGAGACGAAACTGATGTGTGGAGATGCACACCCGCATACTTGTTGCTGGTTTCCCTGCACATTGTGGTATATGCTGTGATGTTGTGTATTATGTAATAGGGTTTCCTGGGTCTTTTTCCGGGAATCGGAAATCTACGAGTGCATTGTTACCTTTAAAAGTGGCGTAACAGAGGGGCAAAGGTCGTACGTTAGGAAAAAATTAAAAAATTTACATCACTTGAAACGTACAAAAACTAAAAAAAATCATTCATTCATACCATCACGGCATATCCCACAATGTGGGGTAACCAGCGAAAGGTGTGCGGGTGTGCATTGCCTTATAAAAGGGAGAACAACACATCTAGGTATACCCACACACCAGTCTCGTTTCACCAAAAAAGGCACTACATTCAGAATGGGTGGTGAACCTCATTGCTGAACTATGTGAGATGTTATTGTTGCCTGTTGTATTTTCGATTACCCGGCTCTTACGGGACACTCGAAAACAATGATTTAAAAGAATGGAAGCACTATTCTAAGCCGGCGCCTCACAGCTAATCTACGAAAAAAAAATCTACGAAATTAAAAAAAATATTATTTGTAAAGTTGTTTCTATTTCCTTAGATTATTGGTTTATAATGATATTTTTTTCAAGGATGGCTTGACCATGTTCACGACATTCTGAAATAAGATGTGAATGTAAGAAGCTTGAACAACAGACGAACATGTGTTTAGAATAATGCTGCGTTCGGTTCTCTCTGCCTACCCAGTGAAAGCAGTGGCGTGATGGTGTATATGCAAATATTGGTTTAAATTCTCCAATTTATGCATTAATTATTTTTTTAGTTTATCTGGATTTATGAAAGCATCGTGTTAATTTAATCGTGTGATTGTGTGATCGTGTGATTGTGTAACAGAACGATGTATGATAGAGTTCGGAATGAAGATACAAGGAAAGAATGTAAGATAAAGAAAGATGTAATTAACAGAATGAAAGTTAACACATTGAGATGGTTTGGCCACTTGGGGAGAATGAACGAAGAACGCCTGACGAAGAAAATATACAAAGCTGACAGGAACGGAATAAGAGGTCGCGGGCGCCCAAGAAAAGGATGGCACGACCATGTAAACGATATTTTGAAAGATGGAAATGTAAGAAGCATGAACAACAGACGAACATGTATAAGACGATGTATGAATGTTGATGAGGCGATGAATGTGTGTCAAGATAGAAAAATGTGGCATTCGGTTCTCTCTGCCTACCCCGTGAGGGACATGGCGTGATGGTATGTATGTATGTATGTATGTACAATCTTGAGTAATAACTTGTGGAATAAATCGGAAAGCTTCATCTTTCTCAATCGGTTTGAGTCTTGAATAATGAAGTATGTACGACATTCGTTTTTTATGCTTCATAATAATATTATCATTTCAGTGTAGCGAACACCTATCTATTATTTGTGCAATTTATAGCCAAGTCTCCTATATATTTGATTCAGTTTCTATGTTGGATTTTTAAATGATTCATTTGATATGGAAACGTTTCAAACGCTATTGTACAGATGGCGCACGTATCAATTTTTATTTATGGTATCGAAAACGTATTATTATTGACTTAATCATAAAAAACAATAATGAAAGATGTTACCTACGTCTAATTTTATATAAAATCTATTCATAATTTTATAACCTACCTACTACACAGTATTTAGGTTGTGATATAAAATTGGCATAATAATATATGTCATATTCAACGAAAAGTGTATAAGTATGTAATTTTATCTTCGATATTTTGTTTTTGTTGCCAGCTGCTTTTCATATTTTGAACATTATTTATTTATTTATCATAAAACAAATATCAATACGATAGTTTAAAATAATAATAAAATGTTTATATTTCAAAACACTATAAATGAGCGTAGGTACACTCGTTACTAGGTGTGCAGATTATATAATAAGAGTAAAATGAAACATTCAAAAAATATTGATATAGTAAAAAAGTATACATGTCATTATAATTCTATGCATGTCATATAGGAAAGGGCCAGGAATAAGTTAAAGAACAGAAAGTGGAGGGGTTTAAATTATTAGAATTGATTTTATATGAAATGATTATAATTATCAAGACGTATGAAAACTGATTTTTTATAACTGATATTATTAATTTTGTAGGTAAGTATAACATTATGATTGGAAAGAATTGTCTTATAATACCTATCTTGTGGAATTCGCAGTAGTTATTGAAACTGATCTATTTATTCATCATGACTCATATAATTATTGGAAACAAGATATGAATCACATAAAGGATAGCAAATAGACATTGTTTAACTTTAAATTATACCTATAAATGACGCCACCTAAGTGTTTAAGATAAGCGAAAAATAGTTTTATAACCATGGCTGAAGCTAATATCCATTTTATAACTAGTTTTTCCTTTTTAGTATTTATTTTTTTCTATATTTCTATAAACGGAGATGATATTAGTCAAGGACTAATATCATCTCCGTTGCTACTGACGGCAATGATAAGACGACACCGAGGCTTTCTGGCATACATATATAACAAGCTATACCAAATGTATAATCGCCATAATCGGTTCATTGTGTCATTCATCAACAACAAACTATGCAAACAACACTTTTATTAACCATTGCTGCAATATGTACAATAACCTTAATCATAAGCCAGATATTTTTAACAATAGCCTAGAATCATAAAAAACAACTATCATCATTATTATAACCAATTATAACAAATACCTACATTCTGTAGGTACCAAATTACATAATTTTTGGTATGTCCAATACTGTACTGAATATGACAACTCACCCTTTCCTCCTCTCCCACCCTTCTACATTCACGATCCTTGCTTCATAAAATACATACACACACATCACAATTCTACACTAACACCACACATTTAACTACATATACAAATATTTTTCTTTTCTTTTTTATGTAATGGCTGTTTTGTTTCCAAAAAATAAAAACAAACCTTAGTGAACGTTTGCATGAATCACTAGGTACATTATGTCATTAGAGCAGTTAATAAAATTAAAAGGAATGCCTTAAATGAGAGATTATTTGCTCAACTTTGTTTGGAAAATATGATGCACACAGCAAACTATGCGAGCTAGTATGAAAAATGAACTCAAGCTATGCGAGCAAAGCTAAACTAACTTAGCTTAGGTTTGGTCTGCAACCAGCTTTGGTTTTGGAATTCCTGGGGAGTAAAGACAATAATTTTCGTGCGTCACAATTTAATTATCTCAATAAATGACATTGCTTATAATATGTCTGATTTATTTGTCAGATTTAACGACTCATTTGAAATTATAAGTTAACAAATTTTGAGTATGAACAGGGGACCGTGGGCCAAAAGAGTTTAGGAACCACTGAATTAGATGATATTTTACACAAAATTTTAACATTTTATTTTCAAATAATGGACTACTCACAAAGATTATTATTCTTCTTTTGCTTGATCTTGTCCTACTTTAGGTAGGGTCGGCTCTCCTAATCCTTTGGCGTCAGGATGATCGTCCCTGTATTGTCGGGTCTGGTATTTGGGCTTAATCCATGAGCTTACTGTTTTTAGGTTTATTTACTAAACCTGAAGCATTAATGCAACGTCACTACATATTTTTCTAGATATTTTTGTCTTCTTTAATTTAAAAAAAATATATTACTCTACGCCTTATATGTTATCAAAAATATATGATAAACGTTGAAAATCGGGGTATGCCATTATTTTTCTACAAGAATTTATACAGAACATTATCAAAAAGTTAAGGTATATTTTTCTTTATTAATACCCAAACTATCTAAATTATTTTTTTCAAAACGATTTGATAAGAAATAATGATGGTATATCAAATTGAAAAATAGGTACGTTGGCAGCAGTCCCCCCCTTAAGAGGTTATAGTAGGCTATATTATATAAGTAGGTTATAGTAGATGATGAGGGATTCCTTCGATAAAGACTGGAAAAAAGCCCTAATTACTCCTATTTATAAAAAAGGAAACAGAGTTAATGCAGGAAACTACCGACCCATAAGTTTAACTTGTATATTGTGTAAGTGCATGGAAAAAATTATTGTGAAGCAGCTGCGTAACTTCTTACTTAGTAATGGTATTGTCGGGCCAGAGCAGCATGGATTTGTGCCTGGGAAGTCAGTTGTGACCAATCTGCTACTCTGTTTGAACTACTGGTCTTCCAAATTCGACAACCAAATACCCATAGATGTTATATATTTAGATTTCCAAAAAGCATTTGATACTGTCCCAATAAGACGATTGCTTCTCAAATTAGAACATCTGGGAATTCGAGGCAAACTATACAAATGGATCGAAAGTTTTCTCACCGACAGATATTTTCAGGTGAAAGTTGGGAATGACCTATCGGACACTAAGCCAGTATTGAGTTCTGTCCCGCAAGGATCGGTTTTCGGACCCATCCTCTTCATATTGTATATTCTAGACTTGCCGCTGACTCTTAATTCTCCTGTAAAACTGTTTGCAGACGACACAAAGTTGTTTGGCAATCCACTAAGAGATCATGTACAATTGCAAGAGGATCTAAATAGCATATTTACTTGGACACAGAAATGGATGCTCAAGCTGAACAAAGATAAGTGCAATGTTTTACACATCGGCACCAAAAACCCGAGGATCACATACAGTCTTGATGGAACATATTTAAAGTCGGTAAATGAACAAAAAGACTTAGGCATCACTATCTCTTGCGATCTGAAATGGGAGAAGCATTTGATATCAATTGTAAAAAAGGCCAATAGCTTAACATACTTAATTAGAAAAACCTTCAGCCACTTGCCACATGATTTGTTAATTACAATATATAAAACTTATGTGAGACCAGTTTTGGAATATGGTTACCAAGTTTGGAATCCTTACTTTGAGAAAGATATTTATAAGCATGCTGGAAAGGGTGCAGAGAAGGTTTACCAAACTGGGAAATGGCCTCAGATGCTTAACATATGAAGAACGTCTGAATGTGTTGGGCCTCACTACTCTTGAGGAACGGAGAAAGAGAGGGGATCTCATAGAAACCTACAAAATACTAAACGAACACTATGACTGCCCTGAATTGAAGCTGATGTTCTGCCTCAACCAAAATACTAATTTAAGAGGTCATAGTTTGAAGCTAGATAAACACAGTTTCAGGCAGAACCCCTGGAAGCATTTCTTGACCAATAGAGTTGTGGATGCGTGGAACAGTTTGCCACCGGAACTGCACAAAGTGTTAATGTGTTCAAAAATAGACTTGACAGACTGAACAAGTGAAAACTGTTGTGAGATCAGACATATCAGCATAGCTGCCTGTCTGATAACATTTAATAATAATAATAATAATATAGTATATTTTGAAAACAATTTCCCTAATGCGCTCAAAAGATGCGTCTTTGAAATAAGGAACAGTTTGTATGTACATATTTATTCTATTGCATGATTTTTTTTGAATTTTGAGATGTTTAATACTTTTCTTTTATAATTAGTTTTAGTAAAATCCTCTTTTATTTTTTTATTGTAAGTTATTATTATTATTAATTGGGAGTGGTTCTTTTGTAGTCCCTGCACTGCGACCATCTTGATCTATTGTGCTGCTCCATTTATTGGTTCATCTTAATAGCAGCTTGGTCTCTTCAATGAATCCCAGGATTCTGCTAGTTGGGATGCCCCCTAGGTCCTTGGGTTTTAGTGTATATGCCCTTAGGTGTTTGTGTCTGGCTTCCAAAAATGCTGGACATTCACAGATCACGTGTGAGGCAGTTTCTTCCTCATATTGACACCCTCTGCAGTTTGGGTCTTCTACGATCCCCATTATGAAGTGGTGTCTTTTAAGATGGCAGTGGCCAGTGAATAAACCGGTAATGGTTCTTAGTTGATTCCTGCTTAGGTTTAGCAGTTCCCTGCTCCTCTTTTTGGAGGGCCCTTCGATGAATTCTTTAGCCTGTCGTTGACCATTACAGGTTTTCCAGAATTCTATGTGTTGGATTGTGATCCAATCCTTTGTCGACTTTTTGATTGTCGCTGCAGGTAGCCCAAGTAATGGTTCAGGTCCTATAAAAGGAGTCCTTGACCCTATTTTAGCTAACTTGTCTGCCTTTTCATTGCCTTCTATTCCTCTGTGGCCAGGAACCCACACTAAATGAACTTTGTTGTGTTCTCCAAGCCTTGTGAGATACGTTAGGCAATCCCATACCAGTTTTGATGTGAACTGGCTTGATTCAAGTGCCTTAAGGGCTGCTTGACTGTCTGATCCAACTGTCGATTTGTTCAGGAGAACTTTGTTCTCTTAACATATCGACAATGTATCAAGCCAGAATACGCGAGAATTGTATGGAGAGGTCTACTTTTTTCACGGCTTTTCCAACTTTGAAGTCAAAAAACACCAACTTAGAGGCTTCGCAGCATATATGTTCCATACACGGATTTACTCAGAATTCGGAGTAGAACATTTCGTGTGTCTGTGTGTGTGTTTGTCTGTGTGTCTGTGTGTCTGTGTGTGTGTGTCCGTCCCCCCCTTATAACTTTTGATCCGCTCAATTTACAGAGCCTAAAATTTCAGAATATATAAACAGTTACAGGCCTACAAAACTTTTATACTCGGAATTTTGAATTTTTGTTTCAGTCAGGGGTTATCAACTTTTGAATTTTTATTTTATTTTTCCATATATCTCAGAAACCATAAACGCTAGAACGCTGAAAATTGGTAGAAACATAGACAAATACAAAATCTCAAATTAATTTTTTCAAAAAAATTCCAGGGTTTCTCAAACATTTTTTATTAAGAAAAATATTTTTTTTATGATAAATTTATGAGTTTAACTGCCTATATTTCCAAAACTTTTACAACTATCGAAAAAAGCCGAAACACCCCAACTAGATAATTTAATTTTCTATAAAAAATATTAACATTGTAGTAGAAGATCTCAATTTTTTTTTAACAATTTTTTTAAAAATTGAATTTAGTGACGACATCGCTTCATACATTTTGTATGGCAGTCGCCTATACACAATATGTAAGAAGACTTAATAGTTTGTTACTTCATCTCCAAACATACATACATACCATCATGCAATTTGCATATTCTGGGTAGGAAAAAGGATCTTCCTCCATACTCTCCTATCTTGACATACATACCTACATATGTTGTATAGAAAACAAAATATCTGAAAATATTCAATAATTTGTATCTATGGGTTTATAGTTTGGTACATATTCTTCAACTATACATACTATCGCTATCGACAGTTGGATCTCATGTGTTACATGCAACTAGTTTTTACATGTCGTTGATTAGAAAATAGCATTCAGCTTGTAAGTAACTGGAGTAAAGCTGTCGTGCGAGAAGGAAAATAAAAAGAAAAAAAAAAACATTGTTATAGATAAGTGGTCTATATCGAACCTCTGGGATCGACGACGACTTGCAAGAGGTCCATGTCAGCGAAAAAAAAACGGGAGTCCATTAGGTTTATCCCTCCCATTAAAGGATTTTTTTTTGCTTAGATATTTTAGTTACAAAATTATAATTTGGTTCGTTTAAATTTAATTTAATTTAAAAACATATAATGTGTTTTTTTTTATTTTGCGCACGACACTACAGTTAGAAATGTATATCTCTCAAGGGTGAGTAGCACTATATAAAAAATCAGGTAAGTTCTACCCAAAACTGAAAAACATGGCAGATAGTTTACGATACAGAAAAGTTTGGGGACCTCTGAACTAGACAATCATCCAACTTATCCAACTGTCGATTTGTTCAGGAGAACTTTGTTCTCTTAACATATCGACAATGTATCAAGCCAGAATACGCGAGAATTGTATGGAGAGGTCTACTTTTTTCACGGCTTTTCCAACTTTGAAGTCAAAAAACACCAACTTAGAGGCTTCGCAGCATATATGTTCCATACACGGATTTACTCAGAATTCGGAGTAGAACATTTCGTGTGTCTGTGTGTGTGTGTGTGTGTGTCTGTGTGTCTGTGTGTCTGTCCCCCCCTTATAACTTTTGATCCGCTCAATTTACAGAGCCTAAAATTTCAGAATATATAAACAGTTACAGGCCTACAAAACTTTTATACTCGGAATTTTGAATTTTTGTTTCAGTCAGGGGTTATCAACTTTTGAATTTTTATTTTATTTTTCCATATATCTCAGAAACCATAAACGCTAGAACGCTGAAAATTGGTACAAACATAGACAAATACAAAATCTCAAATTAGTTTTTTCAAAAAAATTCCAGGGTTACTCAAAAATTTTTTATTAAGAAAAATATTTTTTTTATGATAAATTTATGAGTTTAACTGCCTATATTTCCAAAACTTTTACAATTATCGAAAAAAGCCGAAACACCCCAACTAGATAATTTAATTTTCTATAAAAAATATTCACATTGTAGTAGAAGATCTCAATTTTTTTTTAACAATTTTTTTAAAAATTGAATTTAGTGACGACATCGCTTCATACATTTTGTATGGCAGTCGCCTATACACAATATGTAAGAAGACTTAATAGTTTGATACTTCATCTCCAAACATACATACATACCATCATGCTATTTGCATATTCTGGGTAGGAAAAAGGATCTTCCTCCATACTATCCTATCTTGACATACATACCTACAAATGTTGTATAGAAAACAAAATATCTGAAAATATTCAATAATTTGTATCTATGGGTTTATAGTTTGGTACATATTCTTCAACTATACATACTATCGCTATCGACAGTTGGATCTCATGTGTTACATGCAACTAGTATATAAAAAATATTAACATTGTAGCAGTACATCTCAATTTTTTTTTAACAATTTTTATAAAAATTGAATTTAGTGACGACATCGCTTCATACAATTTGTATGGTAGTCACCTATACACAATATCAATGAAGACTTAATAGTTTGATACTTCATCTCTAAACATACAATATACATATACCATCATGCTGTTTTCATATTCCGGGTAGGAAAAAAAGACTGACCTCCATACTATCCTATCTTGACTACCTAGGTACATGTGTTGTATAGAAAACTAAATATCATAAAATAATAAATAATTTGTATTTATGGGTTTGGTACTTATTCTTCAACTATACATACTATCGCTGTCGACAGTTGGATCCCATGTGTTACATGCAACTAGTAGTATATAAATATTCCTGTTTTTATAGGCTTTGTTTATATTCTCAAGTGCACATTCTATTATGGCATAGATTTCTGCTTGAAATACAGTTGGATATTGTCCGAGGCTATATTATTGTAAGTTACTAAAAAACTACAAGGCCTGTGAAGTAGATTTTTACTTAAATCGAAAGAGAATATTAAAATCTATCGGCTAAGTTTTTTATTGTAATAACATTTTAATTACTATTCATGCTATTAAAAAATCCTATAAATTTTACCATTTTTGTACGATAAAATGTGTGATATACAACATTGTTGTATATCACCTGATGTGTGATATAGAACATTTTTTCGTGTTTCATACATTAGAAGGTAATTTAGTGTGCATTTTTGCGTACATCCATATACCCAGGTTATACAATGGCCTTAATACAAATTATCCATTTGCTTCATTATTGTAATATTTAGATTTATTAAGATAGCTATCTTTACGCGATGGACTAAAATGATCATGAGATCTGTATATCACGAGATATAAATGAACTATTTCGAGAAAAAATTGTCGGTAAAACACTCATTCGACTTCCGTTTGAATTGGATTGGAACTAAGTATTGGCGGGAAACTGATAAAATGCCGGTCAGTTTTGACGACAAATAGGTACCAACATAAAAATACCTATGAAAGAACTTTATCAGTGCAACACACGAACCGAATTATGCCGATCATTGCCGAAGTAGGTATTACTGATTACTGCGTATTTTATTGGCAAGTGATATTTCTACGTATAAAATAAACGTCAAAATAAATACTTTTTTAATTCATTTTTACATATTTATTTTTCACAATACATACATAGATACATTATATAATGATCAACAACGCCCCACTAGGAATTACATGTTCTGATTTATACTTTGTTGTCCATTTGTATAGGTATTGTATCAGCAGTAAAGTACACATAAAGTTTATATAAAAATGATCATATCCTTGTAAGCAAATACATGCGAATCTTAAAGCATTAATGCTTGTGCTATAAGTAGGTGAACGAAATCGGTTGAGGCAGCTAAGGTGGGGTTCGAACTCCCCATTACTGGATTAGTATGCCCGCTCTGCCACCGACCCATGCTAAATTTTAATTTTATAACTTAAAGGTATAAATTATTTTGTCCTTACCGTTTGTGATATACACGTTGCGATACACAGGCGCGGTGAATATCTCACTCGTTCAAAATTGACTTCTTGTTGCATTGTCGAGTTGGTCAACTTTGATCGATTGAACATTGTCTGTCGGGGGTTTCCACAAACCAAAGTGTCTCTAAATGTAAGACGTGTTTTTTAATAGTCATCCGTGGTAAAATCACACTTTATACTATAACTGGCGTGTTAAAATATCAATTCCCTACACTTTGAAGGTTGTTCATATTATCCTATCGTTGAGATCTACTATGGTATCCTTACACTGAAAAAAATCAGCCTTAATTATATATTGTAAGTCTGTGAGTTGCTGGCTCTTGCTCTATTACTGAAATACTTAAAAAAACAAACAGACAATATTATAAAATAATTTCATAATTTTTAGCGGATAATATTTTTTACCTTCTCTCTGTTTCTATTTTATTTTCTCTTCTTTTGCGTTTTTTTATTGTTTTTTTATTCAATATTTTGTTCTGTTATCTTAATATATTTTTTTAATGTTAAAAACAAACAATAATATAAAATAATTTCATTTTTAGCGAATAATATTTTTTACCTTCATCTTTCTGTTTCTATTTTATTTCTTTTATTTTCTCTTCTTTTGTGATATTTTTTTTGTTTTTTATTCAATATTTTGTTCTGTTATTTTAATATATTTTTTTAATGTTTTTTGTAGGTGATATATAATGAAATTTTAATTATTCCATTGTTAGACCGTTAAATATTATTAGATAATTATGCCATGGAAACCCACTGATAACCTTGTTTGGTTATTGGGATCTTGAATATTTTATATATTTATTTATTACAAATAACATATTTTACATAAAAAAATTACATAACAAGAAGGAAATTAAAACACTCTTTTATATGACTTCCTTGAAAATTAATTAATATACTCGTGTTTTGAAAATATTCATGTTGTAATCACAAGAAATGTTGGAAGTTAAACAAATTATAGGATATTAAAATTATTCGACTTCACATATTTAAAAATATTTTCAATTTTCGAATCAACTCACTAATAACCCGAATAACTCTATCAAAGGGTTATTGCCATTTGAAAGAATAAAAAAACTCCCAATGTACATAATGGAAAGTTAGGTTATAAATACGTACGAATAGTCATTACTATTATTTGTGCAAATTAACCGCGCGGAGCAAAATCGAACGTCAACAATAATCACAGATACTATCCGTAAGGTTATATTCTCTTTGACAGATACTTTGCGACGCTGAAACGCAAAGCACGTTATATCGAGCGCGTAACTTACTAACTCCCGAGAATATAAAAAAAAACAATTCGAAATGAAATCCCGTATCGCGTGCGTTTTTGTAAAAATCTCCTTCAAATACACCGTTTGCAATATGACGTAGTTATATTTAAATTCATCTCGCCTTGCGATTTATAAATATTTATTTACATATATTAAGTTATAATTAATTAGTTTCGATGTAAGGGAATTAAATTGTCGTTTTTTCGCCGGTCAATCGAAGTTATTTAAATTTTACAATCGGTTTTCAATATTATAATAAGGAGGATCAAATCTCTACTAATTAGTCTTAGCCAGTGGCCAGTTTTGATTCATAATTTTATTTATTTCCACTCGCTAATGCTATAAGTCTGTGATAGTAGTTTTAGCTTGTTATATTTATTTACGATCGTGTTAAAATATCGGTTTTTGCTGTCAAGATGCGTTCACAAGGGGACAGGACGAGAAATGGACATGTCCTGGTTTGGGAACAACCGGGAATTGAACCATCAGGAGATAAAAAAAAACAAGGTGAACCATATTCTGTGTTTATTTCATGTATTTCATTAGACTGAATCTATTTGTTATAATATAGGTACATACTTGATTTTGAAATCTTTAAGTTGAGTATAATATAAATTTATTAGATTTTATAGTTACCTACCTGCTTTTATGTAATTTATAATGTTATATAGTTAGTTAAATATAAATTGTTATTGATAAAGTTCATTGCATTATTATTTTGCCGGTTACAAAATGATAATATTGTTACAAAAAATATAAAGCTTACTGTACATCGGTATAAATCAGTTTTGCTCGTGTGTTATTCTCACACTGTTTACAAGATATATCATTTAGCAATATCGACGTTTTTTAGATGTCATTAATTATTTGTAAATATTTTAACTGTAGATAATTTATATTTTAAAGTTATTTATTTTACAAGCTATATAGACAATAATGTCTTCGTAATTAGTTCCTACTTACATATGAAAAAATATATAATAAACAGATAGAAACCAGAATTAAACTCATACTCTTTGTAGATTATAACTGGGTTTTGTTTTTATAAATAAATTTAATATTAAATTAAATTATTAAAAAAACTAGTACATTTTTCACAGCAAGATAATCCTTTTAAATTTTACTAAAAATGGCTACCGATTAATTAGTTACTGTTTTATTAACTTAAAAATCATTAGTAGGTAAGTGTTTTTAAAATAAATAATTTATAGTAAGGGAAGTTATCTCATGTTTAACCTTGAGATGGGTGGTAGCATAGTGATTAGCGCGCTGGGCTTGTTATCCAGTGGTCGCGAGTTCGAAATTCTGCCACGACCGATTTGTTCACCTATATATAGCACAAGCATTTATACGTAGTTTAGGGAATGTATGAGGATGTATATGATCGTATTACATTAACACATCTATTGCTTAAAAGAATAATATTTTAATTGAAGCACGAGTTTGATATTCAAATATTTATTAGGTATATTATACCAAAATTATTCTCGGGTTAAAAAATGAAACAAAATTATATTTTAGGTATATGTACTTTTTACATGTCATTGTGTTGATATAATGTAGCTGATAGTAGCTTGTTAAGGGTTCCTTAGATTATAATATTATTAAAAAGCGCCCTTGAAGTGAAGTTTCACGAAAGCGGCTCTGCACAAATTGTAAAACTATAATAATTATTAGGTACTATATTGATGTACTCTGTATATTCATAAATACTTTGTGGTACTTAAATAAGATAATTATGAATTGTATAAATAAATAAAACACTTAATTATCCTTATATATAACACTTGAATTTGTCTCCTTATCATATCCTTGTACCTCCTCTTCTCGCCTCTCCCCTACTCGCCTCTCCACTTCTCTCCCCTCCTTTAAATAGTTTTTAATGTTTGATTTTTATATTTATACCATTTTATTCCGATAAATTGATACATAATATCATATGAGACTCGACTGAATAAAGATATGACTGACGGATCACATCTATGCTCTGTCAGTTCAGTATTCCTAAGAGATACTATTTCAGATTATTTGTGCAATTAACAAATAAAGATATGACTGACGGATCACATCTATGCTCTGTCAGTTCAGTATTCCCAAGAGATACTATTTCAGATTATTTGTGCAATTAACAAATAAAGATATGACTGACGGATCACATCTATGCTCTGTCAGTTCAGTATTCCCAAGAGATACTATTTCAGATTATTTGTGCAATTAACAAATAAAGATATGACTGACGGATCACATCTATGCTCTGTCAGTTCAGTATTCCCAAGAGATACTATTTCAGATTATTTGTGCAATTAACAAATAAAGATATGACTGACGGATCACATCTATGCTCTGTCAGTTCAGTATTCCCAAGAGATACTATTTCAGATTATTTGTGCAATTAACAAATAAAGATATGACTGACGAATCACATCTATGCTCTGTCAGTTCAGTATTCCCAAGAGATACTATTTCAGATTATTTGTGCAATTAACAAATAAAGATATGACTGACGGATCACATCTATGCTCTGTCAGTTCAGTATTCCCAAGAGATACTATTTCAGATTATTTGTGCAATTAACAAACAAAAATTACAAGATACCTACATACACTATATGAATATACATATCACGATGACTCCAATTCCATTTATTAATCTGTAAACAATAATTAAGTTTATATTGTTTAGATACTTTTTTTAAATGCAAATAGGTACAACGTATATGTCTCATGTGAATAAATTAATATGTAGACTGCTAGCCCTAGAACAGGTATACCTAGTTGAGCAGCAGTTATCTTTTTTTAATGACGATTATTTGAATGGTGTGATAAGAAAATAAATAAATAAAATAAACACAATTAATAATGGGTATTTTAAATAAAACAAATGATTTGGTCTACATATATATTTTTTCCTGAATCCAGGACGACCGTTTCAGCTTATTAGGCCCTTATCAACTGATAAACATAGAAACTCTGCTTTTTCTTATATACTCAAATTCGGTACATTTTTGCAATTACGAATTGTTCAAAACAGTTGTATTATAGTTTATGTTGGGAATTACGTCGATGCAGGTGTTTTTAAGTAATGTAAAAACCTACAGTACAGCTGTTTAAAAATAATACAAAGTCTTTTAAAGGTTTTTACATTATTTAAAAACACCTGCATCGACGTAATTCCCAACATAAACTATAATACAACTGTTTTGAACAATTCATAATTGCAAAAATGTACCGAATTTTAGTATATAAGAAAAAGCAGAGTTTCTATGTTTACCAGTTGATAAGGGCCTAATAAGCTGAAACGGTCGCCCTGGATTCAGGAAAAAATATATATGTATACCAAATCATTTGTTTGATTTAAAATACCCATTATTATGGAATTCTACATATTCAACACCGTCAGTATTGACAAAATTAAAAAATATACACAATTCACCTCACCAAATTGATATGGCTGGTTGAAAGATATTGTTATATGGCAATAAGCCCGCCATTGTGCACTTATTATGTCATGTGTTCCAAAGTATTAAAATAAATAAATAAATGTTGTTGAAAATAAAATTTCATCATCATCTCCTGACTATCAGTTCATACGGGATCGAGGTTCCTAGTCCTCAAGCCGCCATGATCTGCGACTCTCGGCTGACTCTTGTGGGGCACCCTCTCGACATCCTTCCACCATGTCGCCGGTAATCTGCCTCTTTGTCGTGTAGGTGTCCTCCCTTCGCATGACGTTGCCATTCCATCGCTATCTGCCCTCTGTCAGAGTTCTTCTATCGGGAAAGATTCCTGAAAGATTCTCCGACGTACTTCTTGGGAATTTTATCAAGACATATAAACCACCTGCTCTGCGCATCATCTTCATTTCAATCGTGTGCAGTTGTTGTACGTGATTTTTTTTATATTTTCCAGTCTTACAACTGTCAAACTTGAAATGAAAATTTTCATTCCGTTTTGCGCGTACATTTTTTTCTGTGCATTTAAAACTGTCAACAAAATCGAGCGTGTTTGTAGGACCTAACAATCTGCAACCTTCCGATGTCTCAAAAAATACGGCCAGTAATCATCCTTCGTCGTCAGGTATTGTCGCGTTAGTTTGGAACAAGAAACTGCCTTTGAGCCTTCGGGTATTTTTTTACACATGTGTCGATTTTAACGTGTGTCGATGTTGAGTTTCCTCCACAGTAGAGATGCACGGCGGTAAAATAATACTTCGCATTGTATCGAGAGGAAAATGCTTTGGCATCATTTATAGGATAACCATTATCTGGAAACTAAAATCTGGAACATAAATTAAATATTATTTTAAATGAATAAATAAATAAATTTGTATTTTTCCACAATATTTTTTATACTAACGATCGAACGTTTTCGCCAAGGACTGGGAGATCTATAAAACAGCGTTTCCTTGAGCATCAGAGAGCGTTTAGGGGACTGTCTGGTTATTCAGAAATGGCGGACCACTGCATAGAATATAATCATTCTTTTGGTTTGGAAAATGTAGAGGTTTTGCATTCAGAATATAAAGTATGGAAACTTGATGCTCTAGAAATGTTAGAAATTAATAAAAATAAAAAAGGCAACATTGTTAACATCCAGATACCAAAGGTATCGCCACTTCTCCAAACATAAGCTCACCCACATAATGGCAACATTGTATAATTACTGTAACTCCACCCACATATTTGGCAACGCTGTGGAGTTAATGTAGCTCCACCCGCACATGTGACAACGTTGTAAATGCTGAGTGAAGTAGAAATTAGCTTATTTTTGTTTTAGTTTCGTTTGGATCTTGATAATGCCAAGTCACCTTGGCGAAAACGTTCGATCGTTAGTATAAAAAATATTGTGGAAAAATACAAAGTTATTTATTTATTCATTTAAAATGGATTTCCACTCTGTAAACACAAAAACCCTAGAATCATTAAATATTATTTGTTTGAAAAACTGAAGATGTAATATAATATTGCAACATTCTTCTATTTCCATCGTAATATTTGTTCTTGAATTATTTTTTCGTTGATTTATTCAACTGTCGATTTGTTCAAGAGAATTTATTTCTCTTAATATATCGACAAAGTATCAAGCCAAGAGATTTGTATGCAGGGTCTATATTTTTCAAGGTATTTTCAACATTGAAGCAAAAAAAAAACACCAACTTAGAGGCTTCGCAGCATATTTGTTCTATATATATTTACTCAGAATTCGGAGTAGAAAATTTAGTGTGTCTGTATGTTTGTGTGTGTGTGTCCGCCCCCGCCGTATAACTTTTGATCCGCTCAATGCACAGAGCCCCAAATTTCAGAATACATAGAAATTTATACGTCTACAAAACTTATATACTCAGTTTTTTTTTCCCCTTAGCGCTTTTGTCCCGTTTCTATCGGGGTACGCTTTGACCATGATCCTAGAATTGGCGAGTCTGGTTATTGCATTGAAGCGACTGCCATCTGACCTTCGTAACCCTTAGAAAGGAAACCAGACAAATTGGATCATGGCTACACATAGCTAGTGATATAAATCCGCACATAGATTTTTAAAAAACCAGAGGTGCGTGCCCCGCCCGGATTCGAACCGTCGACCTCAGTATTTTAAATTATTTGTTTCAGTAAGGGGTTATCAACTTTTGAATGTTTACTTTATTTTTACATAGGTACATCTCAAAAACCATAAAAACTAGATCGCTGAAAATTGGAATAAAAAAATATAGAATATTAAAAAAATTATTTATTTTAAAAAGTTCCCGAGTTCTCAAACATTTTTTATTTAGAAAAACATTTTTTTATGATAAATTTATGGGTTTAACTGCATGTATTTCCATTTTTTTAAATATCGAATAACGCCGAAACTCCCCAACTAGATAATTTAATTTTCTATAAAATTTTGAACATTGTAGCAGTTCATCTTAAACTTTTTTAACAATTTTTATAAAAATTGAATCAAGTGTCGACATCGTTTCATACAATTTGTAAGGCAGTATACATTTCACAATATCTACGGGGACTCAATAGTTTGATACTTAATCTCCAAACACCATCATGCTGTTCATATTCTGGGTAGAAAAACAGGACTGGCCTCCATACAAACAACAAGTGAATACTGTTGTGAGATCAGACATATCACCATAGCTGCCTGTCTGATAACATTTAATAAAAATGTTGATATGTTATAAAAATATAAAAATACTTGTTAATAGTTCTATTGTATTTATTAGATTATCGACGCGTTTCATGCTAGGCACATCGTCAGAATAAAGCCGTCAGTTGGATCTCATGTGTTACATGCAACTAGTTATAGAAACCTTCATTGAGACAAACATAACTACAAACTAGTGTCGGGTTCAAGTTATTTTCCGATAATTATAACATTTTATAACAACTTCAGTATTACATATATAGTATTAACAAAATTTCCAACTGTCCCAGGTAGACCTAAACACGTGCGAGCCCTAAAACACATTAGCATTATATATTCAGACATTCCACGTGTCTGGACTTTGAACTCAGTTCAGCAACTTCAGCATTATTTCATGTTTTTCTGTCGCATACATTAGTTGGTAATACGTCGTTTCTCTGAAATTTAACTTATTATTATTATTGCACCTCAAATTACGACGGGTTTTCTTAGAATTTAGTATTTTGTCCTCAATCATGATTATTATCGTTTTTATATTTCATAAGCAAACTTACGTAAGTATTTTCAGAATATTTTTTTTTATTTATTAACAAAAACAATACAAGGTTCACATATAACTAGTGTCAGGTCGATGCGGAATAATGTTATGAATATTGTGTATTAATTATTCTGTTGTTTTTCTTTTTAATTGTTGTTTAATACGAGTTTTATGTATTATTTTCAACTTTTATTTTATAATGGCCTAGAGGCCGTATATGTACTTAAATAAATAAATAAATAAATATAAATCATAATTTAAAAAGGTATACAATTTCCATCATATAATTCATAATAACCCTCTTTAATTGAGATAAAATCTCGTGTTAAAAGAGGGGAGTATCTATTGTACCGAAATTTATATTTATTTATTTTATTATGGTTCAAAGTCTTATTTATTTTTACAATTTATATTTTTACAAGGTTTGTCTAGTTTTTTCAACTCACTACTCAAATCTTTTGTTTTCATTTTTCTTGGGTTCTTATTTTCAAAATATTTCTATTTAAATTTTCAATTTAAATAGAAATAGTACTTAATTTCATAACACTGCCTCCCTCTTAGTTCAGTTCGTCCCGAACAGAATTCTCTAGATGAATAAATCGGCATTTTGAACCTTCTCTACAGTGAGATGCTTTGAAAAAGTAACATGGTACACTTTTTTTTATATTTTTACTGTATCTTGGATTATAGCAGCAAACTAGAACATTAATTCCAGTATTATGAAAAATCTCTTCTATCATATTCCGAACCACTTTCCAATCCATACCATCACTGATCTTTGGAATGCCGAGCTTCATAAGATTCAACTGTAACATTTGATCCCGCATACTTCGTAGACAGTTCCACATCTGAGCATACTCTGCTCGTTCCTCAGACGTTTCCTTATTCGTCATGTAGAATAAATGCTGTTTTCCATGCTGTGAATGGACCGCTTCTCCAATCTTCAGATTCTTGGCTTTTAGCTCATATAACATCCCATACTTTCTCATGATAACTTTGGCTATACCACTAGTCATCTTCATGTCTTGAGCCACACAGTAAGCTAAAACATTATCTTCTGGGATATCGAAGAGGTCTTGCTCAATTTCCACAGTCACACCATGGCGAGTGCGTCGATAAGGAGTCATCATGAATTCCTCGAAGGTCTTTTCTTCACTTTGGACATTGCAAACTTGAGCAACTGGATTTTTTTTCCTCATCCTTGTTATCACCTAAAAAGGGAGCCAGGCGATTGAAATGTACCACTCTTGGCTTCCCATTTGGTTTTCTTCGTATACGATAAACCACATCATTAATCCTTTTGATCACTTCATACGGTCCTTCCCAGGATTTCTGAAGCTTTGGTGAGTAGCCTCGTCGTCGTTGTGGATTAAATAACCAAACCAAGTCTCCAGCCTGATAACCACCTTCCACAGCTTTAATGTCGTATCGCTCCTTCATCTTGTCACTAGCTACTTGAATATTGGACCGTACACGGTCATGTATAGCATTCATTTTCCTCCGAAGATCTGACACATAATCTTCTCCAACTAGATCTTCTCCAGGCTTAGATCCATACTGCAGGTCGCAAGGTAACCGTAACTCACGGCCAAAAATCACACTTGCCGGTGTTTGCCCTGTTGTCTCATGAATTGCTGCTCGATAAGCTAATAAGAACAAGTGGATGTATTCGTCCCAATCCTTCTGGTGATCGGACACTGCTTTTGACAAAAATCTTCCAATTGTTCGATTCATTCGCTCCACCATTCCATCCGACTGTGGATGCAAAGCAGTTGTTCTCGTCTTTCGAATTCCTAATGCTTCACAAATTCCCTGGAATACGGCTGATTCAAAGTTTCTTCCCTGGTCCGAGTGTAACTCCAATGGTACTCCAAAACGACTTATCAGTTCCCTTACCAAGACTTCAGCAACAGTGGTAGCTTCTTGATTCGGTAGTGCATAGGCTTCTGTCCATTTACTAAAATAGTCCATTGCTACCAGAATATATTTATTCCCTCTTTCCGTTGTGGGAAACGGCCCCGCTATGTCAATGGCTATCCTTTCAAATGGGCTACCAACATTATACTGCCTCATTGGCGCACGCTTTCGTTTCTGAGGTCCGTTTGAAGTGGCACAAGTTACACATCTTCTACACCAATCTTTTACATCTCCATTGTAATTGACCCAATAAAAACGTTGACGAATTTTTTTTGTGGTTTTTTTAACTCCCAAGTGTCCCCCAGACACATCATTGTGAAGCAGTTTAAGAACTTCAGGAATTCTCTTCCTTGGAATCAATAGTTGTTGTCTCTGCTGTGTTCCATCTTCATTCTCCAATACACGCTTTAACAACCCATTTTCCACGACAATGGATTGCCACTGAGCCCAGTATGACTTAATATTTGGAGATAGTGAAGCTATTTCTTCCCATAAAGGTCTTTGATCATTTTCCTTCCACTGCATTACAAACTTGAGATCTGGGTCTTCCAATTGGTCTGCTCGTATTTCATCATCTTGCCAAAAATTGTCAACGACCGTGGTTCTACAAGCTATAAAAAACTTTTCCTCAGCCTTATTACAGTGCTGGCAATCCTCTGGACATGGTCGCCTTGACAGTGCATCGGCATTTCTATGATGAAGTCCGGCTCGATGTTCAGAATCATAGTCATATTCTTGCAATCTCTCTATCCATCTTGCCACTTGACCTTCAGGATTCTTGAATCGCAAAAGCCACACAAGTGCCGAGTGATCTGTCCTTAAAAGAAATTTCCGTCCATATAAATACTTGCGAAAGTGCTCAACTGACTTGATAACAGCAAGCAATTCTCTTCGTGTTACACAGTAATTGCGTTCTGGTTTCGACAATACTTTACTGAAGTAAGCAATCACGCGTTCTGCCCCATCTTGTACTTGGGAGAGCACACTTCCGATACCAACGTTACTTGCATCTGTATCCAGAATAAACATTCCTTCAGCTCGAGGATAACTCAAAACCGGAGAATTAATTAGAACCTGTTTTAATTCTTCAAATGCATGTTGGCACTTGAAATCCCATATGAATTCACTGCTTTCCTCCGTGAGTTTTGTCAGTGGCTTTGCGATGTCAGCAAAGCCTGGAACAAATCGTCGATAGTAGGTACTCAGACCCAAAAAGCTTCTTACTTCATGTTTGTCTTTAAGTACTGGCCAATCTCGAACAGCTTTAATCTTCTCAGGATCTACTGCTACTCCCTCCTCAGAGACAACATGACCTAGATAGTTGACTTGCTTTCGGAACAATATACATTTCTTGCAATTGAGTTTAAGGTTGGCCGACCTCAATCGTGAAAATACCTGTTCCAAATTTCCTAAATGTTCTTCAAAACGCTTCCCAAGTACGATGATGTCATCTAAGTATACCAAACAGGTCTCCCACGATAATCCTCTTAGCACACTTTCCATTAGTCGTTCAAACGTAGCCGGTGCATTGCAAAGTCCAAATGGCATCACTTTGAATTGCCACAATCCACTTCCTACAGAAAACGCCGTTTTTTCTCTATCCTTGGGTTCCAATCCAACCTGCCAATAACCACTCTTTAGATCCAAAGTTGAGAAGATCTTACAACCAGCCAATGTATCTAGGGTGTCATCGATTCGAGGCAGTGGATAACTATCCTTCTTAGTTACATTATTCAATAAGCGAAAGTCCACACAGAACCGAGTTGAGCCATCTTTTTTTTTAACTAACACTACTGGTGAACACCATGGGCTGCTTGATGGTTCAATAACGCTATCCCTTTCCATGTCTTGAATAATTTGATCTGCTTCCGCCCGCTTTGCTAATGGTAGCCTTCTAGGTAATTGGCGGATAGGCCTTGCGTCACCCGTATCTATTTGATGTTGAACAACATTGGTTCTTCCTTTAGAAAGACTCGCATTCTCAAAAACATCTTGATAATGAGCAATGAGGTATCTAATTTGTTTGCTTTGTTCTTTGGTAAGTTCCTTACAAGCATCTTTTACAAAGTCTTCAAGATGTTTTGGCACATCCTCTGAAGAAACTTGTGCGATGCAGGCATTTTGTGTTACTGATGAAACTGATGAACACACACTTAAATAAGCTCCTTTTTTGACAGTTACTGGATATTCATTTATGTTCATTAATCTGACTAAAATTTCCTTTTGGTTTTGAATCAGTGCTCTTGCAATTAATACTCCTTTTCCTGCTTCATTGTTGGCGTTGGACTCCATAACCAAAACATGTCCATTCGGGATAACACAGTCTAAATTGACTCGTACTAACATCTCACTTTGTTTTGGAATAGTTACAACATCCGCTGCAAGAACACGTGTAGAAAATTCCTCACGCTCTTGCACGAGAACATCTTCATCTCCAATTTTCAAAGATCGCCTCTTTAGATCCAACTGGAATCCATATTTCGCCATTATGTCCATTCCGAGAATAACTTCCTCCTCTATATTCGCCACTAGCACCTGATGATCGAAGATAGAACTACCAATTTGAAAGTTGGCATATGTCTCACCACATATAGATGCCGACTCCCCAGTAGCTGTTCGTAATGTCCATTTAGTTGGTGTAATACACTTTTTGTTATAAAGCAAATCTGGTCTCATGATTGTCATCGTTGCTCCAGTATCCAGCAAAAGTTTCAAATTCTTTCCATTTACTTTGCCATTTATAAACATACTGGTATCTCGACCACTGAATGATGCAACAACTGCAGATCTCTTTGAGGCATTGGTAATGTAGGTCAACAGTTGCCCCTTCCCATCAACCCTTTTTAGTTTTCCTGTGGCTGTTGCTGATGCGTTGTTGCTTCATTTGGACACCGATTACGTAGATGTCCAGCTCGTCCACAACCCCAGCAGCGAAACTGTCTTTTTCTTCCTTGCAATGCCTTCATCACCTTTTCGACAATGCATTCGATGAGTTTTTGATTCTCTTCAACGGCCTCAACAACGCGGGCTTGAGCATGACCTCGTAAAGATTTTTTTATAGATTCAAATTCGAGTGCCTGGGTTAGAGCGTCACTCAAAGTTTGTGGTCTAGCTAGTTTTACAGCTTGTTGTGTCTCATTTGCCCACAATCCATCCAAGAACTTTTCTACTGCAAGGCTTTCACACACATCATCAGGAACCGTAGGGTATGCATATCTAATTAGACGCGCTATATCCGCCTCAAATTCCTGGAGAGTTTCATTAGATTTCTGATTACGATTCTTAAGTTGTGACCTGTAAAACTGTTCCATGTGCTTATGTCCAAATCGCATCTCAAGTCTCTCAATCAACAATTTTAAATCTCGTCGCTCAGCTAGAGGAATTGTCTCCAAAACTTTTAAAGCATCACCTCGTAATGATACACTCAACACTGAGGCCTTTCTTGTCATGGACCAGCCATTTATCATGGCCACTGTCTCGAACAATGTTAAATATTCTTCCCAGGGGCATTTTCCATCAAAGGTTGGCATATCATTTCGCACGCACTCCACTGTTGGTACTCTTGTATCTTCTACACACTTAAAATTTGTATCTACAGCTGAATTTTGCTCGGAATTCATTGGCGTGATTGAAGGAAGCACTTGATTCTCCAAAACTTTCATCTGTTTAGTTAATTCATTTATCTTCTCATCAAAGGTCATAGAATAATTCTGGAATTTCTTTTCTATAGTATTTGAATGCTTTTGAAGCATCGCTACTTCTCCTTTGATTTCTTTAATTTCTCCTTTTATATCTCTGGAATGTTCTTGAAACTTCTCTTCTATGTCTCTGGAATGTTCTTTTAAGACTTGACAAAGATCGTTGTTAGAGCAAGGCATTTCAAAAAGGTATGTGTCTGGATCCTCACCTACTTCTTGCATCACTTTTCTCAATCGTAGTTGAAGTGCATTTTTATTTCCTGATGTATCAGCGTCTCTCTCCTCCAACTCATGTTTTAAATCAACCACTTTCAACTCTAAAAGAGTTATTTTTTTTGATGCCATAATAAATGTCTTTATAAATAATTATTTTATTTTTTTCTTACACAAAAAATACTTGGGTATTTTTATACCCCACACCTGACACCAAATGTACCGAAATTTATATTTATTTATTTTATTATGGTTCAAAGTCTTATTTATTTTTACAATTTATATTTTTACAAGGTTTGTCTAGTTTTTTCAACTCACTACTCAAATCTTTTGTTTTCATTTTTCTTGGGTTCTTATTTTCAAAATATTTCTATTTAAATTTTCAATTTAAATAGAAATAGTACTTAATTTCATAACACTATTTAATATTGTTACATTTACCAAAACATTGTACATCTACTAAAAAATATGAAGCTACACAAAACAAGAATGAAATAACAAAAAATAAATAAATAAATCAGTAAAAAATTTTAATTTTATTTTTAAATATATTATAATTTTTTTCACATATATCATATTTTTTTTCGGGTACATACTATATTAAACAATAGTATGTACCCGAATCAAAAGAGGACACTATTTTCGAAGTTTTCTCCACGTTGAAATTTTAGTGTCAAAAGAAATATTCCGGGTTTTGTGCATTATTGTTTAATTTGTATGAAATGCCAAATTTAACAATTTTATCAAAATATCAAGCTGAAAATATAATATCATTTATTAAATTTTCCTTTTTAATTAAGTTGACATTAAAATCATATTTAGAAATGTATATTAATATGATATGAAAACATTATAATAGTACTGTTGCATCTTTTTTTATTATTTATTTATTTCTATAATATAGTACAATTTTACAGGGTGAATTGCCTTAAACTAAAAAAATATATAGTAAGTACAATAATTTCAATATAACAAAAAATATATATTAAAATGGAATTTATTACCTCACTAGGCAAAGCCTGTTCTGAGGTAAAACTACAATAATTTGCTTCATAATTTTTTATAGTATAAAATTTAAAAAAATAATAAAAATATATATAAAGAACAATAAATAACTAAACAAGTGGACCAAAAAAACAAGTGTATTTATGAGGAAGAGGGTGTGTTGACATGTGTAAGAGGACAATTTGTAATAAGGATGTATGATGGCGTAAAAAAACAAGTGTATTTATGAGGAAGAGGGTGTGTTGACATGTGTAAGAGGACAATTTGTAATAAGGATGTATGATGGCGTAAAAAAACAAGTGTATTTATGAGGGTGAGGGTGAGGACAATGTGTAATAAGGATGTACATATGATGGCGTAAAAAAAAACTTAAAAAAAACCTAATCTAACTGAATAAAAAATTTAATTTTATTTACGCTCTGTCGGAACCCATAGTTTTATTTTCTTTTAATGAAAAACGAAATGTTCAATTTTATCAAAAAATCAAATGAATCAAGCTGGAAACATGCATTGTCATCGATAATACACAAATTCTGAAAGTTTCAGCGCTCTAACTGGTCTGGAAGTTAGTTAAAAATCGATTGGAATATTTCAGTACAAACAGACAGATAGATTAAGTTAATATTAAAAGAGTGTAAAAACAAGGAGAGCTTTGTTATTTTGTGTTATTAGTATGAGCACATCCCGCGTTTCAGAAAATAGCGAGCGCGGATAACCAAAACGCGTAAAGTGCTCACTTGATATGTGAAGTAGAAAACCTATTTTTTTAAAATTTATTAATCGAATCAATTACAATGTAGGTACATATAAATTACAATTAACTAGGTGTACAAGTTCCATAATATATTTCATAATAGCCCTATTTAATTGAGATATAATCACGTGTTTAAATAAGGGGAGTATCTATTTTGTAATGTTACATTCACCAAACATTACACATCTACTAAATGATACATAAAACATTTTATCATTAAGGTTAACATTGTGAAAAAGGTTAAACAAAATTTTCAAAACAAATAAAAAAGTTACACAAAAACAAGAATGAAAAGAACAAAAAATAAATCAGTACCTACAATTTTTTTATTTTATTCGTAAATATGTTATAATTTTTTTCGAGTCTAAGACTCAAAGGGAGTTCATTATACCACTTAGTACCTTTATACTTATAGAAATGTTGTGAGGCAGTTGTACGTAAAAGAGGAATGGTAATACATCCTTACAATTGGTTTGAATTTGTAAGAATATGTTACTGAATTTGGAACAATGAGATTTTTTATAGATATTTTTAACACACTGTTTTGTAAATTTAAACCTATTCAATCATAGCTGCACATATTACCTATATCTGCTCCATGCAAAGCAGAATATCTGTACCTCCAGATATTTTCAATAGCTGAAATTTTGAATTCTTAAAAAATAGTTGGATAGTCAAATCTCTTTTTTAATATAATGTAGGTTCATCGAAAAATTTATAAAGGTAGTGTATTTAATCATAATATAAATACTAATACAATAGAGCTTGTTAAGAGTAAATACAATAGATTAATTATAATAGAGCTTGTACTGGGTACAATAGAAATTGTTTGAGGGATCCGGAATTGGATATGTTTGCTTCAAGTTTATATGTATTAAAAAAAAAATTGTGAATTTGTCGGTTATTTAATCTGTGCTGTCTTGTTGTGCACATCTTTAACTTTTAATTGTGCCCCTTTAACTTTAACTTAATTTTAATTTATCATTATTCATAAATTGAGACACGTGAGGTAAATCATAATATGAGTTTCTAGTGGTCAATGCTTCCCCCCACTCCCTTCCCTACCTCTCTCCTTTCCCATCCTGTTTTCATAATTGTTAATAAATGTAGGTATATGTAGGTACTTAATATATTTTTAGAATACTATAATTGGCTATATAAAAATTATCTTTGTATTGCTGTTGTATTCTATAAAATAAAATAAATAAATAAATAAATAAAAATACACTAACAGATAAGTCTATTTGGCAAAGTTGCATTTAATGATTATAATATATAAGTATTATGTACAATGTTTATTATGTATTTTATAAATGGATGAATGTTGTTATGTTTGGATAATAAATAAACTGTCAATAATGTTGATATTTCAAGTGTTTTCTAATCAACTAAATACATAACATGCATGACATACATATACCTACCTACCAAAGGTATGTCTATGAAGGACATGGCATGATGGAAAGCGTGTATGCAATAACAAACGTAGGCACAATACATTAGATAGGTATAACAGTAAACGAAACTAATCTAAATAAGTAGGTATGATCAGTAAATAGATTGATTCCTCTTTATATCACGTGTTTTTCCATGTGATGTGGTTTTTAGATAAGTACATACCTACCACAAATAATATGTAATCCTTTCTGATTATATTTTATGTAAGATTGTTTTTATAATAAACAATGAGGAAGAAAAATCGGGAAGAAACAGTCATCTACAGGAATTACGACCTGTTGTAGAGAAGTAGGTAGGAACTATTTTTTTTTTATAAGAATCAGCAAAAACACAAGTTTAAATTTCATGTTTGTCACATGCGCTTATTTTATGTGTCATTAGTTATTAGTAGAGATCGCAAATAAGATAAACCCGATTTTATTCGCAAATTTTTGGGCTTTTTTCGCGAATAACGCGAATTCTACACTTCTCCGCGAATAACGCGAATTTTTCACTTTTTCTCAAATAACGTGAAAATAACACCGAAATTTGGCTCTTTTATATTTATAGTGACTAAAATTTCTGCAGGTGAAACATACACAGTCAATGCATTAAACAAAGTTAAACAAGTCAACATTACTGTAAGAATTTGCTACTAAAAATATGCCTTACGCTAATAGAAAAATATCATATAATATTATTTTATTTTATTTTATTTATTTTGGATATCCAACAGTACAGTAGAGCATAATGATATTAAATACAATGAAAAAAAAACAAGTAAATGTAAACTACAGTACATAATAATAGGACATCATATCAAATAATTTTAAAAGCTTAACATACAATTTACGAAAAATGAGAAAAAAACAAAATTATAGGAACACACCTGAAACATACAGGGAATAGTACAGAGAGGATTGTATGTATTCTAGAATCATAACATGGGATTCTAACTCACTTAAGGATCAACGAAGAAGGTGTTGCAACCATTATGGTGACACATAAATAATACATTCATGCATATACTAGAGAGTGGAATTTTGAGTTATGTTATCAGTGCAAAGTTGGCGCTTTATCGCAATTTTGAACGAGTGTAGAGATTGAGTATGAAAAAAGTCAATGTTATTGAGCAGGTTGTTAAAATTGGAGGTGGCCCGGTTAGTAAAGAAATTTTTCCTAAGATTAGTTTTAGAGTGTGAAATAGAAAAAGTAGGTTTTGATCTGACATTGCGGTTTGGAATGTGAAGTGAGATATTTTCTAATAAATTTGGACAATCAATATAATTAATAATATCATTTATAGTGAAAGAATACCTTTCAAATCTGCATCCATGATGTGTTGATTTCTCAGAATTTATATTTTTCTTTGTAAAAAAAAACTCATTTTACTGAAAAATAACAACGCATTTCATAAAAATAACTCCCATTTCTTAAAAATAACACTACTTTCGCTTTTCTACAAAAATATCATCCCTTTTTCAAAAAAATAACGCGAATTATAACCCTGCTTTTCGCTTTTTTTTACAAAAATAACACCCTTTTTTTAAAAATAACGGGAATAATAACACCGCTTTTACAAAAATAACACCCATTTTCCAAAAAAATACCGCGAATAATTAAGGTCTCTCTGGGACCTAAATTTACCAATATGTCCGGGGTTTACGAATTTTTTAATTTGTTGTAATTAATTATTGAACGATTAATGAACGTATTTTTTATGAAATTGGATCGCGGGCATTTAAAAAAAACGTTTGATCGAGTATGACACACTGAGGGGAATCAAGAGTAAATATTATGAAGAATCAGTTATGTTGTTTACAGTTTTGTATAGGAAGTTTTTTCTAACATTAATCTTCGGGAATGTATGTATCTGATGGTATGATTAAAATTCACGGTAATTATTAAATAAAACATTTTTTCGAAAGCTCAATTATTTTAAAAATTGCATTCAATACTTTCAATTATGTTGCTGTATGGTGATATGCTATGTCCAAGGGGGAGGCCTATGTCCAAGAATGGATGAAAACAGGCTGAAGAAGAAGAAGAAGAAGATGGTGATATGTAGATGTGTATTCCAGACAAATGATGCAAACTCCAGTTGACAACGAACGAGTGAATAGTAAAGAATTTTAAAAGTGTATGGACAAGGAAATTATTTAGTGACTAAGTGATAAACCCCAAGAAACTTTTATTTTTATTTTATTCTGGGAACAGACAGTTATATACAGCTTGTGGGAAAACAAAAAACAATATATATACAAAACCAGTTAAGTTCCCTAATGCCTTTATACAATCAAAATCTTTACAATACAGAATATAAACTTCTTCTTCTTCTTCTTTTGAATAGACCTTCAGGTCTGTTTTTTAAGAGGCCTGCTCTTCCTGCGAGGTGGACCCCCAGCTATCCCTCCATCTTTTTGGCGGTCTTCCGCGAGGGCGGGTTCCGTGAGGCTGATTGTGAAGCACGATATGAGGAAGTCTGGTGCTGTCCATCCTTTGGACATGACCATACCAGTCCCTCCTCCGCTGCCTACTCCATCTGATGATATCGTCAACCTCACATAGTTCCCTTATTCTGGAGTTCCTCACTCGGTCTCTCAGGGTTTTGCCTGCAATAGCTCTCAATGTCTTCATTTCTGAAGTCCTCAACATTTGTTTGCTTCTGACTGTGTCTGCTCGTGCCTCTATACCATATGTCATCACTGGTCGTACGCATGCTTTGTAGATTCTCACTTTACTTTTAATGGCCATATCCTCATTTTTCCTAATAATGGATTTTAGGGCGCCCGAGACTGCAGCTGCCTTATTGACTTGGCTCTGAATTTCTTCGCAGAGGTCAGCATCTTCTGTTATGTCAATTCCTAGGTATCTAAAGGTATTAACCTGTTCAATTGGGTTGTTGTCTATAGTCAGATTGCATGCTATGAGTGTTTTTTTTTACAACAACAAGAATATAAACAACAACAAAAAAGTACTTATTAATTAAGAATTTGGCGTACAAACCTCTATACAACAGGAAGGGAGAGGGAATAGAGGGATAGGAATAACCACGAAGATTTTCAATTTCTCCCCAATAGATCACATCAACAACAGCCCCACCCGGGACCTAAATTTGACAAAAATGAAAGAATACCTAACTGTTATCAAATAATTACCTACTGTGTTTCTTTGATTGTGTTATAATTAATTGGACTTAAAGAACAATTGTTATTTTAGTGTCATTGTTATGATACAATTTTTCTTATATAATAATAGATAGTCTAAAACTTTTCTTTTAAATCGATGTAATCATAGAGTTTCACTAAGAATAATCTGCCGACAAACCAACTTGAATAAATTATTTTGAATTCAAAGAGAATCTTCAGTCGTCCAGGTAAATAAAACATAGACTTTACATATAATGATTGGCCCTGAATACCGGCATATTTGCTTATGAAAACATCATCTTAACGTTAAATACGACATTGCCTTTTGCGGTAAACACGATCGAAACTCGCGGTTTCAAAACAGTATACCTCTTCATCAGTCTTCATCATACACACGCCCATACAACCACAATATGCCGTAAAATTAATATAACTCAGCTATTAAACATGTTCCATTTTATGAATGAGATTGTGATGGAAACGCATTAGAAATATCAACAATGTTGCAATGAGAAAAATCTTGTGGTGTTACCATTACAATAAATTGTATATTTGATGGGTTTGCCATTGTTTATGCAACACTTATGCCAAAGACAGGTGGTCATTATGCAATAGAATTAACCAGGGACAGTTTTTTTGTATCATATTTAAAAAAATGTATTATGTATGAATTTTATATTTTTGAATTTAACGCGTCTTTTGCCATATCCACGCTTCACTAGCATACAAACGTATTTGGGACAGCTACTACATGAATTGAGTACGACATTTTTGATTCATCAAAAAGAGATATATTAGTGACGATAAACTATTTCTATATATCTGATGCATGATTTCTATATATCTATTAGTATAATTTATTTACTAGCTGTGAGGCACCGGCTTAGAATAGTGCTTCCATTCTTTTAAATCATTGTTCTCGAGTGTCCTGTAAGAGCCGGGTAATCGAAAGTACAACAGGCAACAATAACATCTCACATACATAGTTCAGTAATGAGGTCCACCACCCATTCTGAATGTAGTGCCTTTTTTGGTGAAACGAGACTGGTGTGTGGGTATACATAGATGTGTTGTTCTCCCTTTTATAAGGCAATGCACACTCGGACACCTTTCGCTGGTTACCCCACATTGTGGGATATGCCGTGATGGAATGAATGAATAATTTATTAACAAATAAGCGCACAAAACGATTTTGTAAAATTTATTTCCAGAAAGTAAAAAATATAATCATTTATTAGATAAAAATATTGGAAAATCACCCTGAAAATAAGAAAGCCTTGAATTAAGTTTATTTTAAATAACTTTTTTCTTTAAATAAATTAACTTTAGAGCTTCCGGCTTAGGATATCAGTTCTGATTACGGAGAACACAAAATCTTTAGCACCACATTGGTACATCTCAGAAGAATGGCAGAAGTTAGATTTGATTTATTCGTATTTATTTTAACTCAGTTTTATTTTTAAATATATATTATTTAGTTGGAATATTATATGAGAACCAGGAACTCAAGGCACCTACAGGGCTTACGACCTGTCATCGGCTGGTTTACGCGATCATTGCGCTTGCGCAACTTTCACCAATTATGCCTTCTTATTGAGTTCCCTTATCAATGCAATTTTTTTAAGTTCTATATATTTGAATAATGAGTAACAGTTCACCTGAAAATAGAACATTAATACTTGTTAATTTTGTCGACGGATAATTCGTGGTGAAACTCCATTATACTAGGTATAAATGAAAACACTAATTAGTTTTAGTTTCACTATTTAATTTTAACACTGGCACTGACCGGTATCGATCTGAAGATCATCGTCAGAGATGATCTTCAGATCGATACCGGTCAGTGCCAGTGTTAAAATTAAATAGTGAAACTAAAACTAATTAGTGTTTTCATTTATACCTAGAACATTAATACTATTGCCATCTATGAAGTAACGAAGAAACCTTTTTGTAACGCCATCTGTTAAGAAGTTGGTTTATTTGTAAACTACGAGAGCAACAGTCCTTATAAATGAGGTGACAGTGTTCTCGCTCAGATGTCACCCCTGAACTGCGCCAGAAATATTATTTTACTTTTGGCTTGTCTACTTGTACATATGTGTATATGCATTTAAAAAATATTCGATTTACAAAAAAGTTATTTGTCAACTTTGATATATTATTATTTCTTACATTATTTATTGTTTCTGATTTTTTTAAAAAAATTTTCTCTTCAACAGAATTGTATCATTTTTATGAATACATATTGATTTTACATTTCTTTTCTTTTCAGGTGAGATCTTTAATATCTTAACAACGTGGGTTGATCTTAAAAGACAACAGGGGTAAGTCCTTATTAGATTTATATCTAATATTTTTGACAATCAGAAATATGTAGGATTGCTATGGGGAATATATATATATATAAAAATGTATGTACGTATATTTGTTTGTATGTTCGCGATGAACTCCTAAACCAACCATCCAATTGCGATGAAACATTGGGAATTTGTTCAGCTCATTCAGGAGAAGGTTTATGCATTATAATTTATTTATTTATTTATTCGATATCTACCAAAAAAAAAATTAAAAAAAAATCCTATTGAGTTGATTCTTAGTGGGTTTGTTCATATAATATAATTCCTGTACTCAATTGTTTGAATTTGATATATTTTAATGAAACATGTCCAAGTCAGTCAAAAGTCTATTATAATTGTCAGAAATTCTAAGGATCAGTTCATTTCTGCCAAGGTTTGTAAAGAACGGTGAAATTGAAAATATGTTATTTTGTCTACTATTGAAGGTCTATTAATTGTCTACTGTAAAATTAATTAGCTTATATAACATTCCGATGAGTTTCTCCGATTACTTAAAGATCCATTTTTATAATGCATAGTGACAACGTTGTATTTTGAAAACCTTTGTCTAGTTAAATCGAATTTTATCTAATTTATGTAACTCTTACTTGTGTACAACTTACGTGTGTGATTGAATATGAGCTCATGTAATTTTGTGTGCATCCATAATTGGACGTCCAGCACTCATAATAATAACCAATATTATTTTCTTTTTATGAAAATTGTAAGTTGGATGTCTGTCGATGTACCCTTTTAATATAATAAAAAAAATTAAATAAATATTTTTTGACAGATTTTGTAATTATCTCAATAGAGACGAAGTTGGAATATTTACTGTAGGAGAACCGGGATATCAAGGCACCTACAGGGCTTACGACCTGTCATCGGCTGGTTTACGTGATCACTTTATGCGCTTGCTCAACGTTCACCAATTATGCCTTTTTAATGAGATCCCTATCAATTCAATTTTGAAAGTTGTAGGTATATATTGTAATACTGAAATTCTTTTCGCTTGAAAATAAGGAATTTTTACTACAGCCATCTGTGTGTGAAATTATGAACAACATTCTTATTGTTTTTTATTTATTTTTGTTGTAACGCCATCTATTGAGAGAATTGGTTTTTTGTAAATAACGAGAGCAACAATTCTTATACCTGAGGTGACAAATGCATTTTTCGCATAGAAGTCACCCCTGAATTGCGCCAGACTTATAAGGTCATTTTTGTCTTATTTACCTACTTGTACCAATGTGTAAGTAATCGAAAATTTTTATTATTGCATATGCGCAAACATTGGATTTTTTTCCCTGTCGGGAGTCAAAGGTATTTTTTAACAGATTTTTTAACTATCTCAATAGAGACGACTCTATTGAGATAATTAAAAAATCTGTTAAAAAATACCTTTGACTCCCGACAGGGAAAAAAATCCAATGTTTGCGCATATGCAATAATAAAAATATTCGATTAAATAAATATTATTTTTTGATAAACTTCCGAATCCGTTCTATTCGAATCACATGAATATTATTTACTTTTGCTTGAATCTAACGATTAGATTGATAGTCTATTACCAATATGGTGTCAATTAGATTGATTTATTAATGATTTTATATGTATATATATAAATTCATACACATGGATCTCTTTCATACAGTTGCAAACGTAACTAAAAATTACGTGAAATGGTTGTCTTGTGTATGGATATTTAATATTTTTCAATGCGGCGTAGTATAATAAAAATTTGATGCATCGTCACTCGATATGATCATTCATTATATCTATGTTCCCAAACATTAAACATCCTCATGGGTGACAGGAAAATTATTCGAAAAACAATTATTCGAATGCTCAATTTTACGAAAATCAATTTTACGAATGGCAATTATTCGAATCACATTTTTTCGAAAAACAATTTTCCGAACACACAATTATCAGAATTTACAATTGTTCGAATTTTTATGACGTCATGTTGGTAGTATTGTGAGAGGAATAAACCATAGATTTTTATTATAATATACTAGATGTCGTAGTTAGCAAATTTTGTATGAATCGAAAACAAATGACTCACTTTTTGCACGGAGTACTACATCTACATAGTATATTATGTTTAATAAAAATCTATGGAATAAACAACATGGCGACGCACCGCGCTGTCAGATATCCTAGGATGTACACCTATTTTTTAAACCTAAACCTACAAAACTTTGGTAAAAATAGGTTGGTTAGGTTTGTTTGTAGTTATAATTGCGACTGGCGTGAGCCAGTTGCATTATATATTTAAAAAAGTAAGTATAATATTAAAATAAAATAACTAAATTGGTGTGAATACTAGATAAACATAAACTGGTGTACAAACTAGGCTATCCCGCGCTGTCAAACATCAGTTATTAAAAATGTGCAAACATACGTACCCAACAATAATACAACAAGTAATAATAGTCTTCATCGAATATATTTTACTGGCAACAAATATGTCAAAGGAGGCAACATAATGACACAAAAATATATTAAATTCGGCTAATTGGTTTTCCAACAAATGTTAGTTCGAATAATTTGCTTTCGGACAATTGTCATTCTGATAACTGATTTTCGAAAAATTGTTATTCGTACAATTGCGCATTCGAACAATTGTGTTTCGAAGAATTTTCATGTAATCATCCTCATGTTACATATTAGTTTCATTTTATTAACAATATTCGATCCTAGATTCATATCTATAATCTTCATTTTTATTTCCACTGTGTTTTTTAAACAATAAACAATAATTTTCCTTAAGATGGATTTACTGATTAAAGATGGTAACTGGATGACCGTCACTATGCAGTGTCATTAAATTACAGTGAAACTTAAAACTAGTCACTTTCATTATATTACAGATGAATTTAAAACTAGTGTCATTAAATTACAGTGGAACACAAAACTAAACTGTGTTATCAAATTACAGTTGGATTTAAAACCAATTGTTATATTTTTATTGACAAACATTTTTTCAACATCTCAATAGAGACAAAGTTGGGATATTGTAGAAGAACCAGGAACTCGAGGCACCTACAGGGCTTACGACCTATTACCAATTATGCCTTCTTATTGAGTTCCCTTAGAAGAAGGCATAATTGGTGAATGTTGCGCAAGCGCATAAAGTGATCACGTAAACCAGCCGATGACAGGTCATAAGCCCTGTAGGTGCCTCGAGTTCCTGGTTCTTCTACGATATCCCAACTTCGTCTCTATTGAGATGTTGAAAAAATGTTTGTCAATAAAAATATCATTTGACTCCCGAATGGGAAAAAATACAACGTTTGCGTAGGTATATGCAACTAAAAAAAAAAGAATATTCGATTTCCAATTGTTTTATTTTACCAAAATGCATTAAATGATCGGGTCAGCCATTACTAATCTAAATATACGGTTCTTGAATTTCATGTGTTGAATAAAAAAGAAATAATGAGTAATATAACCTTACTTATTCCAAATAAAAAATGTAAATTAATTTTCTTGCTCTTTATAAACTAATGACAACTATCGGTGTAAATGAATAAATATTGGATGAGTGACACATTAGTCATAAATTATTATAAGTACATCATAAAAATTGCGTTTTTATGACTGTAATGTATATTTGTATGAAAACAAGTGATTATTTACTAGCGTTTTATTTTAATAAATCCTAGATAAATGTCTTGTAATGACAGTTATATGGAATCATAAGCAATTTGCACTATGACTAAAAAGTATAAATACTATTTTGAGTATGGCGAGAACCATATTCATAAGAAGTGATGGCCAGAGACGCTTCTTTAAATTTATCTATTACACGCAGCTTGTTTCCTATTTTTACCTACATGAGCATAAATAAATAAATACTATACAGTTTGCGGACAATAACTCCTGCATGCATTAATTTGTACTTGTTAGCTCAAACACCTACCAGCGAAATGGCGAGGGACTCCGCTGGCGCAAAATTGTCTCAGCACGGTTGTAAGGATTTTACTACAGGTGGAACAGTGGACTGTATCTGGATGTGGATGTTGATTATGGGGATGAACAGGATCGATATAGGATTATAGGGGAACAGTCAAGATTACATACCTGGTCTGAAGACTGCTCGCCCTTACGAGGTTGGCCTACCTAAGATCTCGGCTTGTAGATATATAATTTCACATAGAAACACAGTTCATCACGCACAAATTAACATCACAATAATGTTCAACAATTCGACACGAGGGATCGAACTGTTTATAACAAAAAAGAATGTATACGGATAATGACTGCTACGTACGCAAAACGGCCGCTAATCTTGAGCGATTAACCTTGACTGATTAGGATGGGAGATGGCGGGAGGGAAAGGGTATTCGCACTGTACGACAATTTTTGGCGCCAACAGTACTAAAATTTCTTGCAAAATTTCTTGCCTTTCTCCGTCAAAATATCGTTATGCCAATCAATATTACTCCCTTTCCTTGATTACGCTGATGTATGTTATTTAGACGCTAATCAGGAACTCTTAGATTAATTGGAGCGATTACAAAATACATGCATTCGATATATTTTTAAATTGAAAAAATTTGACCACATATCGGAACACCGATCTCTTTTAAGGTGGTTGCCCATCAGGCAGCGTAGGAACCTACATACCCTCACACTTCTATACAAGGTCTTAAACAACTCCAATGCTCCAGTTTATCTACGAAATCAATTTCACTTCCTCTCTGAACACGGGTTGCCTCTTCGATCAAATACTGAAAGAACGCTCAGTATCCCAGTACACAATACTTCTTTTTTCACCACCTCTTTCTCCGTACAGGCAGCTCGTCTTTGGAATCACATCCCATCGCTACTTCGAGTTTCATTAACACTTCCCACTTTCAAAAGAAATCTGAGAAATCATTTCCTTTCACATAACACCTAAATTTGTCTCCTTATCCTATCCTTGTCCCCCCCCCCTCTCCAGTCACCTCCGTTTCTTTATTGTTTTTGCTTATATGTTTTTTTTTTCATTTTGTTTGTTTTATTTTCTTTATAGCTCTTGCTTGTATTGTATAAAAATTTTGCTACATACCATAATTGTAATAGTTTTTCACTAAATGTATATGGTTGGTTGGAAGATATTGCCATTTGGCAATAAGCCCGCCATTGTGCACTTGTGCTCAGAAAGTTTTCAAATAAATAAATAAATAAATACTACTCCCATAATAAGGCTCGATCGGTATTTTACGAATCTACGGAGCTGTCTGTGAGGGTGGTGTGTGGAGAATCAGATAAAATCACGAGCTGTACCAGCTTTATGATGATATAGACGTTAGAGTATTTGTAATGATTGGGAGACTCAGATGGCTTGGACATGTGGAAAGGATGAGTGAGCAACTGCCCGCCAGAAGAGTCCTTCACAATGTTGATTTAATTTTTTTTTATTTTGATTTCGTATTGATATGATAAGATAACTCAATAAGAAGACATAATTGGTGAACGTTGCGCAAGCGCATAAACTGATCACGTGATGACAGGTCGTAACCCCTGTAGGTGCCTCGAGTTCCTGGTTCTTCTACATACAATATCCCAACTTCGTCTCTATTGAGATGTTAAAACAAGTTTGTCAGTAAAAATATCATTTGACTCCCGAAAGGGAAAAAAATCCAATGTTTGCGTATATGGAATTAAATATCCGATTTACTCCCATAGGTAATACGAACAAATAATATATGCATAACCAGTGAAAATACCTATAATTATTGTTTAAGAATTACTAATTGATTGTTTGAAAAACAAATCATTATTAATTTATTCTACTTATAGATCGGCTTGATACAAAATTTTATGGGCTATCAAGTTATTTGTTTCTTGGTATTATTAATGTGTTTGCTCTTTTAATTGTTATTTCTAATGTTTATAGGAAGAAAATCGATATCTTATTATTTAACTTGGATAATAACACCATATATCATTAGGTAATAAAAATATGATAAATTTAGTACCTACGCTAGATGATAAGAATGTGGCGTTTTATTAATATTGTAGTAGGTATTTTACATTTATATAAACAAATTACTTTATATTTTTATTATATCTAAACTTACGGTATGTACTGTTAATATAGTTTAACCCAACTTTAGCGGGAAAGAAGATGAAAAACTCTAGCAGATAACAAGAAAAAAAATGGGTTTTCAACTTATTACTTTGGAAGATTCCAGATAGATACGTAAGATGTACATAGAAACCTATCATGTCTTTAGACGGCTCATAAACAAGGAATATAGAAAAAATTGAAAGTTTTAACAACGCTGTTATTGAAGTTTCCATTTGAACGTAAAGTTTTATCCAATTTTATGCTATCACACGTCTGCAAATGATATATACCGATTTCGTATTTGAACAATTTGTTAGAATTTATTGTTGCTAATTGACGATAATTTTTTGCTTGAAAATGTCTGCAATTTCCAAATCAAACATTTATTGACGTATACGTATCCAAAAATAAATTAATACTTTGTTTTATTTTTGGTCTTGTGCTAAATTCACACAACATGTGAATTACCTATTTGGTTTTCGTGATTTTGTAATCAAAAACTAGACAAAACGTAATATATATTATAATAAACGTAATATATAAACGTAATATATATTTATAATTAGGTATTGTTTATTGTGCATCTTGATCTGATTTCGGTCGTCTAAATTTTCAAAATATTCCAACTTCGTCTCTATTGAGATAATTAAAAATCTGTCAAAAAATATCTTTGACTCCCAACAGGGAAAAAAATCCAATGTTTGCGCATATGCAATAATAAAAATATTCGATTACTTACACATTGGTACAAGTAGGTAAATAAGACAAAAATGACCTTATAAGTCTGGCGCAATTCAGGGGTGACTTCTATGCGAAAAATGCATTGTCACCTCAGATATAAGAATTGTAGCTTTCATTATTTACAAAAAACCAATTCTCTCAATAGATGGCGTTACAACAAAATAAATAAAAAATAATAAGATTGTTGTTCATAATTTCACCCATAGATGGCTGTAGTAAAAATTCCTTATTTTCAAGCGAAAAGAATTTCAGTATTACAATATATAGAACTTTCAAAATTGAATTGATAGGGATCTCATTAAAAAGGCATAATTGGTGAACGTTGCGCAAGCGCATAAAGTGATCACTTAAACCAGCCGATGACAGGTCGTAAGCCCTGTAGGTGCCTTGATTTCCCGGTTCTCCTACAGTAAATATTCCAACTTCGTCTCTATTGAGATAATTAAAAATCTGTCAAAAAATATCTTTGACTCCCAACAGGGAAAAAAATCCAATGTTTGCGCATATGCAATAATAAAAATATTCGATCCCTTTATAGAGGTAACTCGATCCATCGAGTTATTTATATTTCAAACTGGAGGATCCTGAACATTTACATAAATCCATAATTCGTCTCATTGGGTAGAACCTACATATTTTTCGTATTTGTTTTTTGTTGAACTCCACCTTCGAGTTTTATTAAATCAGATGACTGATTTAGGTTCCACAAAGACTTCAATACAGAACGATCGATCTGGTAATTAGACCATTATCAGCTGATAAATAGATTTTTTTTACTTATGTTTGCATTTACCAAACATGCAATCCATGGTGATATCTTATGATTCTTCTTACGCGGAACTTTCGTGAGTCATTTTAGCGTACTTTTCAACATTTTTTTAGTACTTAATATTATACAGGTAACCAGTATCTATGTGTCTGAGAATTAAATTAACCAGACATACAGGCTGCACTTGTCTGTCGGGTCAGTCTCAGAGCCCTGGGGCTTTTCAAGACGCACATGCATCGGACAGATGCGTCTTGGAATATTCTAGATCAAGGATGGCTGAATGCACAACACAACACGTTTCGCCATCTTGCGGTCGTTGGCGCCAAAACTCGACAGACCGCTTCCGATCTTTAAATTTAGAATCGTCAATGCGATTTCGATGATGAATCTTGGCACAACAATTTTGATCGTTTATATCTGTCACGCCGTGTCTAAATAGACTCTTTAGTTAATTAAGGGAAATAATTTGTATAGTATATTTTTTATGAACTGGCAAATACAGATCACAGTGAACAATGATGTACTACAAAGAGTTTGTAGATTTGATTTCACTATCAATGATATTTTTTGGCTGATTAATGGACAGTCTGAAATCAATGTCGGAATTTTACTTACGACATTGTTCATAAAAAAAACTATGATGATTCACAATTCTCTGATTAGCAATAGTATTTTATTTGTTAATTTGTTTAATCATATAATTAATAATGTTATCCAAAAGAATACATCTTTGCAATGTTGCACTATAGATTCACAAATATGTGCTAATGTCTTAGCACTAACTACTCTTCAATATAAATTACTATCTTCAATCGTCACAACACCTTAAAAGTAAAGTTTTTTATTTTCTCAAATCACGGCCTGTTTTTTTTCGATCTGCCCTCTAACTGCCCTCTGTGTGTACAATAAGTAAGACTATAGAATAACTGAACTTTATATATAGGTATAATTCTTCTTTTTAAAATCATGAAAGTATTGTCCCAATTTTTTACATCTAAGAAACCAGAATCAGATAGAGACCTACGTACAAAGAATGTTTAATCATGACCGATAATCGGTACATAATATATGCAATTCCTTACCTTCTTTATCTTCTTCTGCTTAATCTTATAAATCTTAGATTTTGAGATATTGGTGTGCCGAGAATGCAATCCCTACTTTGAATCCTATTTCCTATTATTTGTTAAATAATATTTATCAAATTATTTATACAAAAACACAAACCTAATTTTCAAGCTATGTATATTCTTTCGGGAGCATTAGGAAAAATCAGTAGCCTTGTTGCTTATGTTGGCATTCCGATACAAAGAAACGGCTAAATATCGTCTTTCTGACATCATCTTGAAGAGTCGAAGGTGGCAGATTCTACACACATATGTATAAATTTCAGATTTCTGACACGAGTGTTTGCTGAAACAATACAGCATTATTTATTTTCCATTAAGGTAAATCGTGTGGTAAAAACTGCACTAGTACCTACTCCCAGAAAACAGGAAAGTAAAGGACGTCCACTATCCACGTGGTGGTGTTATATGAATATAGCCCAAACACCAGCCCCTAGAAAATATCATCCTAGCGTTGAAAGAACAGGAGAGTCGACCCTACCTAAAGTAGGACAAGGAAAATAAAAAGAAGTAGGTACGATAAATGTACCATAGCATATATGGACTTAACACAGTTGAAGAATAAAATATGTATATGGACCAATTATACCTACGTTTACATAATGAAAATTTAGTTACGAAATAAGAGAAAAAAGTAAAACACAATTAAAAAGAAATACCAACTACGATGAAAACTTAAATTATGACTAAGAAAAAAATAACGTGAAATTTTTCATCATATCTAACGAAAGGAGAACACAAATAAATAAGTATAATATAATATGCTACTGTGTTAATACTTTATTCAAATCAGAGTAGATATTATTTGTACAGTAAATCATGCTCACATGGTAGGAACGTCATAGTCTGTGGAGGTGTTTCATATAATAACGTCAGATATTATGTACCTACCTATAAAGATAAGAAACGTAATCCAAGCATGACATCCCATACGTAATTGGCTCAAGTTTTGACCCCACAATAACGTTATGGAAAACCAAATCGATGATATATTATTGCGTTTGATGAGATTTAGATAAACAGGAAGAGAGACTGTTGATAGGTATACCTACAAGTTCTAAACGAAAATTAGAAATCGGAATCGCATATGAGTAAGGCGATTGATTTTGGAAAACTTCTAGAAACAATATCTTATTTACACCTTTATCTTTTTCTTTAACTTCATTTGTCTGTCTGTACTGGAATTTAGCAATCGATTTTTTTCACTTAGAGGTTTAGATACAAAAATAATAGTAAAAAAAATAAAGTAATAGCAAAAGTAGGCTTGCTTGTCAAGGTCTAATGTCAATGTTCAAAATATAATTCGTCGCGAGTCACTCAACAAGAAGGAGTCCTAGAAATCTCATCATTTTTTATTGCAGATTTTCAACTAGTATCATGCTGAGATTGTGTTCGTTCTGAAAGTTTCATCACAGTGTGTATGTGTGTGTGTGCTATACGTGCTATGTACACAGCGTGTTCATTTTACTATATCGATTATAGACTAAAGTACTTATTCGATTCTATTCAAATTTTGCAAATTTGTATATTTAATACTCACTGAGACACCATTAGATTTTGAAGGATATCTCAATAGTGCTTTTCAATTTTTTCAACTGTCAAATATTTCAAAGTGACCCCAAGATCAGGAAACTTATTATTTGAAGTTTTATTTTCAAATTGGTAAAAAGGCACATCACTTTCATAAAATGGCATTGAAGAAATATCAAGTTTTCATAGTAAAATATTTAAATAAAAAAAAAAATATTTAAACAAACTCATTTCGTAAAATTGCTGAAAATTTTCTATACAAACTTTGAATACCTAGAGGGATTTGTTAGTGAGGATTTTAGCGTTGGCCACAACCCACTCGTTCAATTATTTGTTTAAAAATTATTTTTACTACTTAGGTAATTCTTTTTATTTTCAATATCAACTAACATATTTGAATGGCCAATTATACTGACTTACTTAAAATAAAACTCAATAATTATAAATAAATAACGTTTTGTTGAATAATATAATATTATAAAGTAAAGTTTACTCGAAAATTATAGTTTTTCATTAACATAAAAAATATGAATAAATTAGTTGTGAATTACCAAATACAATTTTAGTCTTCAGCCTTGTTTTTGTTATGTTCCCGTCTACCAGCAATCATTGCATATTAATTTTAAGAGCATTTTCTTTATTACTTGAAGTAAGTACTACAAGAACAAGTTGTAGAGCATTCACTGGAAATGCATTATCTGAATTTGCTTCTTAAAATATTCATAGGTATAAATTTACTGGACATAGGTATTTGCGATCAACAGAAATAACTTTAGTGAACAGTTAAACATTCTGTCGATTGCTAGTGTCTGGATTCGGTCTTTAATCAAATGACTGTCAAACAAACTGACCAAGATATTGGCCTGAAACTTTATATTTAAGCTAGTCAAGGATTGTGCTCCAGGATCAAAACATAAAATTTTACTCAGGCCCGGGACTCATCATTCCATCGTAGTAATTGTATTATTTTCACAATCATTTGAGCCTTATTGTCATTATATTTGCTGAAATAGCAAAGGTTGTTTGTGAAAAAGTTTGTTTCAATCTCGTTTTTGTTTGATGCTCTGTCAAATAATATAGTAATTCGAACGCACCATTTTATGGATGTTTACACTTACAAGGTGAAAAGTCTGTCTAAGCAAGAAAAAATACTCAATGTGTATGAAGAAGATGTATTGACAGGAAGCCAAAATTCGTTTCGATAATTTTTATGTTCAGGATGCACCACGTTCTAGAATAATAGTAAAAAAAACACAATGACATTCCGAAAACCCTACAATAAACATTTCCTGATATGATAATAAAACATGAAACAAGTAAATAAATTGAACTAATTATATAAACTGATATCTGCTGTATACAAATGATCGTTTACCTATTGACCTCAAACACATTGTGCTTACAATGAATGAAGAATTATAGAATAATACGTTGCATCAATCTTCATCATACCTACATACGATTTAAATAGACCATCATACAGAAAATGTTTGTACTAATGTGTAGGTGCACAGTCAATATGTATAAATTTATCGCATGTTTGCATGCATGCCTAACATTAAAATATTGAGAGATTCAATCGATCCCTCTGATTTATACAAACTCGTTTTCATCAGAACCTCTCAGCGCATAATATTGAATCCTGTATCAATTATTCATAAAAAAATTTTCGTAAAAACTAGGTACATCTTAAAAGACCTCAAATTTATATTACAATATTTCAACAGGCTTACCTACCGTGTTTAAATAGTAAGGATGTACTACAAATACTCCTAAACAAGTAATAAAAAAATGGGTCACACGTTTCAAAAGTATTCTTCGCGTTGAATAAAAAATAGTTCACGTCTGTCCGTAGATTTTTTACATTCCTACTGCCAATGACAATTTCTAGAAAAGAAATCTAAAGGTTTCTAGCTGCGTGGAATTTCTTAAATTCAGTTTATCGAAAAGAGAATAAAAAACCTGGAAATCTCAGGTATACCATATGCTAAGGATGAATCTATTATGGCAATAACTCCTTGCAACAAAATTCGAGGTTTCTGAGGATTTTCCTTTTCCTACTCTTCTATACCTACTACTCTCTTCCTCAAAACCACTTATTTTTGGTAATATAATAATAATATTTGTAAACTTAATCGGTTCACATGACATACTTGGTCTTACTCACTATTTTTAGGCCATTTTTGAGGCATTCGTAACGGTGATTTTCATTTCCAAAATTTTCCCATTCCTATTCATAGTCCAGTCCTTATTTCCTAGCTTGTCCATTGTTTAATTAATTAATTTAAAGACTTAGCATTGGACTAAACTCGTATTTTAAATAGTAAGTAAGGCCCATAATGTATGTTAGTAAAATAAGTGAATTTAACTGTCTGTTTACACAATAGATTAAAAATAAAAATCATTCAATCATTTAAAGAAGACTGAAATATTCTCGCTGCGCGGAATTTTTAAAATTCGTATTATCGAAAAGAAAAAGAAAATGTTCTCGCTGAGCATATAATATATAATTTTTACAAGAAATTAAACACTATATAGGTAGTACGAGTATTGTATGAATATGAACTGCCGACTGGGGTAGTAAAACTAACCCGCATTAGGGATAGGATAACAACAATGTTTTTGTTGTTATCCCATCTCTTATGCGGATTAGTTTTATGGGACAACAACAGCGTTTTTGTTGATGTCCCATCCTTAATGCGGATTAGTTTTACTACCCCAGTCGTCAGTTCATATTGGTATCACTAAAGTTTTAGTTTGACTTTTTATTAATTTTACAGATTCTTCACGGTATCGGTCTACTGCATTAAATAAATTAACTAGTATTTTATTCGATAAAATAGAAAAAAGGTTGATATATTTCAAGTTAATTGAAAGAAAATAAAGTATAATTTAAACAAAAGTTAATTGTGTGTTCCAAAACGCATTATTAAATTAAATTTTATGACGGAATGAGAAAAATATTCTGTCGGAAATGGAAATAAGATTGTATCATCATATCGGAATATGATTATTACTTGCATTTAAATTATGGGCCTTCAAATCTATGTGATTAGTCGGCATGATGCAAAGTCGTATTTATGTTATCAACAGAAGACACGAGTCTACAATAAAAATAATCTTCAATATTTTACGATAGATTTTATGTGGGTACTTGATGTTTGAATAAAAAAACATACCCAATTTAAAATACACTAAAATCACAATTTCGGAATCAAAAATTACAAATAAATTTGTTCTTTACGAAATCTTTAACAATTTTGTTCAATTTTTTTTTCAAATTATGTCGAAGAACGAATCAGTTGAAAATTAAATTTATTCAGAATACGAAATTGATTAGGTACACACTTGAGATGTTCTACGTATTTGCTCGCTGTGTAAGACGATTCATAACATTATGTGCTACGCAGATGCATGAGTCAGGTAGACCTTTTTAAGCCCGCCTGACACGAGGTAATATTCCAACTCATGTGGAATATGAGTTGAATGTAGTGTCTGCAGTAATTTTTGAAGTCATATGGACTGAAAGTGTATATCTCTTTTGTCTATGCTAAGTTTTTTCCTATTATTTTTGATTGATCCAGACGTACATTCCTAGCTATAAAAAATATCGACACATCGGAGTTCTTCGATATAATTGCTATGATTTGGAATGTTCTTAGTACTGTCTTAGGGAGGGGGAGCGGCAATATTTAAATGCCTAGATACAACCTCCAAAGACTGGCTGATCCGCTTTCTGGACAACACAGAACTGGGGGCAGGACCAAAGCTGAGGGCGATTGACGCTCGGAACCTTCCCAAACCAGTTAAGATGTCCATGCGGACAGAAGATCCGGTAACTGACACTAAGTCACTACTGGCAAGGATCAACCGCCTGAACAAAGGGTACAATACAAACCTTTGGAAAGTGGTTGATAGGCAAGTGGACAGCAAGGGTCAAAGGCTGATAATCCTGGTTGACAGGGTATCGGCAGAGGCTCTGCGAACACAAGGCTACAAAGCCAGGGCTGGGGTGGATAGAGCACATTTCAGGATCTTATCCACTCCAGATCCCCCAAAAAAGGCTATCGAAGTAGTACCTTCGGTGGAAAAGGTGGTGGAGATGGAATCTGAGCCATCTTCATCGGAGAGGGCTGGTAGAAACCCACCACCTTCACCGATGAAGGAAATGGACTTGGAGTCTGAGCCATCTTCATCGGAGAGGGCTGGGAGTAACCTACCACCTTCACCGATGGAGGGGATAGACTTGGAGTCAGACTCTGAAACCATCAAACCCACAACTGATGAATCGGATGCTGATGCTATTTTGACATCAGACGAAAGTGGTAATGAGTTACCAGAACCCAATTTGGGAGACGGGACTCCGAAACCATAAACAAGATCGACAACAGCTAATGACTTCAGGACACGTGACTGAGGGACAAAACCAAGAACCGATCAAATGTGTGCAAATAAACCTTCATCACAGCAAAGCAGCAACGGCGTCTTTATGCCAGAAGCTTGCTAAAGGTTTATTTGACATCGCACTTATTCAAGAACCGTGGTTACACAAGGGCAAAGTAAGTGGACTTGGGGGAGCAGGAGGATCAATTTATTCATTGAACACCTCAAGTAAACCCAGAACCTGTATTTACGTCAAGAACAAAAGGAGTTCACTACCTTTAACGCACTTTTGCTCTAATGACCTAACAGCAGTAAAGATTAAATTTCAAAGGGGAGATATAACTGAGGACCTTATAATAGCCTCTGTTTATCTTCCATATGATACAGTTGAACCTCCTCCAACAAAGGAACTGAGGGACATCATCAGCTACTCCTCTGATAACCACATACAGCTACTGGCTGGCTGTGATGCAAATGCACACCACATTACATGGGGGAGCAGCAACTGCAATTCAAGAGGAGAGAGCCTACTGGAATACCTATGCTCAACGAACATGGGGATTCGCAATTCAGGTAATAAACCTACCTTTGTTATTTCTAATAGAGAGGAAGTTATTGACTTAACGTTAGGGTCCAATAAATTATGGAACTTAATAACCAACTGGCACGTATCTGATGATCTATCTTTTTCAGATCACAGGTACATTTGCTTCAATATAAACTCAACAGTTGGACCTGTAAATACCTATAGATCCCCAAAGAAAACAGATTGGGAGGGGTATATTAGGGATTTGAAGGAACAACTATTAAATGTGGAAATAAAAACCCATACAGTAAATGATATAGAGGACACGGTAGACAAAATACAAGACTCCATTCTGTTCTCTTATCAAAACAACTGTCCTACCAAACCCATACATTCAACAAAATGTGTGCCCTGGTGGACTAAGAAACTTTCTGAGCTAAGATCTAATGCCAGGAAGAAGTTTAATGCAGCTCGTGTAGCAGGTAACTGGGAAATATATAGAGAGGCACTTACATGCTACAACAAAGAACTGAGGAAAGCCAAAAGAGCATCCTGGAGGGACTTCTGTAAGAACATAGAAAATACCCCGGATAAATCCAAAATTGGAGTAATTATGGCCAAAGATAAAGCTGAGGGGCTGAGTACCATAAAGCTTCCTGATGGCAAATTTACCGATACTGGGGAAGGTACATTGAAGCAACTGTTCAAAGTGCACTTTCCTGGATCAAAAGTACTAAATCAAACAGGAATAGAGCAGGAGTCATCAAATACCATAGGGACTAAATATAGAACCAATAGGGACGACTGGCTTCTTGCTAAATCGGTAATCAACCAGTCAAAGATTAAATGGGCAATTGGCACCTTCAAACCATTTAAATCACCAGGTAGCGATGGCATTATACCCGCATTCCTTCAACAAGGAATCAATTTATTGACATCGCCATTATGTTATATTTTCAGAGCCTGTCTAGCATTTGGTTATATACCGAAAGCATGGAGACAGGTAAATATAGTCTTCATACCTAAACCAGGGCGTGAAAATTATACAGAGGAAAAAGCTTTTCGACCAATTAGTTTAACCTCCTTTCTTCTCAAGACACTGGAAAAACTGGTTGATAGGCATCTGCGGGACGGGGCACTAAGAAGAAATCCGTTGCACCAATACCAATTTGCCTATAGTCCGGGTAAATCCACAGAAACAGCACTACATGAGGTAGTGCTGAGTATTGAGAAGGCAATAAACTATAAAGAACTGGCACTTGGAACATTCCTAGACATCGAAGGGGCTTTTGACCAGACCACATACGATGTAATAACCAATGCTGCCAAAAGGCACAAAGTTGAACACACTATATGTCGATGGATCAACTCAATGCTAAAAAGTAGAACCGTAGCATCTACTCTTTTTGGGGATACAGTGAGGGCTTCCGCTGACAGAGGCTGTCCTCAGGGGGGAGTACTATCACCCCTGCTGTGGTCGCTGGTGGTGGACGAGCTGCTTGTGATCCTTGAAGGGAAGGGAATAAAAGCTATAGGATATGCTGATGATATAGCTATCATTCAGTCAGCCATTATGGCAGTCGAAGAATGGTGCAACAAAGTAGGACTGAAAATTAACCCCAAGAAAACAGTCCTGGTACCATTCACAAAAAAGAGGAAACTGGAGGGGTTAATGGAACCAACTCTTTTTGGAATACAGATCTCACTGAGTGACCAAGTTAAATATCTTGGAGTCATAATCGACAAGAGATTAAGTTGGAAACAACATGTGGATTACATATGTGACAAAGCATGCAGAGTTTTCTGGGCATGTAGAAGAACCTTTGGCAAAACATGGGGGCTAAAACCTAAAACTCTGTACTGGGTCTACACCACTGTAATTAAACCAGTCATCATCTATGCTGCACTGGTATGGTGGCCTAGAACCAAACTCGTATCCTGTGAGAGCCAACTAAGTAAGGTACAAAGACTTGCATGCATGGGAATCACAGGAGCTATAAGAACTGCACCAACAGCTGCTATAGAAGTCCTACTTGGCCTCCCACCTCTACAAATAGTGATTGAAGCAGAGGCAAGGCTAGGACTATACAGGCTGGTATGTAATGGCTTATGGAACCATAAACGCATTAGCTATGGTCATACCAATTTCAAATGGGACAGAGAACTGGATTCACTATTACAAATGAATTCAGACAAAATGACACCAAAATACCACTATCATAAACCATTCACGGTTAGATACCCAACCTACAGTGAATGGGATGAGGAAAAGGGGTTTAAACCCAAAAAGCCGGGGCTGATCTGGTATACAGATGGATCTAAAACCGACCATGGCACCGGTGCAGGAGGACATTGCTGGGGAACAAAAACCAAATTTTCATATAGCCTCGGACAATATCCAACTGTATTTCAAGCAGAAATCTATGCCATAATAGAATGTGCACTTGAGAATATAAACAAAGCCTATAAAAACAGGAATATTTATATACTATCAGACAGTCAAGCAGCCCTTAAGGCACTTGAATCAAGCCAGTTCACATCAAAACTGGTATGGGATTGCCTAACGTATCTCACAAGGCTTGGAGAACACAACAAAGTTCATTTAGTGTGGGTTCCTGGCCACAGAGGAATAGAAGGCAATGAAAAGGCAGACAAGTTAGCTAAAATAGGGTCAAGGACTCCTTTTATAGGACCTGAACCATTACTTGGGCTACCTGCAGCGACAATCAAAAAGTCGACAAAGGATTGGATCACAATCCAACACATAGAATTCTGGAAAACCTGTAATGGTCAACGACAGGCTAAAGAATTCATCGAAGGGCCCTCCAAAAAGAGGAGCAGGGAACTGCTAAACCTAAGCAGGAATCAACTAAGAACCATTACCGGTTTAGTCACTGGCCACTGCCATCTTAAAAGACACCACTTCATAATGGGGATCGTAGAAGACCCAAACTGCAGAGGGTGTCAATATGAGGAAGAAACTGCCTCACACGTGATCTGTGAATGTCTAGCATTTTTGGAAGCCAGACACAAACACCTAAGGGCATATACACTAAAACCCAAGGACCTAGGGGGCATCCCAACTAGCAGAATCCTGGGATTCATTGAAGAGACCAAGCTGCTATTAAGATGAACCAATAAATGGAGCAGCACAATAGATCAAGATGGTCGCAGTGCAGGGACTACAAAAGAACCACTCCCAATAATAATAATAATAATAGTACTGTCTTATATATTTGGCCTTTGAATGTATGGTTTTAAGCATAAGAAATACATTCCATCTATTTTCAAAAAATCTCATTTTTCTATGAAAATGGATCTTCTGTTCTTCCCCCACCACCACCCGTTCTGCTTATGGGGACTAATAACGGCCCCTTGCAAAACTCTGAAAGAACACATAAAGAACATACGAAGAGTCCGGAGAACTCTAAAACCTTGCAGACACTGCACTTAATGTGCCAAAGAGAGCTAATCATGTTGAAACAACTGGCTCACTGCTGAGTGATAGTGAAGATAATAGTGCACCGAATTTAAGACAGAAAGTCTTGAAAGCCCTAAAGTTGCTCTTCGTGGCTACAAGGTCCGCATGTCCAATGGGTCCAAAGAAATTCCCTCGGACATCGTCGTAGAGTTCTCGTCGGAATGTTGATACGGAGAAGTTAGTGCATTCCCATAGGATATGCTCAGAAGTCTGTTCAGGGTTATCACAAAGCTGACATGAGGACGAATCGGATAAGTGAAAACGAAAGAGATAACTTTTGAAACTGCCGTGTCCAGTAAGGAATTGCGTGGTCCAATAATCGGGAACAATCCACGAGGAAAAAATTCGAGTCCTCACATCAGGAAGAAATGGATCTTCTAATGAGAGTTGTTCGTTTAATATGCTAAAAAACTCCTTGTTTTTTTTCCTATCCAATCAAGATCGCGTACATTTTATGCTAGATCGTCTCCTTTGATTTTCATAATATTTCGGAACAAGTAATCAAACTCAGAATGTAATAAAAAACAAACGAGACTCAATGATATCGTGTCAGGCACAATGTCTTTTTTTCAGTTCATATTCCAATGAGTTGAAATATGAGTTGTTATATTACCTGGTGTCAGGCCGGCTATAGATGGGTTTATGGGTCTATTTCAGTTCCATTAATGTAAGAACTAAACAGGAGTCATAGTCAAATAGAACAAAATGACATAAATTTAATTCGTAAACTAAATAACGCAATAGATAACAGCAGATGGTGCAGCAAAATCTTTCGAGATAAAGTTTTTATTTGACGCTAGTAAACACAATGTTGCAATGCGTCTTGACTAGGTATGTTTCCTACTGAATATAATTTATGTAACTTATTTCACTCAGTAGTGATGCCTACTTTCAAAAATACCTAAAACAAAGATACTTACCGGTTTTAAAATAGCAGAAAAAAAAAAAAAACTAAAATAATTCTTACAATATTATTAAAATGAAACACTGTGTTTGGATTCTACAATATATTTTACACTTATGCCGATAGCTATTTCGCTTTATAAGGGCATTATCAAGACTATATCGAATTTGTCGACTTTGACATTCCTACAATACGACAATTTAGCTAAAACTTGGTGGTTTCTAAAACTGGCGAAAAAATGGAATACCTTCACGGAAAAAAATCCAGGATTCAACAAAAGAACTCAATTCTCACGACCTCAAAACTCACGATTTTCAAAATATTAAAAAAAAAATCTTAAAATAAATATAAATTATAAACAATAAGAAAAGAAAATAAATATAAGAAGCGAAAGAAGCTTTACTTAGCAATACCACATCATCCCATCACGCCATTTCCGTATTTGGGGTAGGCAGAGAGATCCGAACGTTAGACTCTAATATTTTGATATACATTTCTCGCTTCATTCACGTCATTGCATCGTCTCATACACACTCTTCTGTTATTTTTACTTCTCTTTCAAGTCTCCATCTTTCAAAATGCCATTTATGTAATAGGGCCAACTTTTCCTTGATCGACCTCTACTTTTCGTTTCTCTTTCATCATCGCTCATTCTTTCTATATGGCCAAACCACCTTGGGGAATTTATTTTCATCATACTTACAATATCTCTTTCAATCATACATTCTTGTCTAATATCATTTGTATTCTGACATACGTCGTTTTACCATTCATCGTCGTCTTTAGTGAGCTCATTTCAACAGCGTTAATTCTACTTTCATGCGTCTTCTGCTATGTCCATGTCTCACTAGCACACATTAGAGTCGGTAAGCTTTACTAAGAGCTTATAGTACTTAAACGAACATGGTTCATCAATCGCCAAATTCTCAAAGATCCCCTATCCCGAAACATTTTAAAAGATTCCCAGAAAAAAGAGATATGTTCAATGTATCATCATATTTTGCCAATACTCATACTCATAGTTTAACAATGTTGCAAGTTAATTTTGTTGTAATGTCACATTCCTGAACACCGAAATAAATTGTGTTTGCAGCCAACATCTTTTGAAAGACTTTGATAAAATGAATAATTTATAAATAATTAATAAACGAATAATAATTAATCAGAAAAAATACACTATGAAATGAAAAAAAGACAGACCAATTACTTTCGTACACAATTGATGTACATTAAATTATAGGTGCAAATAAAATCTTCTTTCCTCTTACTGCGTACAAAGTGAAGTCATGTATTGAAAATAACAATAATGTACATTATATTGAATTGATAAACTAGTGGGTTGTGACCAACACTAAACTCTCAACTACATAGCAATTGTACAATTTTTCTTTTTGGAATGTTGACAATCTCAATACTATTACAATCATAATAGTGGAGAGTGAGGAAATTATGAAGTCAAAATATACATTATATTGAACAGTTTTTCAAACGGTTGAATATTTTTCTTTAAAGGTTGACAACCTCTGAATTCAGTTGTGTGAAGATTCTTTATGTTGACAGACAGCATTTTTTCGGTTTTTACAGATGAAATCATAGAGAAAAAATTAACCCTTTTCTATGTAAAACTAATCAGCTCTAAATTAACGTATTTTACACGTATGGTATCAATATGAAGTTAATCGGCCTTTTAGTTTGGTCTGTACAGAGGACATAAATTTCCACATTTCACGCAGCTAGAAACCTTTATATTTCTTTTCGATAAAATGAATCTAAAAAATTCGCAGCGAGAATGTTTCACCTTTTTTTCGATGCACGGAATCAAAAATATTTCGCGCAGCGAAAAATATTCAGTTTTCTGTTGGTTTTTTGTTCTATAAATTGAACAAAAAAAGCCGACACGAATGATCAGCCGCAACCATAATATGTCGGGTATAGTTGTCGCCAAATATCTTGAGCCGTTTCGCACGTATACCAACGAAGCAAGAAGACACAAATGTTCGCTCTGCGCACATGGAAACCAGGTTCAAGAAGTTTAGCGAAAAATATATAATGAAATACTGATGGGAATGAAATGGCCAAGTTTGAAGTTTTATTTTTTGTTCCTCGTTGCTTGCGGATCGCTCTGAAACACTTGACGGATCGCAGTTTGCGCAGGGCTGTTAATTTTGGTTTTAATAATTTTATGACAATAGTCTAATATCAAGATTTTATGACTATAGACTAATATTAGATATGAGAACATCTCAATGTACCTACGCAATACAGACACTCCATGTGTATCTTTCGAAGGATTAGTGAAACACTTATTTTATTATTAACTGCGACGCGACATAAGATAAGAATGGAGGTACATAGATATTAAGAGAGAAGTGGATACTTATAAATACCAAAGATAAAAGAACTTTGTTCAATGTTAATTTGTAGAGTTAGTAAAGATTTGAGGTAAGCAAATGTTTGAATTTTCTAACGGATACCTACTGCCGAGTAATCGAAACCCGTGTTTTGCAAATATTGATAAAGAAATGGTGTAAATAATATCGTATTACGCATCGTTACAGAATAAATACGCGCTAATTTAATTGTTTTGAGATTAGAATTATTGCTCAATTTACAAAAATAATGATATTCCTCAATTTATCGCCATGACCATTTCGGCTTTTGAATTAAAAGGAATGAAAATAACATGGAATTGTCATTAAGAGAAAAACAAACTATTAATTGTAACATTCACAAATTATTTGAAAAAATTGAAATCTTACATCTTTTGGAAACGAAATAAAGCGAATTCGGCATTCTCGCAAAGTAATATTCTTACCATTATCACCACCCGTTCTGCATATGGGGGAAGATCTCTGATGAAGATTCTGGAGAACTCTAAAATCTTGCAGACACTACTACACAGGAAGAAGTACCAAAAAGAGGAAAGGAAACAGCTGGCTTCACTGAAAGTGAAGATAAGAGGGAACCTTATTTTTAACAAAAAAAACTTCTGGTCTTGCTGCTTTTCGTCGCCTAGGTATTGAATACATAAAGAATAGTTCTTTTAAGAAATTGTGTGCTTCTTCTTTTTTTGTGTAAATTGGAATATTTTCTTGTTTTTTTGTTGTTTTTACTGTGTAATTTTTTTCAACTTGTTGATATTCTTTTGTTTATACTAGATGTAAGAAAATGCATTTATTTTTTATATCTAAATAAAATTATGCGTACATACATAAATTAATAATGAAAATGTAGGTTAAAAGTTTTAAATAAAGGAATACAATTTACCCAAAATCTTTCAAAATGTCGACTAAAGGCTAGGTTGTATCTTCGTTTGCTGTATTTTTAGGTACAATTTTGACTGCTAATTTGTTGTGATTAAACATTTGGCAAACACTGGTATCTATCACAAAACATTGATGTTCAAAACGTGATTGCGGCGTGTCTAGTTAAAATGTTACTATTTTTTCATAGATTTCATCTTGCGGCTCATGCAACAAAGATTCCTCTTTGTAATCTTCTTTATTGACCAGGTTTTATAAAAGATTTAGTTGTTTAAATACGTACAATTAAACGATTAAGTCCATTGATAAAATGTCCTAACGTAGATGGGATATTGTTAGTTGAGAAACAGCCTCCTAATGTATCAGTCGTTTCAAGACAGGAGAAGACGAATAAGTGGAATCCAGAATGACGAAGAGCCGGGATATTGGAACGATGAAAAGATTTATGAAGGTAACAAATATCTGAAATCTCGTATCTAATTTTTAATCTTCTTTCAATATGGTTTTGAATTAATTATAAATATGTAATACGAACGATTCTATCCATTTAATATTCTGATTTTTAATCACCTATGCGAGTATTGTGAACTTTTACGAGCTTTAAAATGTGGTTAGCATCACCTTTGTATTTTTAGAGGACATATTATTTTTTGGAAAAGTATTATTATTTGTAGCTTTCAATAGAAACTTGTTTTGTTATTAACAACATTAACTACTTTTGTCAATAAAAAACATTATAATAAAAATAAAATAAAAATAACTTATTACCAAATAATAAAATAAAACGTTAATAAATTTTGTAATAAAAACATTTGCCTCTTTTACAAAAAAGAGGATTCTAAAATTTAACAAAAATAATATTTACTAGGTACTTTTATAACAATAAACATTCGTAACTTTAAAACAAAAAAACATTCCTTTAAACAATTTAAAGTTATTTTTTTTATAAAATCTTTCGTTTCTTTTACAATAAATACGACTTTTAAAACTTTTACTTTGTGCTACAAACATTTGGTATTTTTACTTATAACAAAAGTATTTAAAAAAAAAAACATAAATATATATTTGGGAATTTTATCCAACCAAAACATATTTGTTATAAGATTTAATACTTTTGTAATACATACATTGACTCGTTAATTCTGCAGTAAAAACATTTTCAAATTATTTATTTGACAAAAACGTTCGTTAAATGAATTTAAAATTGCTTTAGGTGTTTATTTCAGATTTGAAGCTAAAGTACCTACCTACCTACATAATTTATTGCGTTTCAAATCAAAGCATTAATGTTGATTATCAAGATCATATCTGACATAATATTATGGACCTTGATGTCATTCATTTACTCAAAACTCTCTGGCTACGATTCAGGAATAATAAATGAATTGGACCAGTAATACCTACATATTAATACCAACCAAACAAAAAAAGTGTAAATAACTATAATATTATTTTACTATGCAATTTTTTTTCGCATAATGTGGCGGATTTATTCTAACTGTGGATTTGTTATGTGCAATATATGTAGTTAAAATTATGTCGTTTGTAAGGGGCCTTTCTATTATTTTTGCATGAAATTCCTAAATTTCTAGCTACGCCAATGGAAAATTCGCTTTTGATTTATGATTGTTGATATTTTTCTTTATACACTTTTGGATCGTAAATCTTTCTAAGTTTCCAGGTGATATAATTTCATTTAATTTCAAACAACCTGAAATAAATGAGCAGAGATTTGGTAACGGACTTTACGATCTGGCCATCTTCCAGATTAAATATTTAAGTATCCATTACCACGTTAATAACACCTACACGTTGGTGTCGCTGGAGAAATTTCAATTACGAATAAGTAAAAACAAACACAACATCATCTTCCAGAAATAAATGGACTAGCTATAAATATATGTAAGAGCGACAGTACCACTGGGCCACTAGTGACGGCCACAGAAAAGCCCTTTGCCGTCACAAGTGAGGTAGGTATATGTAAAATGAGCGTTCAAGTGGCCGCGTCCAAGCCACAAATTGAGGGAGTCGCCCACACGCGCTTGCTACTAGTGGCCGCGTTTTGTATTTCCAGTGTTTCTGTTTCACAGACGTGTTCGACCCATGTGAATATACTGACGGAAGAAACTGAAATCTGTGCTGTGTCTGGTGGCCGTCACTCAGTCACTACACTATCTATAGTGATTGCGATAGGCGGCCGCGTCTAGAGGCTAGACTGAACCACTAAACGCGACCACCAGTGGCAACCACTAAACGCGACCACTAGTGGTTCAGTCAAGCCACTCACTTGACTAAAATGTATGCAAAATTTCATCCACAACTTTCTCTGCCACTATTTTCTCTGCTGTGGCAGCCACTAGTGGCCCAGTGTACGGTCGCTCTAACTGTTGGGCGAAGATCCCATAAGATAAACTCAAATGTATCAAGTTGATGATAGGCGAAGGAAATGTTGGACGGAAACAATAATTGAGCATATCATATCGGGCTGCTTTTTTATTCACGCAACTAAAATGCATCTCAAGATGCAACCAAGTAGCAAATGCATGTATAATTTTTCTTCTTGCTCCTTGGCCTCATGTTTGAGGATGGTGGCTACAAGGGTTAACAAAGGGTTTCAGTGATAGTAGTATTGGTTCGGAACATATATATAAATAACATCATAACACCAAATCAAACATAATAAACTCCTACATCTATCACAATAGCAAATTGCTATATAATTTAATCTAAAAATAATATTTATTTATTTGGGATAGAAACAGCGACAGCAAAACAATATACAGAACAGTAAAATAAAACATGCGACAAAATTACTATCCACAAATTAAAACAATATGATCAGCAAATATAAAAATTATAGAAGAGAAATACATTATAAATGGAATAGAAAAACAAAAACAAGAAATCCAACTGTCGATTTGTTCAAGAGAACTTTGTTCTCTTAACATATCAACAATGTTTCACGGCTTTTCCATCTTTGAAGTCAAAAAACACCAACTTAGAGGCTTCGTAGCATATAATATATTATGTTCTATATACGGATTTACTCAGAATACAGAGTAGAACATTTTGTGTGTCTGTGTGTCCGTCCCCCCTTATAACTTTTGATCCTCTCAATTTGCAGAGCCCTAAATTTCAGGATATATAAATAGTTATAGGCCTACAAAAATTTTATACCAGAGTTTCTCAAACATTTTTTATTAAGAATAATATTTGTTTTATGATAAATTTATGTGTTTAACTGCCTATATTTCCAAAGTTTTAAAAATATCGAAAATAGTCGAAACACCCCAACTAGATAATTTAATTTTCTATAAAAAAAATATCAACATTGTAGTAGTACATCTTAAATTGTTTTTAACAATTTTTATAAAAATTGAATTTAGTGACGACATCGCTTCATACAATTTGTATGGTAGTCGCCTATACACAATATCTAAGAAGACTTAATAGTTTGATACTTAATCTCCAAACATACATACATACCATCATGCTGTTTTCATATTCTGGGTAGGAAAAAAGGACTGACCTCCATACTATCCTATCTCGACATACATACCTACATATGTTGTATAGAAAACAAAATATCTTAAAATATTCAATAATTTGGATTTATGGGTTTATAGTTTGGTACTATACATACTATCACTATCGACAGTTGGATCTCATGTGTTACATGTAACCAGTAAAAAAAAATATACGAAAACAAAACCAAAAAGGTGCAGAACCTATCAAGATAAAAAATAAATAATGAAAATAAGTAATGAAACAATATAGTAGTGTGTAGAGGATTTTGACTGGAAATGAAGGGGTAGGAATAATATACACTATGTACCTACTATTTATGTCACTCAACTGATCAAATGAACACCTCGTCACAGGACTTCCTAGTGAGGTGTTCATTGTACCATCGTCATTACACACTTACCAGTAACACACACAATATTTCTAGCATGTAATACTTAGATCATTTATCTACAATAAAAAAATATATTTTACTTAAATGATATAATTTCTTTTATATTATTTTTGTAATAATTTCAAAATAAATTGTTACTGCGGAAATAAATTACCTAACTAGGTATGTTTTGAAAAAGTAGAATACTTAATAATAACACTGATACATGAGAATACTGATGAAATAATGGTAGGTACAAAAGGTCACTACATATTATTCAAAAATATGAATCATGTTTTATACTTATTTATATCTTAAACAATCAGGAACATTTGAGTTTTTTTGAGTAATCATTTTAGTATGAATAATGCTCAAAACTATATGAGATAGGTATTTAAACCTTTTATATCATGGTTTGTGAGATAAGAATCATAAGAATGTGCTAAAAATAACAAGAGTACATACTTATAAATAAGTTAGTTTATTGCCATATGACAAAAGCTGTCACACATAAGTACCTACATGGAATTTCAATGGGTAGGTACTGAAATATAATGGGTAATAGGCAGTAAAATATTTTTATTAGTTTGTGTAGATAAGACACACCCTGTGCAGTTCTGAAACATATTTGGCAGGTGTATTGAACAACACAACAAACAAAAAGTAAATAGATGGGTAACATCATCTTTTTGCAGACGATCTTCAATTATATTTCCATTTTAATATCTCTGATATTAACAATGCAGTCCTTCAAATGAATGAAGATCTTAAATTTATCTCTTCCTGGTCATCGGATCATGGTCTTCTTGTTAATCTGACTAAGTCCCAGGCAATTATAATCGGTAGTCTCGTCTCAATGCATTCCTTATACCAGGGTTGTAAAAGATCTTGGAATCTTCATCGATGATGACCTTTCGTGGCATGAACAGGTATCGCATGTTAGTAAATCTATTTTCTTTGCCCTACATTCACTTAATAAACTTAAAAACTTCCTTCCATTCCGTTGTAAAATAACTCTTGCTCAATCACTTCTTCTTCCATTGCTTGATTATGCCGATGTATGCTATTTGGATGCAAATGAAGTGCATCTCAATAAACTTGAACGTCTTCAGAATATATGTATCAGATTCATCTTTGGGTTGAAAAAATTTGATCGCATATCACCTTACCGCAATCTTCTTTGTTGGCCCAGGATACGCCAGCGGCGCAATATACACATTTTGTCACTATTGTACAATATTCTCTCGAACCCAAACCTGCCACAGTACCTCAAAAGCAAATTCACTTATTTATCCAATTATTGACTTCCACTCCGATCTGCTGAACGTACAACACTATCCATACCTCTCCATAATACAGAATTTCTCAGCTCTTCGTTCAAAGTACAATCAGCAAGATTATGGAATAGCCTTAGTCCGGATATTGCGTCGTCTAACTCACTTAGTATTTTCAAGAAAAAACTATAGAAGGAATATTTATCCTTGAACACCTGATCCCGATTTCCTCTCCTGTCCTTACCATATTCCTTTTCTTGCTATGAATTATAATTTTATTTAAGTGTTATACATATTTTCTTTGATTTCTTCTACTCTTTTTTATTTGCTGTTGTACATACACAATGTTGTCATACTTTGTAATCTGGTTGGTTGGAAGAAATTGCCTAATGGCAATAAGCCCGCCAGTGTGCATTATATTTGTTTATATTATGTACAAGAAGATGTATAAATAAATAAATAAATAAACATTCCAGAAAAAAATTCTTTCCCCATAATCAGAGAACTTATCCATGATGATCTAGATCAGCCATGGGCAAACTGTGGGCCGCGAGCAATATGCGTCAGAAATGAGAAACAATAATTTAAAAAGTTCATACTTGGTCATAACATTCGCATGCATTGCTATTTCTAAAGAAGAAAAGAAGACTGAAAAAATTTAGTTGTATTGATTTTTTTGATTTGATTCATTGAAAGAAACACAAGAAAACTAACAATTTCTCTCAATTTCTCAAGTTTGAAGATTGAAATCATTTATCAAAATAAATGAATACTGACATTTTCTCGCTGCCCAAAGTTTGAAATCATTTATCAAAATAAAGAAATGAAAAAAGTCATTTTCTCACTGTTCGAAGTTTGAATTCATTTATCAAAATAAACAAATGAAAACTGACATTTTCTCGCTGCGTGGAATTCTTTTGATTTGATTTGTCGAAATCTTAGATTATATATGATACAGATACCTAGTCAGCGCAATGAATGTATGCCAACTAAAACTACGAGGAAACAGAAGAATTTCTAGTATACGTACACCTACCGACACTCACACCTACATAAAACGTAGACCAACCGATCTACGGCCTCACACACACATGTAAAAAAAACTTGGCATACATTTGAATTCGAAATTTGTACTAGACGCGGCTTCTGTACATTATAATTCTATGATCGAAATAATAAAAAAAAAAAAATTCTCATATAAGACGGATTTTTATCAAGATTTTCGGACAAATTGGATAGGATTATCCAACTTGTCCGACTATAGAGTGCTCTGAAGTGCACTGAACCCTCGCAGTCCAAAATATTATCTGTAATCTGACAAATTATGATAACGATGACATGTACCTATGTATATAATCTAACGAACAAGCTCCAACTTGTTCAATTTTGCATTAACACATTTGATTATTATTCTATAAGTTGACTTCTAATTTTGAATAGGCATTTATTGAAAAACTATTATTAATTTACAATTTGTCTGTTTTCTTCCAGGAATGTTTGGTGCTCGCCACTTTGTGACCTTCATGCTGTTCCTGGGTATGGCGAATGCTTACGTCATGAGGACTAACATGTCGGTGGCCATCGTTGCCATGGTCAACCACACTGCTTTGGAGAAGGTAGACGATATACTCGACGATGAGTGCGGACTCGGCGAAAATGTTACAAAGGTTGGTCAACGTCGAAGTGTAAATGTCATGCACAAATCATAAGTTGTAAAATTCAGTTATTCTCTCTTATTCAATGTTTTATATATACAGTAGACTCTCAGTTACCCATACTCTGTCTAATCCGACATGCCACTTCTGTATGTACGTAGATGCAATTGAATAGGTTGAAACTTGTTATTTTGATTGTATACATATCAAAGTAATCATTATTTGTTGGGTTACAAGGTGCTCCTCTTCCAAATATTCCATACAACAAGGGGCTGGTGTCAACACTTTATAGTCTGACAAATTAGATAACCTGATATCATCATTATAAACATTCGTCGGATTACTGCCGGTCTACTGTAGTGCAATAAATTTCAAATTAGGGTTTAATGTGAAATTTTGCAAATGCATCCAAGTATATACTATTTTATCAGTTTATGTAGTATGAATCTATGTGTAATTCAATCTGTTTATACAATATGAATCTATGTGCAATGCAGTCTCTAAATAGTTTATGCAGTATGAATCTATGTGTAATTCAGACTCAAAACAGTTTATGCAGCAGGTATGAATCTATGTAAAATACAGTCTCTATACAGTTTATGCAGTGTGTATGAATATATATGCAATACTGTCTGTAAACAGTTTATGCAATATGAATCTATGTGCAATTCAGTCTCTAAACAGTTTATGCAGTTTGAATCTACGTCTAATTCACTCCTAAAAAGTTTATGCTGTATGAATCTTTAAATAATTTAAAACGTATGAATCTCTATGAAATACTATGTAACAATGTTATTGAACAAAATGAGTAGTATAAATCTGTCTTTGATACATATCTCAATAGTTTCATATATCTATTATGGATCAGAATAATATTTATGCCAAGAAATATTTGTATCATACCCATTTATCTTTCAACTGCATATTAGTAATATTTGAGCCAGAAAGACTTTGATTAAATATGTGAACTAAGTTGAAATTTTTATTTTGGTATAAATTGTCTTCTATGTCACATTCTATTCCATTAAATTTTATCTTGAGACAGAATGACAATTTCAAAACATTGAAATATTTTGCATGGATTAAGTACATTATAATTTTAAGAGACATATTCAAAATAGTATATTTAATAAAAAAAATTCAATGCTTTTTTATAATAGAGATTATTGGGTATATTGGTGCTAAGTAAAAATATTTTAAATGTTTCACAACTCTAGAATATAAGTTTTCAAAGAAATAAAATAAGTATATAATATAATTAAAATCAAATATTTACACATACATACATTTAAAAATGGGTTTAAAACACATTCTGGGTTTAAAAACACATTTTGTAATAAGAAAAACTAATTCTCGAATAAAAAAAATTTTAAGCATGCTTATAGTTTACTTACAATTTAATAAAAATAAATATGTTTAATAACATTCTAAATTTAAATAAGAATAAAAATGATAATTTTGACAAAAATCTATCACTCTTAATCTAAATTCAGTCATATTTTATTCTACATATATTATTTTTCCAATTCATTAGTAAAAATTTCATGAAAAATATTTGTCATGTAATTATATATGTAGTCATATTTTCATTAGTTGAATTAAAAAGCATGTTTAGTATAAGTAAATGAAAGGTTTAAATTAAATTCATTAAATTAAAATATAATTCAATAAAATAGTCGAAGAGAAAAATAAAAAAAATATTGATAAATATATGGCATGATTTTTAACAAGATTGTTTTGCATGCTTTCAGAATTGCATTATTTAAATAATTTTTATATTTTTTCATTAAACACATTCAGTAGGTATTTTTTTTATTAGGTGTTCAACAAATTCTGAAAGATGGGGCATTAGTAGCTATTGATATACAAGTCAAATAATTATAACCTATACCAATAAAGTACAATTTCCCCAATTCTTCCAAAATCTGCTGAACTCTGTGTAATATTTGGTGTATCAAAATTATTGTGAGTTTTCAAATTCACAAATCACAAGTCAAAAAGAAAAAAATACATCACTTAATTACTTAACATATTCATGAGCGTCCACAGAATTTGCAAATAAACAATTAAAATTTAATTTTAAGAAATTGTATGTCTACAAACAGTAATAAACTGATTTTGTAAAGAAATGTTTTAGTTTACTTCTTTATATTTGAATTATGTTCTGTTGATGTTCATGATTACTATAGTACAGTATTTATTTCATACAAAATAGAATTTATAATTTACAGTAAATTTATTAACTACTATTGGCGTTTGTTTAATAGTTTATTTTTTACAGTACCTATAGGTTTCTATCTACATGATTTTTATTATGAAGGTATTATCAATATTATTACTTATATTTATTTTGATTTAAGTATTTTCAACCTCTAAGAGAGTATGATTGTACATAAAATATGATCTCTAAATATGATTGTACATGAAAATCCTTTTAATTTATTCATAAACTAATTTAAACTGATACTTCCCAGTTTTTCGTATGGCCGAAACTGACTTAGCATTGGATTAAACTCGTATTTTAAATAATAAGTATGGCCTAATGTTTACTGATATCTTTTATGTTATAAACTCAATTTCAGCGATTTGAAAATATATACCTACTTATAATGAATACACAATTAAATAAAATACATATTATCATGAATAACATTTAAATTTAAAGCTGAGATCATAATTCCTCTCGAAAACTCACTCTCTTAGAAGGTTAAAATAGTCTTGTAAACTTTTTTTGATATTTCAAGTATTATTTCCTAAATTTTTTGATCAATATTTTCCCTAAGTATTACATTGTTTGAAGTATTTGTGTCGATAAAGAATCAGTTAATTTGTCATTGTTTTTATTTTTGATATTATAAATAAAAGTGCACGCATTTTGAAAGTTCATAACTAATCTATCCATGGAAAATTATGTTTCAGCTATTAATGGTAGCACGGGCGTACGGTTAATATAAGCCGTGTCTGTGTTGTTTAGTTCCATCGACTTGAGAGCTGCGACAAACTCCCATAAAAGGGAGAGATTATCAACTTGGCATATTCATTTATGCGTGGACGATATGTAAGTATCAATGAATGTGAGGGTTTTAACCTCTTCAGTATGAGTGGGAGATTCATTAACCCATTTATGATTGATGATTGTTGTTTATTCAGGTTAACTTGACGGATTGTCATGATAAGCTGTGTGGCAATTCCCACCCGAGTATCTATCGTTCTCTGTTTTAGCAATGCAGACAATTCCACTGACAGAAGTCTCCATTGTGATTCCTGCTTCTGTAATGGCCATTATTTACAGTGTTATTGTGTGGTCAGACAATTCTCCCTCACATGGTGGTATCCTAAACATAATTATACATCCTGAATAGCCAGATATTCATAATAACGTATCGGGATTTTGGCGGTGATCAAATAATTATTTATACTGTGCATGTACTTCATCTGAAGCTTTCTTGAAAATTGTCATGTTTATACACAATTTAATTCATTAAAATTGTCAAGGGTTCAATTTTCATTTTGGTATTGCATGTGACAGTTGAAAACTAGACTTTTTAATCACAATATTCCCGCCCAAATCCAGATACCTGGCAACTCTGAATGGTATTATGTGGAAAGTATTTTTACTCTTCAAAATACGATAGAATAACTGAGTAAATCTATCAGAATCAATGGAAATATCATAAAGGCCTGAAATGCATCAAATAATCATTATTGTTCATATTCACTATTTAGTAAATTGTCTCACATTTAAAGTTAATATAACTCTGTACATTTACTACATCATGATTTATTCAAGCATGGCAATATTCATAGAATGGTGTTTATAAAAATAATAAATATGTTGTCAATTATTGTATCAAGCCTTTAATTCACTCTGAAAATATGAGATTCTAATTTAATAACTGTCATATTTTTTTAGTAGCTTTAGAAAAAATGCTTGAAAGATTTTCAGTAAAAATAAAAATATGTAATAAAAGAGGGAAAGATATTTCCACCGTCAAACATAAGTAATCTTCAGTACCTAGAGTCGACGCCACATAACTTGTCCCATGATCCCAGTGCTGCTATTACAAATACCTACGGTTATTTTTTATACTTTCAGTATCGCCATATTTGATTATATTTTCCCACTTTGTCACTGTGAGACACTTATATGGAGCGGATTATAATTATTTTTTATGAATATAATCAATAAATAGTTGTAAATTTTGTCATAGATTTTATCTTCACTTTCTGAATGTCTATGAATAATAATATGATGTTTTTAAAAATAGAATCTCATATTTGATTTTAGTGATGTTTCCTAACTGCTGAAGGTTTACCCACTTATTTAATATTAAAACTATTTCCTATTGTTAAATTAAACATGTATTTTAAATAAACAAACGTCAATAGTAAAACAATAAGTGTGATAATGAAAGTGAGAGTGTGTTGTGGAGAAAATTAATTATAAATATTGTTGGTATATTTCTTTTTAATTTTTTTACAGCATGATGAACAAGATGGAGAATATCCGTGGACCACATCTGTTCAGGGATATATTCTTTCATCTTTCTTCTACGGTTATGTCATCACCCAAGTACCATTTGGTATCCTGTCCAAAAAGTATGGTGCAAGGCTATTTTTAGGGATTGGAATGCTGGTTAACTCGGTGTTTGCTTTCTTAGTCCCTTTAGCTGCGAGTGGTGGTATCGGATGGCTAATTGTTGTGCGATTCATTCAAGGTCTTGGAGAGGTAAATATTTATTATTTATCTTATTTTGTTTATTTTATTTAAAGTGTATTTAGATGGTCTGGAAACAAATAAAGAGCATAAGATAAAATGTCTGATAGTAGTGGAGCAAAAAGTATGATTTGAAATTCAGTATGATGTTTGCATAGAATAATAATAGTATAGAATACTCTTTAGCCTGCAGTAAACGCAGGCTAAAGAGTATTGACTAATTTGGTCAACATTTTGCTACGAGCATTCAGTAATCATTTGGCCGTCTGCATGATACGTTCTCCAAATAGGGAATTTTTTAACTGCTTGCAAAATTATTTACGCAGTCAAAACGAGTAGTACTAAGTTTAGTTTGTCGATCGAAAATTCTTGATAGAACTCCATTGTACGTTGATATGTTATAAAAAGTAGTACTATACGAACAATGTCTACCAGCAGAGTCATACATATATTGACACGAGCCGACCAATAAAACGGCTTCACTTTTTCAGAATGATTTCAGTGAGTTTTCAGTATGGGAATGAGTATTCTATAGTTCTATTATTATTCTATGGACGTTTGTATCTCTCTAAAATAGAAAAAATAGTAATAAGTGTTGATTTTAATCATTCCCATAAAATTATTACCTACGTACTTTTCATATTTTTTGTTTGATGTGTTTACTCTATAAGGAAACAGAATAAAATTGAATTACAGACTCATGTAGCTATAGCACATACTTACATAATAGTCATTAAAATATGCCATATAAATTCTTTCGTATATGTACAAGTGAATAAACACATCAATTTCTTTTATATTTCAAACCTGTTTAAACAAATAAAATTTATGAACATGTGGTTAGGGCTTATTTGATTTATCTGTTTGATAAAAATGATTTGGAATATAGAAGCAGAAAACGAATAGTAATTATAGATTGTATAACTCAATTAAATATTGAATTGATGTTTTATTTTTCAGGGCCCAATCGTTCCATGCACGCACGCCATGTTGGCTAAATGGATTCCACCAAATGAAAGAAGTCGAATGGGGGCTGCTGTATATGCTGGTAATTTTTTTTTGTTTTTCATGGCTAATATGAGGATATATTATAATAGATCCAAAAATATCATATAAATAATACCTTTGATGTCATCTTGTGATGATGTCTAGAAAAAAGATGATAAAAATGTTTACTATAGAGAACGGACTGAGGATGAATGCCACCAAATCTAAGGTTATGGTGTTTGAAAAGAGTGAAAGCAGAACAGCGTGCCAAATAAAAGTAGAGATCAAATGGCTCAAGCAATTCGACGAATATGTCTATCTGGGAAGCATGTTTCAACGGAATGGACGGATTGATAATGAGATTGAAAGAAGAGTTATGGCAGGAAACAGAGTAAATGGAGCACTTAGACCAGTTGTGAATGATCGCAATATATCAAAGGATGCTAAAGTTGCCATTCATTCATTTGCTATCTTAGTGCCAATTCGTATGCAAGTGAAACCTGGACATGGCAGAAGTCGCACGAAAGCCGAATAAATGCAGTTGAAATGAGATCACTACTAAGAATTTGTAATAGAACGATGTATGACAGGGTCAGAAATGAGGACATAAGGAAAGAATGTGAGATAATGAAAGATTTCATTAATAAATTGAAAGTGAACACATTGAGATGGTTTGGCCACATGGGGAGAATGAATGAGGAACGCCTGACAAAGAAAATATACATTGCGGATGGTTTTTTGAAAGACGGAAATGTTAGAAGCGTGAACAACAGACAAACATGTATAAGACGATGTATGAATGTCGACGAGGCCATGAGTGTGTGTCAATATAGATATAAGTGGCGTTCGATTCTCTCTGCCTACCCCGCGGGGGACATGGTGTGATGGTATGTATGTATGTAGTTTTTATCTCAATAGATAGCGATAGCATATCTTTCTTATTTTCAAGTGATTTTTTTTTTTTTTTTTTCTCGCACGACAGCTTTACGCCAGTTACAGTGCGACACCTGTTCGTTATTTTATTTAATATATTTTTTAAATCGCTGAACGCCCCAGAAGAAGACGTCAGCTTCAACAGGTAAATCATTTAATAGAACAGACATTCGTACGAGAGTGTTACGAGCAACCACGTCTGTACGAGCGGCAGGTAAATTAAATAAGTGGTGTCCTCTACCTCTCATGTAGTTCGGGGGAGCGTAAAGGCCTAGGTGCTCAAGCAAAATTGGGCAGTCAATGATATTATTTACAACCTTGTAACCCACCAGAAGTAACGAATTATCTCGCCTTTTTTCGAGACTCTGATAGGCACAGGCCTCAAGGAGATCAGGGTGATGCATGTAAGTTGGGTACACTCCGTGCGTACGCATGTAAAGGTACCTTAAAAACTTTTTCTGGATCTGTTCCAGCATTTCGGAGTATTTCTTCCAGCATGGTGCCCAAACAACACTACCAAATTCCAGCTTGGTACGCACCATACAGTTGAATATACTCTTTAGCGCCTCCGGATTTGTAAAATATTTTCCCAGGCGAAAAGTCAGGCCTAGCAACTGTCCACATTTGGATGTCAGGTTGGTGATGTGGTCAGCGAAGGTCAACTTAGCATCATACATCACCCCCAAGTCCTTAAATGTGACTTTTCGTGCTAGCGTGGTACCGTCCATCAAATAGTTGAATAATATAAGGGTTTGTCGAGCGACTGTAGCTCATGACGACACATTTTTTAATATTGAACAACAATTTATTAGTGATTGACCACTTTGACAAGTTATCAATATCACACTGGAGCTTCAAACAATCCTCCATAGCTCTGATAGACAAGAAAATCTTTAAGTCGTCAGCATAGAGTAAACAAAGACAGTGTTCAATGACATCCTGTATGTCGTCAATAAATAACAAAAACAAGAGCGGGCCCAGATTAGATCCCTGAGGAATCCCAGAGTAAGATTGGAATTCCTGGGAACAGAACTGACCCACCGTTACGTATTGTTTCCGATTTTCAAGGTAGGAAGCGAAAAATGATAGGAGGCAGTTATCGAATCCAAAGTCATGCAGTTTTTGTAACAAAACGTCGTGATCTACACTGTCAAAGGCCTTGGCAAAATCAGTATAGACCACATCTGTCTGTACAGTCGCATCAAGATTAGTGGAAACGTATCCAGAAAACGTTAACAGGTTCGACACTATTGATCTTTTTGGTAGAAAACCGTGTTGGTTGCCTCTAAGATACGGTTGTATTTGAGGGAAAATATTTTTATAAATACACATTTCGAAAATTTTGGGGATGACAGATAGGATTGATATCGGCCTGTAATTTTTAACGTCCATCTTATCATCTGTCTTATGAATTGGGGTAATTTTTGTCGTCTTCCAGCAAGTAGGAAAAACTTCGGACGATAAACTTAGGTTGAATAAATAATGAAGCGGAATTATAAAGGATTCAGCATGGGGTTTAACCATGCTCGCTGGGATACCATCAGGGCCGATCGATTTCTTGGAAGCCAATTTTGGAAAGTAAACAACTTTCCAAAATATAACTAAGATTTATAAAAACTTTCTCTATTTTTTTTATAATATTTATACTATGAAACTCATATAATAATATAATGCAATCATTCTTCATGTGTTTTAGAACTAAATATAAAATTTGTTTTGTTATATCAGCACCGTGGTGAGCACTGTGTTAGAAAAATTTCACACAAATTTTTCTATCTGTATAACTGCTATCTATTTTTTTTTAATAATTACTGCTTGTTTTGTATCAATACAACATTAGCAGTTTTAAATGAAAAAATGAATCAATTTGAAACTTGAATTTAGAATGCTGAACTATATCTCCATATCTTTTCTAGGTGCCCAGTTTGGAACAGTTATCTCCATGCCTCTATCTGGTTTACTTTCCCAATACGGTTTTGCTGGCGGATGGCCGTCCATATTTTACGTGTTTGGTATTATTGGCACAATATGGTGTGTCTTCTTCTTGATTTTTGTCTACGAAGATCCCGAGTCTCATCCGAGTATCAACGAAGACGAAAAGAAGTTTATTCTCAGCAACATATGGGGAGCAGCGGGCTCTAGCGTAAGTTAATTTCGTTTATAGATAATCGTTTATCCAATTAATATAATTTTTTTTTTGTATTTTATTTTTTCACATTTAATTTTTCTAATGTACAGTAAAGAAAGTATGGTTATATAATTTAGTTTCATGGTAAAGGTGCCTCTGTCTCTTTATATAAGGAATTTATTACCTATAAAAAAAGCAATATGTTGATTTTGCGTAAATTGAGTTAAAACTGAGGTAATCCTTTCCTAAAACTACAAATTTTAAGATATTCGTATGGAAACAAAAGCAGAAATAACCCATTTAAATTTATGTATAAAAAGTGACATGGCTTCAAATACAACAATCTGCAATATATGAGAATCAAAAATAGAAATCTGTGAGATGAACCAATCACATGGTCTCATTTTGAAGATGGCAGATTGACAAAAAATAAAAGTAATAATATGTCTTGGGATTGGTATCAAAGGCAGCAATATGTCTAGGGATTGGTATCAAAGGCAGCAATATTTCTATGGATTGGTATCATAGGCAGCAATATGTTTAGGCATTGGTGTCAAAGGTAGCAATATGTCTAGGGATTGATATCAAAGGCAGCAATCTGTCTAGGGATTGGTATCAAAGGCAGCAATATGTCTAGGGATTGGTATCAAATGCAGCAATATGTCTCTAGGGATTGGTATCAAATGCAGCAATATGTCTAGGTATTAGTATCAAACACAGCAATACTAAATGTTCATTAGCAATCTGTGATTATTACTTTCTATATTATAGCTTTGATATTAATTTTTACATATTATTAGAATTATTTTCAAATATATGCATAGTTAATTATATGAAAATTAATGTATACGGTTACTGACAGCAGAAATAAAAAAAAAATAATAATTTGCTCCAAATCAGTCGGAGAACAGATAGCAGTTTTTGATACTACATATATGACTCAATTAAAATACAAATATGCCTTTGTCAATTGACAAATTTTTAACATCTCAATAGAGACGAAGTTGGAATATTATTGGAGAACCAGGAACTCAGGACACCTACTGGGTGGAATATTATGGAAGAAACAACTTCGTCTATATTGAGAAAATATTCCAACTTCGTCTCTATTAAGAAAAGATTCCAAATTCGTCTCTATTAAGATGTTAAAAAATTATCAAAAAACATATTTATATAGGTTTATTTGCATGTATAACTACTATGATTTAAAATAATGTGATTATTTTTTGTTTCTTGGTGGAATACAGTATTCCAGTAGTATATTTTTTTACATGTCAACACTGAACATACATCATAAAAGAAAAGAAATGATTTATTTTTGTTTAAAGTCTCCACCAATTCCATGGAAGGCAATATTGAAATCTTTACCGTTTTGGGCTATAATGTTGGCGCACATGGGACAGAACTACGGATACGAAACTCTAATGACAGAACTTCCGACATTCATGAAACAAGTTTTACATTTCTCAATCAAGGATGTAAGTATATTTAGAGCTTGGTCTTGTTGAACAGTATCAATATTACTTAGATTCAGATAAACTGGAAGCTGCCTTCGTTGAATTCATCTTGATCTCGAAACTATTCCCTCTCAGATCAAGTCAATATTACTTTTATGTATATTTGATTAACTTATTCTGAACCTCTAGTTACCTTTGTAATCATAATATTTAGCATAAAACATTATTTAAAATATTGAAATAATATTCCTGTTATCCAAAATAACTAAATATTTGATTCTTTTTTAACAGATTTTTAATTATCTCAATAGAGACGAAGTTGGAATATTTATTGTAGGAGAACCGGGAAATCAAGGCACCTACAGGGCTTACGACCTGTCATCGGCTGGTTTACGTGATCACTTTATGGATTTTTTTCCCTGTCGGGAGTCAAAGTTTGCGCATATGCAATAATAAAAATATTCGATTACTTACACATTGGTACAAGTAGGTAAATAAGACAAAAAATGACCTTATAAGTCTGGCGCAATTCAGGGGTGACTTCTATGCGAAAAATGCATTGTCACCTCAGATATAAGAATTGTAGCTTTCATTATTTACAAAAAACCAATTCTCTCAATAGATGGCGTTCCAACAAAATAAATAAAAAAAAAATAATAAGATTGTTGTTCATAATTTCACCCATAGATGGCTGTAGTAAAAATTCCTTATTTTCAAGCGAAAAGAATTTCAGTATTACAATATATAGAACTTTCAAAATTGAATTGATAGGGATCTCATTAAAAGGCATAATTGGTGAACGTTGCGCAAGCGCATAAAGTGATCACGTAAACCAGCCGATGACAGGTCGTAAGCCCTGTAGGTGCCTTGATTTCCCGGTTCTCCTACAATAAATATTCCAACTTCGTCTCTATTGAGATAATTAAAAATCTGTTAAAAAATATCTTTGACTCCCGACAGGGAAAAAAATCCAATGTTTGCGCATATGCAATAATAAAAATATTCGATTACTTACACATTGGTACAAGTAGGTAAATAAGACAAAAAATGACCTTATAAGTCTGGCGCAATTCAGGGGTGACTTCTATGCGAAAAATGCATTGTCACCTCAGATATAAGAATTGTAGCTTTCATTATTTACAAAAAACCAATTCTCTCAATAGATGGCGTTCCAACAAAATAAATAAAAAAAAAAATAATAAGATTGTTGTTCATAATTTCACCCATAGATGGCTGTAGTAAAAATTCCTTATTTTCAAGCGAAAAGAATTTCAGTATTACAATATATAGAACTTTCAAAATTGAATTGATAGGGATCTCATTAAAAGGCATAATTGGTGAACGTTGCGCAAGCGCATAAAGTGATCACGTAAACCAGCCGATGACAGGTCGTAAGCCCTGTAGGTGCCTTGATTTCCCGGTTCTCCTACAATAAATATTCCAACTTCGTCTCTATTGAGATAATTAAAAATCTGTTAAAAAATATCTTTGACTCCCGACAGGGAAAAAAATCCAATGTTTGCGCATATGCAATAATAAAAATATTCGATTACTTACACATTGGTACAAGTAGGTAAATAAGACAAAAAATGACCTTATAAGTCTGGCGCAATTCTGGGGTGACTTCTATGCGAAAAATGCATTGTCACCTCAGATATAAGAATTGTAGCTTTCATTATTTACAAAAAACCAATTCTCTCAATAGATGGCGTTCCAACAAAATAAATAAAAAAAAAAAAATAATAAGATTGTTGTTCATAATTTCACCCATAGATGGCTGTAGTAAAAATTCCTTATTTTCAAGCGAAAAGAATTTCAGTATTACAATATATAGAACTTTCAAAATTGAATTGATAGGGATCTCATTAAAAGGCATAATTGGTGAATGTTGCGCAAGCGCATAAAGTGATCACGTAAACCAGCCGATGACAGGTCGTAAGCCCTGTAGGTGCCTTGATTTCCCGGTTCTCCTACAATAAATATTCCAACTTCGTCTCTATTGAGATAATTAAAAATCTGTTAAAAAATACCTTTGACTCCCGACAGGGAAAAAAATCCAATGTTTGCGCATATGCAATAATAAAAATATTCGATTATTTGATTCTTGTTGGAGACACATTTTCAATTGTGTTTTTAGTCTGGTTCTGTGAGATTATAAACATCATAAGTCTCCAGAATATGACAACTTGATAAATAATATTTGACATAGTACCTACCTATTAATAGCTTGAAAAGCAAAACAAGATTGAGAAATAACTTTACACTTTAGTTGTAAAAAAATTGTAGTTAATTTATTTATTTAAATTAAGAATAGGTAATAAGTTCTTAATATTTATATTACTTTCAGAATGGACTGGTATCTGCATTACCATACCTTGCTATGTGGCTGTTATCAATCTTCATTTCATTCGTTGCCGATTGGATGTTGATGTCAAAACGATTTAATCATACTCAAGTGAGGAAAATCGTCAACAGCATTGGTAAATACATGTCAATTTATTCTAAGGTAGATGCGTTTGAATTGTGGAAATTCATTTTAAAAAAATATCAAAATAATAAGTAACTAGTTGTGTTAAATGTTTATGATAAAATGAACTGAAAGTTATTTAATGTCCATGTGCTGATTGGTTTGAAACCTATCACATCTAATAACTCATTTGCGATTTAAAACAAAGTGAAAAATAATAAATGAAATTGTTTAAAATGTGCGTCAACTTTAAAACATTAGTATGTAGTATTAAAATTTTTCTTTATCACAAATTCATTAATTTTTATTAAAATGAATAGTCAGTAAAATTCAAATTATTTCAAAAATTACATTGAATTGTTGTTTGTTTAAAATTTATTGATAAAAAATTAAATTTCCAGGTCAGTACGGTCCAGCTATCGGTCTGATAGCCGCTTCGTACACTGGCTGCAATCCAATGGCAACTGTCGCTATATTAACAATCGGCGTCGGTCTCAACGGAGGAATTTATTCTGGATTCAAAGTGAACCATTTGGACATCTCACCGCGCTTTGCCGGTATCCTCATGTCTTTCACCAACTGCTCTGCCAATCTGACTGGTCTCTTGGCTCCAATTGTTGCTGGATATGTGGTAGAAGGAAAAGTAAGTCTCAATAATTCTAGTTGGGTTTAAATGGTTGACAATTTGGATAAGATACCTTTATTTTTCAATTGCTTCAACCGTATATCTTCCAACAATTAATTTTATTTTATTCTGGTTAAAATAACTTGCATATCCCCAATCAATATGTCATATACAATGTCTATTCAAAGTTTTAAATTAACAAACATATTACTTAACTTCTTAAAGTCAAATAACATCCAACTTTAATTAATTTAATTTCAACAAATTCAACCAAATTATGATATTTTCACCAAGGCAAAAAGCACCTTCTCTAGGGTGAATTAGCACTAAACAAAAAAAAAAGATATCTTTACAGATAAAATAGTTCTTCAAGCACAAGTATATAAACTTGATCTAAGTTTTAGGATGAATCATATTTTAATGTTGCTTATTCCTCCCAAAAGTTGCCCACACTTAGTAAAATGTTTGTCCTCCCCTTATTCCATTTTTTCGCGCAATCAACTTATAATTGACATTCGTCTATTGCTATACGAATTACAAGAAGAAAATAAAGACGTGGTAATCGCATGGATCCCGGCACATAGCGGAATTTATGGTAATGAGAGAGCGGATGCATTGGCCAAACAGGCCGCCCTCCAGGGTAATCTTCCGAACAATTTCGTTGTTCCTGAGTGTGATCTGCTGAGTGTTTTAGAACGTGACAGGGTGAAAGACTGGTGTTCGCATTGGCAAAATAGCCCCAAAGGTTACCATTATAAAAAGTGCAGAGTTCCATCCCCTCGCGTCCTTGGTTCCACCGAAAGAGGTTATCTAGGCATCACATTGTTTATATTTCTAGACTGCGCTTTGGTCATATGCGATTGGATAGCCATCTGTTCCGTCTCGGATTGGTGGAGTCCCCGTTCTGCCAATGTGGATGGGATGAGGAAACTCCGGATCACGTTCTGTTTGGTTGTCCAATCAGGGATGCGCTAGACATTTATTTTAGGTTTGAGAATGTCCAATACCCTGTTTCCACAGTTTACCTTCTTGGGCTGAACTCTCCTCAAGTTCATGGTTTAATATTTAAATCGATTATAAAAAATCTGACTATTATTTAATTCTTTTTTTTTTTTATTGACTTAATCTTTGTTAACTAATGTTTCTGATTAATAACGGCTGCAACATCCTTTTATGGGTGAAAAGCCTTAAGAGAAAAAAAAAAAAAAAAACTAACAAGTCCCCATCTACATTTCAAAATCAAATATTTTTTTCATTGGAACTGTGGAAAGTTATTGTCGAGACCAAGGCTCATGATGGGCTGCAGCACCATTGGTGATGATGATTTGTATAATCATTAATGTGACTAGTTCTGAACAATAAAATGCCTAAATAATCAATAAATCTTAAGTGATGAACATCTCAATCTTAATTTAGAATAGAGCGCCTAATTTCCCATTACCTCTAATGAGATGTAATTGATTCATTTAATACTAGCTGACCCTGCAAACTTCGTACAGCCTCAGTCAATTGATGTTGTGTTAACTTTTAACTAAACCTTATTTAGAATTTTATCAACGTAATAAAATGAAAACAAAAATTTACTAAGTTCAATAGTTTATAAGGATATAATAATAATATAAAAATGCAAAAATTGGTAATAAAGAATACACATAGAATTATAAGGTACAGAAGCCGCGTGTAGTACAAATTTCGAATTCAAATGTATGCCAAGTTTTTTTTACATGTGTGTGTGTGTGAGGCGGTAGATCGGTTGGTCTACGTATTATGTAGGTGTGCATATCGGTAGGTGTACGTATACGACGGGCGAGTGAAATTGGTCTGTTTCAGCGTAGTTTTAGTTGGCATACATTCATTGCGCTGACTAGGTATCTGTATCATATATAATCTGGGTATACATTTTTCTGTATTTGACTGCTCAAGAACCAATCCCAAGCATGATCTCAAAATTTTCTTTAATCCATATGTTTTGTACATCAATTTTTCTTCATAGAATAAATAAATTCCATTTTCAAATTATTTAAATAATAATCCTAATTAAATCAATATTATTAGGTACCTACCTCGAGTTTCTGTTCTAAATTTATCAATGATTTGTTAAGTACCTACCTACACTGAAATTTTACATTTGATTTTTGATTCATTTATTTAGATTTCATAAGTTATATTGTTTTCATAATAGGTACAGTTTATTTACCTGTTTTTTATATTTTTTCCGTTAATTTTTCCCATATTTTTAAAGTTATTATGTTATCCGGGGCAGAGACGAATCCAACATGTAAGAGATCATTACAACTATAGATTAATAATTGAAATTTTGTTTATTTTACATATTCTTTTTATATAATTTCAGCCAACGCAAGCCCAGTGGAGGATCGTATTCTTTATTGCATCTGCCGTATACATAGTCTGCTGCACATTCTACAATGTTTTTGGGTCCGGAGTCCGTCAAGCCTGGGACAATCCCGAAAACGACGAAATGAACGCGTTGAAGGTTAAAAACAAAAAGGCGCTGAAGGACGCCGAGAAGGGGATGAAAAATGGGAACGCGATGAACGGCAACTCGGTCCATCCGGTGACGCAAAATGGCAACACGACAATCACGGAGTCGAGACATTGAAATTCTCATCTCATACAGTTAATCCTACTGTAACTATTTAATATTCCTCTATTTATTTAAAATAGTGTAAGATATTTCTGGCTGCTATAGTAAAACTTATAAGCACCAGCAGTGAGTTGAATATTAATTCTTTCACAGACAAAACATAATGAAACCTTTTTTTTTTTCATTTATTTTGATACTCTTTGATTCCTGAATTTAGAGAAGATTTATGATTTGTCTTTGTTCCTATCAGTACTGAATGTGAGATACCATAAAAAATTATAACAACGGAAATATGACTTAGAAAGATAAAATATTTTATTCAAAGTTGAAAAGTATTATAATTAAGTTTTATTAATCAAATAAAATCTAACAAAGTCAATTAAATCAAGTAAAAAAATGGTTTAGTACCTTTATAAGATAAACAGTGAAATTAATAAAACTAGTATTTCAGAAAACACTCTTTTGAGAGAATTGAAAAAAAAAAAAATTTTATGAAGATTTGGTGGTCGACAAGCTGTTTAAATAAAGGAAAAATGCAATAAGTAGAAGATGAAAAATTGAATTTTTCTGAAATAATTTGTTGATTTTTATTAGTACTCTTGTTAACTCTGGACGAAACATTGCCTGTGAAAGGATTGATTTGTTTGTTTAAATCGAGGATGAAATTTGTGACAATAATTTTAAGTACAATTTTTTTTTATATAATATATACATGTCTAACAATGAAGAGACGGTGTTAATTTTTTTTGTGATGCACATAAAGTTCATTCCGACGATTGAAACAAACCGAAATTGAAATACGAGCCGTGCTAGTCTAATTATTTTTTTACTAATATTAAAACTAATATAATTATTTCATTTTGCCAGATCAGTAAATAATCTAAACCCTCAACGTGATATTAATTTTTAGTGTTTGAATTTAGTAAGATCAGTAGATTTAAAATGTTATGTATAGTCCTTAAATTAAAATCATCTTTACCAACGTATACAGTTTGACAAATAAATCTTGTCTTGATAGTAGTTGTTTTCATGCATTTCTGTTATTATTAAAAATAGATTTAATTTTATTATAAAAACGTGTATCAGTAAAAAAAAAATCCAAAAGTATTTTTAAAATTACATATGTGATTTGTAGATAGAAATAGTTAATGATAAATATTAAGTAATAAAGATGAAAAAATAAAAACTTCTTTAGATATTTATTATATCTTAAAAAATAAGTTGATTGTGAATTGTATATATTTCGTTTTGAGAGTTTGTCCAATCTCTTTTAAAAAAATTTAAAAAAAGGTTTTTATTCAAATGCCACATATATTGTCAAGCAGTTACTAAGAAAAATGTCCAAATATAGCTTTACAAGTTGGCAACAATGGCTATATTGAATAAAATTTGCTCATTCACATTATTAATAAAGATAGATTTGTTGATGTATAAAAAAAAAATTAAAAACCATAGAAAATTTTGAAATGAATGATTGTTGCCGCAAAAATAAAAAAAATGACACCAATATAGTGTTACTGTATAAGAACCATATGTTAATTAAGAAATGTGTTTATTAATCATACATTTATACAAATTTAACTAATGGACAAATATAATTGTTATGTCATTGAAACTTGTTGATTTTTTTTTATAAATATTATTTATATTTACATTTTTAAATGGCGAACAAGGACCAAATATATTCATAAAAAATAAATCATTTCGCCATTGTTTTTGTTTTATTTTTCCCTAATAATATATTCATATAATTGTAAAATGTGGCCGACTGTGGCTACATTTTTTCAATATATTTACATAAAAAAACAAGTCAGCTCTGGCCAACGCTATACTCTTCACTACCAAGTAATTCCACAAAGTATTCAAATTTAATGTGGAAAATTTATAGCAGCATTTTTATGAAATGAGTTGGTAAAATTATTTTTGGTTTTAAATATGAAAACCTGATAATTTTCTTCAATGCCATTTTATGAAAGTGATGTGCCTTTTTAGCAATTCGAAAATGAAAATATGCAATTTTAAGTTTCCTGAGCTTGGGGTCACTGAAATATTTGATAGATAAAAAAAATTGAGAAGCATTGATCAGATATCCTTCAAAATCTAATGGGGTCTAAGCGATTATTAGATATACAAATTTGAAAAGAATCGAATGAGTACTTTTAGCCTACAATCAATAAAGTAGAATAAACACGCCGTACATAGCACACACACACACAGATACATTGAGATGAAACTTTCAGAATACAATCTCAGTGTGATGCTAGTTGATAATCTGCAATAATAAAATGACTTTGCAGAGTATTATTTATTGATTAATTAAAATAAAATACAACCTAGATGAAAAGTGACATCTGTAGATTATATGGATAAACATATTAATAAAAAGATTGATTGTTGTTTATTTTGGTTCAGAACCATTTGAATGATTACTTTGAAGAATATTATATAAGTATATTTTGAACTAGACACATTGATACTAGTTTTTTCTGATTGCCTTAGCATCCTACAAAAAACTTCTCATCAGCTTTTTCCTCACCAGAAAATGAAATATCTTCAAATATTCGAAAAATTCTCTATCAATTAAACTTCATACAAAACATTATTTTAGCTTGGATTCCAAGTCATTGTGGAATAACGGGCAATGAAAAAGTTAACTTATTAGCAAAAACAGCTTCTGTATACAAAAATAATACGTATCCCATTCCGATCTCTGACATTTTGTCAGAACCAAAACAAAACTTGTGTAATAATTGGCAAGAATATTGGAATATCTCGAATATCTCTTCCAAATTCAAGGGAAAATATTATGCTTCCATTCAAAGCACAATCCCAAAGGTTCCGTGGTTCAAAAAAAACAAATCTAGCAATTTTGTTAGGTATATCATCAATCTCTCGTATGCGCATCGGGCACTGCTGTATCAAAACACATCTACTGAAATTAAACATAGTAGAGGAAGCTTCTTGTGACTGCTAATTGGAGGAGGAAACGTTGAACCATGTTTTCTTCAATTGTGAAAAATACCCCACAAAGGAATTCTACTTTAAAATAGCATTGATAAATCCCCTTTCAACAAGAATAGAAACGGTACTTCATAACATTAATCAAAACACTATAAACCAAAAATTCAATATTATGAGTATGAAAGTTTTGTAGGCCTAAAATTTTCTATAATTTGTGAAATTTTGGGCTGTGCATCAAAAGTTATAAGGAGGGGACGAACACACTTCTACACCCAATTTTGAGAATACGGCCATAAGAGAAATAAATTCTCCTTAATGAATCGACAGTTGGATTAAATTTGGTTGGTTGGGAGAAATTGTCGTCTGGCAGTAAGCCCGTCAGTGTATAAATTATATGAACAAAAATACAAATAAATAAATACAAAGAATATTCAGTGACCAACCCCCCCTAGTCAACGGTGTTCAAGAAAAGAAAACTCAATGTATGGAAGTGACAGTTGCCAGTCACGTGACTGGCAACTGTCACTTCCATACATTTATTTATTTATTTAATATATCTTTACATTTACATATCACAATGATAATATACAATAATCAACCTCACTAGGGCTTGCCTGTATTGAGGTCGAACAATAATTATATGCATCACAACTCTAGGCTCCCTATATACCACACATTAACAAGTATTATTGTGACCATATGTTCTGAATAAATTAGTGGGTAAATTATTTGATAATATGAACACTGTTAAATATATTAAGCATATTTACACAATTTGAGATAATATAAGATTTTAACTGTTTTTTGAAAATTGTAATTGTTTTTACTGATTTAATTGAAATTGAAAGATCATTAAATATGAAAGGTGCATTGAGTTATCTTTTCTTGAGCTAAATGACACGTTGTCTAGGGGGGCTGTTTGGTTGATAGATTGTATGTAGACTCTTCATTATTATATTTACCAGCTTAAGAAATTAAAGGAGGGTTTGCATTTTAAATAAAATTGAGAATAAAACGAAATAAAAACAATTTCTTATTTATTCATCATAATATAAATAAATCTAATAATATTTTGAGGACAACCTTTCAGTTTTCTTCACATATTAAATTTTTCATCGATTTTTCACTAGCATACATTAAATTACTCAATAAATTTTCCTCAATTTTAAAGGTTCACAATTGAAACATGTTTAGAAATGTATGTAATGAATAATTATCATGTTTTATCTTGTTTATTTTATATTCACCTACTCATGTCACCCAGTACTTATTATTTTAAACAATTTCATGCATTCCATATGTATTTAACCCGGCGTGCCACACTATGGGTGTGTGACACCCGGACGGTTTTTAAACCAAAAATATTTAATGTTACCGCTTCCCTATATCCCCTACACTCTCAGTAGCTGCAGTAAAAGATGCAAATATTTGGTCAACGACAAAAATTTAGCAATCCGGTGTCGGCCGTGTATGCAGGACTTGTTGTTGTCGCGCTCGGGTGTCTCACACCCATTTTTTTTTTTTTTTTTTGAGTGGCAGCTCTCCAAGGAGAACACACTTAGGCCGGTTGGCCCTTTGTGATACCACAGTGGGGTTGTCCTTCCCCTTCACTAAACCACATTGAACCAGCCTGAGTGGTTAATAAATGTCAGAACGTCGCTAATGTCAGCATACGCTATGTCCATCAGGTCATCGTAGAAGAAACTTCCCAAGAATTTCCTCCTATTTCTGGAGAGAGCAGGGCATTGACAGAGGAAGTGGACTACCGTCTCTTCTTCCTCTTCATCTTGGCATGCTCTGCAATAATCAAATGCCTCTAAACCAAGCCTTCTGGCATGTTTTCCTATGAGCCAGTGCCCTGTTAATACCGATGTGACTCTGGCTAGTGAGTCCCTTCTGAACGAGAGCATCTCCCTTGTTCTCTTGAGATCATATTTTGGCCATGTTTGTTTGGCAATGGCACACGTGCTTTCTTCAGACCATCTTTGATTGGCACGAGTTATCGTTTTCTCATCGACCCGGAGTTTACATGTTGCCATGGGAACCCCGGGTCGATGATTTATTGTTTCTAAAGGTAACAGGGTACCTGCCCTGGCCAGTTCATCTGCCTTACAGTTACCTGTTATATCATTGTGACCTGGTACCCACATAACAAGTATGTGTCTCACACCCATACTTACGCACTACGTAGCTTTTTCGTGTCATATATTTTTTTTTCATAACCAAATTTTTAAAGTTTTTTTTTACAAATTCTATTCACAATGTCGTATGAAGAAGAACAGAGACGAGTGTTAGCTCAATGGAAAGCAGTAGAGGTGGAAACATCGGAAGATTCTGAGAGTGACACCGAACAAGAACTAAGTGATATTGAAGTAGACAATTCAATAATATATTCCAGTAAAACCAAATGTCGAAATTCAAAATACAATCAGAAGATGTCATAAACTTGCAAGAAAGATAGAAAAACAAAATACCTACACGTGTTTTTTCGTGTAACAAGTATTTGTGTCTCGAGCATGCAATATTTTGCTGCAAGAATTGTGCTGATTTTCGACGCGAAGAATAAATATTCAAAAGGTGAAATATAAATAAAAATAATATGTCAAAATATTATTCAAAATTTCTTATTTTAAAAATGAAAAGAAAAATACGCATAACGTTTTGTATTTATTTCTAATATAGCCAAAATTTAGAGAGCTGTTGATTTTGATATATCAATTTGGATTTTTTTATTTAATTCGAAAATAAATATTTATAAACATGAAATCTACTGTTATTTGTTTCCAAACCTTGAAGAATGAATATAAAAAAATATATCTAAAAAGAGTAAGTCAAATTTTCAAAAGGTAACAAAAATAATACGACTTGACCACAAGGGTTTCTCACACCCACCTGGTTGACCGTGCAATATTTCGTGACGTGTGGCACGCCGGGTTAAAACATTTTTTTGTTTCGATATTTTCATTTTTATGATTCAATGTTTTTATGTCATTTTTCATTATCTGTGTTTTTCATAAGTGATTCTGTGGTAAAAATAATTGTAAAGATAATTTGAAATAAAAACAATTAATGTCGTTTCTCAACAACAACTCTCCTTATTCGTTTCATTCTTTTATTTTATTAGATTCACTATGGCTGGGAGATTTTATTGCAAAATTGTTCAGCCTCCTATTGAGTAGACTTTTGGCGTTACCCGGGGCACAGCGCGCGGAGCTTGTCTACTCTACGTGCGGAGCTTGTCTACTCTAGTTAGTTGCTTTCACCTTAGTAACCGAGATGCAAATCACAAACTAAAAGTACACTTCTGCGGAAGTAGACTCACCCACAACCACCAACCAGTATACTTAGGAATCACACTAGACAGAACTCTAACATTCAAAAAACACCTGGAAAAAACAGCTGCTAAACTAAAGTCCAGAAATAACATCATCCATAAACTGGCAGGAACAACTTGGGGGGCTAGTGCAACAGTCCTTAGAACATCTTCACTTGCCCTTGTATATTCGGTAGCAGAGTACTGTGCTCCTGTATGGCTCAATAGTGCACATACAAAACTAGTTGACACTCAACTGAATGTGGCCATGAGGACCATTAGCGGCACCATCCGGTCTACCCCAATAAAGTGGCTTCCTGTGCTCGCACATATACCTCCCCCTGACGCAAGAAGAAAATTCTCCCTATTTAATCTATGGAAGAGAATTTGTGACAATGGCGCTTTGCCAATCCACAGTGATGTTCCGTCTGAGGGACAGCAAAGACTTGCTTCAAGGAATCCAGCAGCGAAACTCGGATGTAACCTTGTTAGTGAGGACTTCAGCCTGAATGAGACTTGGCACAGTGACTGGGTAAGCTCCAACTTGGATGTTAATAAGTATATGGAAACTCCAACGAAGATACCTCCAGGTTTCGAGCTGCCAAGAAGGCTGTGGACCTCCCTGAATAGGATCCGCACTGGACATGGACGCTGCAACTACCTTATGGCAAAGTGGGGCATTGTTCCATCCGCACAATGCGATTGTGGCCACCCCTTTCAAACAATGCAACACATATTGGAAGAATGCAGCGTCCATGCATATGAAGGCCCAAAGTCGGACATTTGCGAATTGACACCAGCATTTGTGGATTGGCTCGGAGCCCTCGACGTGAATGTGTGATTGATATATCGTGCTGTTTTGTGTTTGCCTGCTGTCTGTGCTGTGTTTTGTTCATTTTGACTAACATTTGATTCACTAGTATCATACGATAAATAAATAAATAAATAAACAACAACTAAGCAACACATTGTTTCATTTTAAAATAAACATTATATGTATATTGAGATTTTAATTTCAATTATATCAAACAAATCAAGCTGAAAACATGCATTGTCATAGGGAATACACAAATTCTGATCATAGCACTAATTGGTTGTGAAGTTAAAGAAAAGGGTGTAAAAATAAAACAAAAACAAATCACTGGGGCTCAAAATCAAGAATAAATAAATCAAATGAAAAATATTCACTCATTACAATGCAATCAAGTTTTAAATAATTCTGGTAAAAATGTTTCGGAGTCAGGATAGCTGCTTCCTGCCGGACCCCTCTAGGGCCCTCAATCTTCACCTTTATGATCAACTGAAGGATTGAGTATTTAATATTTGGGAATGGACCGGAATGAAGCATGTGGAGGGCCTTTTCCGCACGGGAAAGTATCTAAGTGACTATCAACATTGGGGGGACCCGACAGGAAACATGAAGAAGATGATTAAAATACTTTGCATTAAAATACCACTTAAAAAAAGTATTTTGAACATTATTATGGTCATAAAACAATTTTAAAATTTAGTAAAAATTCACTTAAAAGATCATTGAAAATACCATTTTTTTACTCCATAACTGTTATAGGCCCGGTATTACAGTTGGCCCTTAACTCATTGAGTTTGTTAAACTCAAGATTAATGTTAAGGGGAGATTGAATCCATTTCCGTATTACAGTGCAATATGACATGTCAGTTACTAAATGTTCAATAATAGACATATTTTACTTTTTCTGTGGTTAATACCTGTCAAATTTTAAATAACCTCAAATAATACGAACTACAAAACGGGACGCTATGACTTGAAATGCTATTGTTTTACTATCCAACATGGTAAATTTAATTTTCTTCACCAAAATAATTCTTTTAAATGCCCATGTTCGTTACAATACGGCTGTCAGTTTGTTTTGTTGTGTGGCACCACCGTCGATACAACTAACGCCTCTAGTGATAGAACACTGAAACTACACTCGTTGCCTAACGCCTCTATTGATAGAAACTGAAACTACACGCGTTGCCTAGCAAATGACAGTTAACTCACCGTTAAGTACTTAATCCACCAGAAACGTTGAGTTAAATCATCCGATGTTGATTTGTTTATTTTTATTGTTTGTTTCTTTTTTGTTTATACTAGATGTAAGAAATTGTATTTTTTTTACATCTAAATAAAATATATACAATACAATACTTTTTTTTTTCGTTTTAGTGACGTATTTGAGGGAAGATTAGGCCTAAATGGACACTGTAATACGCTATATTTTTGTAAAACTTGAGTTTAGCTCTTAAACTGAGACTGTAATACCGGCCCATAGGCAATGTTCCCTGTACTACTAAATTGTCACCGCACACAATGTTTTACCCTCCGCACTATATAAGAAAGTTTCCATTGCCAGATTTTAGTTATCTTTTTTATTCAATCCAAAAATTATCTTTGTTAGTGTTGTTATTATATAAAATCACTGTGATTAATAAATAAACTAAAAATATATATTTTAATGAAAAATTGTATGTGTGTTTATGGGGGGGGGGGGGTGGTGTAAATTTATCGCACCGCCACTGCACAGATGCGTCGAAGATCCGCACAAACAATAGAAAAATTAGAGGGAACGTTGATTATAGGTCATACGGAATTTTTTTTTATTTATTTATTTTTTGCAATATGACTTCTATAGTATGCAGCATTTTTGTGCTTAAAGAGCACATAAAATCTAAGTGAATGTTTGGAATACTTTTTTTCATGTAATATCAGGTTTGTTCTGTAAATGCAAAAATATAAAAATATATGAATTTCCAATAATTTCAATCACTATGTATATGAGTAGTAATAATAAGTTATCCTTTACAACATGAAACTTCATAGCACATTTGGCTGTTTTAATTCCCTATTCCACCACCACCCGCTCATCATATGGAGACTGTAAATGGCCCCTTCACAAAAGTCTAAGTGAACGTCAAGAAAAAAATTCATAGCACGAAAAGTAGTTCATGGTGCCCTCTAGACAATCTTGGCACCATAGTGCATAAAGAAAAATCGACGAACGTGAATGGAAAATTCAAACTCGTGGACTATCATTGACTTCAGATCTTTTTGAATAATAAGCATTAGAGATGTGACTAAGATCTGTGTGAAAAATTAACCTAATGGGAATCTAAAACCAATAGGACCTTGAAGAGGCCCACGTACAGCAAAAAGAAGCCCCTTGGCTGTTATACGTTATGTTAGCATTTTATTTTAGAAAATAATTTGATGATCATCCACTGATCATAAAGAAAAATATTGAACATGAAGCAGCTATCCTAGCTCCGAAACATTTGGCTATGGACCTGTTCTGCACCACACAGAATAGGTTTCTCTTAAGTGATTGTGAATGTCGAGGGACCCGACAGGACAAAAGAAGAAGAAGAATCATTCACTGATTTGAAATACATAGTCTTAAATTTTTTTTGGATAACATTATTTACATATTATTATCACGATACATTCTTCTTATTGTAGAGTGAAAAGGAACCCGTGCCACTCTTGCACGGTTGACCGATCATCAAACAACTGGACGCAGACTTCAACATGTCCGACTTACCTTTGATGGCCGCCTCTCGTAAAAACATGAGCGAAGACTCAAAAGACATTTGCTGCAACGGAGACACGGAAGATTCCATACCTTTCCTACTCATGGGTTCGAAAACACCACTGTATGTCATGTAGTCGGATATAAGAGACAGATGACGCAGGTCCACATTAATACCATACACATTAAACACATTTTGAATCTCTTTGATGATGACTTTGCAAGCTGCTTCGATGCCGTAAGTATTGGCAATGGCGTGAATGTCATTGGAATATAACCTGTTCAAATCTAAAGTTTCATTCCATTGGAACATTTCGATAATGTTGATACCTTCCGTTTTCAAAATTAGTTTGTTTTTATTGTCTTTGTACGTGATGGCGCGTTTTATACGGGGGACCTCTCGAATGACGCACTTTTTAGCCAAAGCCTTCAGGATGGCGGACATGTCGACTTGTGTCAAGGACAGAGGCAGACTAAATATCAACTGACACCACACATAATCATTTTTATCATACGTATAGTTGGTGGCATGCGAATACTTGTTTATGATCTGAAGAGCGTGAAGGTCGGGCTTTACATCAAATTCGTCGACATTCAGATTGTGCTGGCTTTCGTTTCTTATGTCCTCTGCGTCCGATTGGTCTTCAGCGTCTGAACGTTCTTCCTCGGTGGACTCGGGATCCTCATATTCTTGGCATTCGGTGTGTCGGTTACGGATTTTTACCTAAAAACAATCAATCATAAAAAAATGTTATTAATATTGTCAGAGTTGACTTTAGAGAAAAGTTTTTTCTAAATTCACTGTTTGGTTGTTTTTAATTTTGTTTCCCAACCTAGAATGTCCCACAATGTGGGGTAACCAGCGACAGATGTGCATTACCTTATAAAATAAAATGTGACACATGTGTGTATCACCACACACCAGTCTCATCTAAAAAGGCACTATATATTCAGAATGGGTGGTGTACCTTCTTGCTGAACTACATAAGATATAATTGTTTCCTGTTGAAATTCTATTGTATGTTGTACAACATATAATTGTAAAGAACCATGGGTTATTTGGTACTTCAAGTTAAAATGCTCTTTTTTCCCAATTATGGGAAAATATGGACCAAAATTTGACCTATTTAGATGCAAGGAAAAAAATTGTTGTGGGTGAAGTGAATGAATGGAAAAAATTGACAAATCTTGCTTGCCTAGTTTAAGACAAGTGGGGACACAGTAGTTGAAAGAATTTTATTTGTTGGTAAAAATAAACAAACCTGAGTATTGTCATCATCTTCATTTTGTTCCTCTTCATCTGAACTATTCATTTCTTCCATAAACAATCCCTTTTTATTATCCTTTTCTTCTTTAACATCTACATCATCTTCGTCATCCGACCCCTCTTTCTTACCCTTATTTTTTGAAGAATCAATAATCAAACTACTCTTTTTGCCTCCCGCTTTCCAAATCTCTTGGAACATCATTTGGAAGAATTTCCTCTCCATGTACTGCATGACTTGCTTGGGAGTAACATTGTATTTATGTTTATAATCTTTGTGACCCAAGAAATGGAAATTCAACGTAATGGCTATTTCTCTGCTAGGAATAAGGCGCAACTCTGAACTGACGTCTATTTTTTTCAATATATTCTCAACTGTTACTCGGCACAACTTTTTTTGTAATCTCTCTGCACTCTTGTTCAAGTCGGGCAAACAATCCTTAAAAGGAATATCCATACTCGGCGTCTTCAAGTTACTCGAAGCTAACATAAGAATTTCTCTAAGACGAGGAATACCGAGGGTTACGTTCATTTCACCACGGCCAGCAAAATGAAAAGTATTAAGTGTCATCTGAGTGGAAGGTTCTCCTATGGACTGAGCGGCTAGTAGACCGACAGGTTCACCTGGACTAACGAGTGACTCCATCGCTTTAATCTTCATCATATTTGTAAAATCTTCGGCGTCAGCTCCCAATTTGCTGTTCACATTCAATGCTGAATTTCTATTCTCAAGATAGTTTTCCATTAAACTCTTCATGGCTTCATTCACTACTCCGAAATAATGATCAGGCTGATATTTTGAAACGAGGGGATCTGGACACTTTGAAAATTTAGAGGTATATTTATATTTAATTTCATCGTCTGCCGAATACCAAGCATCGATTGCATTACATGTTTCTAAGCTTCTTCCATATATTTTTCTACAGTATTCATTGTAATGTTCAATAGATTTACTGAACTCCATAAATGCATTATTTCTTTTACTTCTATTGGCAGTCCTTTTCGCCCATTTTTTCTCAGCTTTACTGTGTCTACTGAATATTTTTGGATCAATGTCTTCTTGTAACTTTTCAAATACCTTTTTGTCCAGAATGACATTTGTGTTATGATCTAAAAACTTCAGCTGATTCTTTTTGATGAATTGTGATTTACATATGTCCATGCCGTCTTCACCGTAAGCAAACTGGATTATACTTTCATCCGAATCCCTCACAGTCATATCATAATTTACTTTGATGCCTTCAAGATGTTTAATTAAACATCTTTGTAAATATCCGGACTTGCTCGTCTTGACAGCAGTATCAATCAAGCCTTCTCTTCCGGCCATACAATGAAAAAAGAATTCCTGTGGCTGAATGCCCGTCATAAATCTGCCGTCTATAAAACCCCCAGCTCTGGGAGAAGTCTCATAAGGAGGGAAACTTGGTAATGACCTTCCAGAAATCATAACGGGAGGTCTTTTCCCTTCGAGTTCTATTTGACCGAGTAAACAAGATATCTGCATAGTATTTACAGTTGATCCCTTAGCACCAGACAAAACCATCAATTGTAAATTATTTGATGGAAATTGACTCAAAAGTCCATTCGGTAAACACGTTTTATTAATTTTATTTGTATATTTGTCAAGAGTCGTTTTATATTTTCTGTCAATAATTGCTCTGAAATTAGGATCTTTACTGGATTCTTCTTCTACTGCAGCTATAAGATCATTATATCCTACATAAGGAGAAAGATTAACAGTTTCTGCTGCCGTAGCATTTCCAATATTGCGGCAAGCTTCGATTGTCAACGATCGAACTTCATCAGCATCAGGTACGACTAAAATATCTTTAACTCCTAAAGTAAAACCATTCCATTGCAAATAGAATGTAAAAAGTTTTGATAGAGAACTTAGCAAAGTACTGGAAGCGTCGCCTCCGTATAATTCAAACATACAATGAACTAATCCATAAGGTGTAGCCCCAAAATGAGCTTTATCTAATACACCACACAATAATTCACCATTTCTAATTATAACTTCACTCTCAGTCATACAATTTCTATCTGAAAATTCTGTTCCACCGGCAGTCCATCTACGAGGTGGATTCACTTCCCAGCATTTTGAATTAATTTTAGCAGTGCCGATTAATGTAACGGACGTTTTATCTTTTGGAGTTATATTGATTATCAAAGTTGATAGCACCTGCTTACCAGACCAAAGGGGAACAGGTTTAATTATTGAAGGTGGCAACAATATTATTTTCCTCTTTAAATGAGATAATCCTTGATAAACCAATTGTTGATAATCTGATTTGGAAAAGAAATTTCCTCTTAATGACAAACGTACACCAGAAATTACATGATCTTGGATCAAACCACTTAGAGGAGTACCATCTTTTGGTACAAGATATTGCTTATTGACACTCATTATATTATATGCTTCACTTCTGGCAATTTCATTTTGAGGAAAATGAGCGTTCATTTCATCACCATCAAAATCAGCATTGTATGCCTTACAATTAGCATAGTGCAATCGTAATGTTTTTTCTCCTTTGAGGACACGAGCTTTGTGGGCCATAATACTGGGTTTGTGAAGAGTCGGCTGTCGGTTCAAAAGTAAAATATCCCCATTTTGAAGATGCCTATGAACAATTTTAACTCCAGAAACCTTATTTTCATTGGGAGTCAACAATCTCTTGGCTAGACTTTCTCTTTTGATAGCATCCCCCGCTGAAATGTGAACAATTCGACCGTCTTCATTTTCTATGGTGACCGCTCCCGGGTGCTTGTTGGGACCGTTCATGACCATTCTTCGTAATTCTTCTACATTCCAAGGTGTAACTGGTGTCGGATAAGTTAATTTCATGGCAAAAGCCTCGGGAATACCGATTTCTTCAATATTTAAATTAGGATCGGGTGTGATAACTGATCTAGCCGCAAAGTTGACTCTTTTGCCCATCATATGCAAACGGATCAAGCCTTCTTTCTTTTCAATAATCTGTTTCAAACCTTGTTCACCATTTTTGCAATTATCACTATTGATCAATACATCTACAGAATTTTGTAGTTCTTGCCATGCAATCTGTAATTTTTCCAATATGTTTTCTCCGCTGGCTGTTTCTACCACTAATTTGACTTGATCTGATGTGGGGTTATCTTCATTGTTGGGATCATTATCATTTTGAATCGCGTGTATGATAGCGCGAACGATGAATCCCATTTTAATGATGGCTTTATAAACTTGGGTCTGTGGATGTTCGACCATTACACCTTTTAATAAATTACAAGGTCTTATTATTGGAGGTGGAATGGGGATAATGTCCAGATAGAAGATGTCTGTAGGATTTTCAATATTTACTGTTTTTAAAACGGGAATGATTAGCTGAAGGAGGATCTTCTCTTTTTCCCAAATACTTCTGATGTAACTTCTCGTTTTGTCAGGCATAAGCATTGAATTCTTTTTTGTGAGTTTGTTATCTTTACAATCGACTACAGGACACATTATCTTGTTTTGTACGCACACAATTTTAGTTGCAGGCTGGGAACAAAATAGACAATTGGGGGCTTTCTTTTGTTTGAAAGCCTCCGTTACAAATTTATCCCGAAGTTTGTAAAGATTTTTACTGAGAAATATATCCATGTGAGAATTTTCTCTTTTCAGTATTTTCAAATATTTTTTGATTGCCTTTTTTTGCATAATAGAATCCATGAGGCCATTGTCGACTTCTTTGGGATCTGATTTTTCTAAATTTGATACAATAGTATCTATGTCCAGAGCATCAGTGATGTGACCTATTTCAATCAGTTGTAATTTCAAAATGAGCAATTGCTTCAACTGATCATTCAATTGAAATCTATGACAATGGAGGCAACTGTTTTTGAGGATCATCAATAGAGTCTTGTGGAAAAGAGGATTGACAACTGGTACAGGTAGAGTGATGTGTCCAAAATGACCAGGGCACGTTGAAACGGATCGGAAGCATGTGCCACATGGTTCACTCTTTTCGTTCAAAGGTCCCAAGACTGGATCATACAGGCCTCCTTTAATGGGATGACCCAATGCATCAAATGTAACCGGTGTTGATATCTTTAAAACACTAAGTGTTTTGATATCTTCTGGAGTAAAAATAGAAAATATTACACTTGTTGGATCAACAAGTTGATAGTTATTGGTTTGAATATTTTTATTGAAAGACATCTTGAAATCCGTTTCTGAAAAAAAAATTATAGGTACATTGTAAATCGCAAATGGCTGTATAAAAAGCACTTTCATGATTTTCCAAAGTTTTCATTTTATTCATACTCTTTTTTAATTATAAATTAGGTATATGAAATGTGATAACCTAATTTTAACGTTATACTTATATATTAGGATAAAACCAACAAATTGAATATCTTTGAAACACAACATTGATATAGTGAAAAACCATCGTAATACTAACCGTTTTATATCATTACTAAAAAAATAATGCGAACATTTCAACTCAAAATATTTCTTTTATCCAATACTAATCGGAAATTTAAAAAATAAACACCACGTGAAATTTGACAGTACTGCCATATAATCTGTGCTTGACAGTTCACAACTATACCACTTGCTCCCTTTTGTCATCGGGCCAACAACCAGCGGTGCCATGCTAATTTTCCGAATTCCCCAAAAATTTAGATCAAATTCAAAAGTACAAAAACCCGATTCCTCATAAATTCCCCACATAATTATAATCTCAAGAAAAATACTAGGTTTAATAAAGAAACAATAATATTTAGTTAAGAAGTGTGTTCTATATAGCCGAAAAACAGTGTTGTCGAAAAACAATAATTTTTAATTTTTTCCGCGGCAACATTTTGGCGGAAGACTACTAGCGCCCCTGACGGCGTGAGAGAACGACAAGGAAGCTTATAGCACGCGCGATGGCACGCGCTCTCTTGGCATTCGACGCTGGTGGAGGACGGACGGTTTGGTGTGACGCCGTCATCGGTCGACACGCGCGTCCCGATGGCGGCCATATTTCAAGAGCACGAGGAGGTCTGTGTGACAGGACCCGTCACGCGCATGGACGCTGATGGTGCCCCAGAACCAAGATGAGGGCATCAACAGGACAGGAGGTTGGAGGCAGAGCGCAGTGTGGGGCCACCGCGTAGGGAACGCGGCGGCTCGCAGATTGGACCACGAAGGGCAATCCGTGTCGTCTGGGGCGTCGGTTCGCCTTCCGGTGAGGTCCCGACTGGTATGCCACCTCTGTCGAGATGCGCCGTCATAGCGTGTCGTGGGGCACAGAGCCAGCCATGGGTGACGGTCTGGAGGAGGAGATCAGGAGGAGAAGAAGAAACCACGCCGGACACGAGGAAGACCTGCTAGCCTGACGCAGAGGCTGGGCCCCACCGATCTACCGTCACCACGTGGAAGACAGTGACATGCCTGGAGTAAGGATGTCGCTGTACCCTGGGGCGGTATATTCTGGTCGGCGTCTTTTCGTGTGTTTGACAGTTCGTTTCGGTAGATGCCACGTGTTTTTATTTGTTGTCTGTTGTTTTTTATTATTTTATTGCCATGGACCTACTATAATGATTTTTTGAATAAATGCGCCGTACTACTACAATTTCATAGTGTCACCATCATTTCTCTTCTTTTCTTCCCCACACTTTGGCTTGATGTTTCCTCGTGGTAGACGAGAGGTCTCATCAACTTGTTATGCCCGAGAATAAATTTTGCCGAAAAACAATATTTTTATTTTTTTTTCCACGGCAACATTCCTGGAAAGATACTAGCGCTGGCTGTTTTGCGGGCGAGCAACGAGACTGGCAGCAAATACAGGGCAGCAAGCAGCAGTGTGACCGTTTTTGGTATTTTTAGTACTAAATTGGTATTTTTTCGCCACTTTGGAACACGTTTGGTATTTTTTTAGTATTTTTCCAATTTTTGGTATTTTTTGGTATATTTTGTGATTTTTGGAAAATTAAATACCATTTTTTGGTATTTTTTTTAATATTCTGTCTGCATTCACTTTTTTCTCTATGATAATTTTATCGCTCTTTACTTCTATTTACTCATTGATGGACATGGTGGTGGCGGGATCATTTGAATTACATTTTTCAATTGGTGACTCTTAAATTAGCAAAATTTGATGAATTTCTGAAATCACATTATTTTAAAAAATACTAAAAAGTATCTAACATTAAATAACTTCTGTAAAATCGTCCACATTCATTCCATTTTTATCTTTTCATATGATTCCATTTTTTACTCGCGACACATTCTTTCTCCCCAGCCATATTATTTTGTTAATCCGGTGTTTAACTCGTTTTCCACACTCTTCCTTCTTATATACATAACAATTTTAATATAAATATATGCGTGTTTTCTTAGTATGCTCCCAAATATCGTTAAAAAATTTAGTATTTTTTCACATTGGGTTTAGTATATTTTAGTATATTTTCGCCACAAGTTTGGTATTTTTGGCAGTTTAGAAAACGGTCACACTGGCAAGCAGCTAGCACGCGCTCTCTTGGCGTTCAACTCTGGTGGAAGACGGACGGTTTGGTGTGACGCCGTCATCGGTCGACATGTGCTCCCGATGGCGGCCATATTTTCGAAGACGCAGGAGGTCTGCGTAACAGGACACGTCACGCGCATGGACGCTGCCGGTGCTACGGAGCCAAGATGAGGGCATCAACAGGGCAGAGGCGTGGAGGCAGGGCGCAGTGTTGGGCCACCGCAGCAGGGAACGCGTTCCCGCAGATTGGACCACGAGGGGCTTTCCGTGTCGTCTGGGGCGTCGGTTCGCCTCCGGTGAGGCTCCCAGCTGGCCTGCCACCTCTGTCGAGATGCGCCTTCATAGCGTTGCCGTCTGGCACGGAGCCAGCCATGGGTGACTGTCTGGCAGAGGAGGAGAGGAAACTACACCGAGTACGAGAAGGACCTGCCAGCCTGATGCAGAGGCTGGGCCCCGCCGGACTTTCAGCCACCAAGTGGAAGACAGTGACATGCCTGGAGAGAGGATGTCGCTGTACCCTGGGGCTGCACCTTCTGGTCGGCGTCTCTTCGTGCTCGGTTGTATTTGAGAGTTGGACTGTTATTCTTCGTTTTTTTGTTGAACTCTGTTGTTGTGTTTGTTTTTTTTTTATTATTTAATTGCCATGGACCAACTATACTGATATTTGGAATAAATGCGCCGTACTACTATAATTTCATAGTGTCACCATCATTTGTCTCCTTTTCTTCCTCACACTGGCTTTGATGTTTCCTCGTGGTCGGAGAGAGGGCTCATCACACTTTACCCTAGTAACTATCAGCATCATCATATCCTTACTCTTGAAACTCGAATCCAATCCCGATTTCAAATTTTCATTTAGAACTTACCCATCTGCGACCTGCATACATTTAAATGAGCAATATTATCATTAAAACATACCTACCTACCGCATTAATTCTCCGTTACAAAGGTAGGTTCTTAGCGAATCGGATTATATTAGGATCTAATTTGCAGTGGAGAGTAAGGCCGCAGGTAGAGTAAAATCCAGCACAGCGTGAACTCGCCATTCATCATTAATTTTTGTATTCGCACAAAGTTTTCAAACACTGGAAATTCGTTCAGAACAGGTGTCAGTGACTTAATTTAGAATTGTTGAGCTTTTGAAGGATTCAAAATAGGTATAGGTAATAGAAATAAAAAGGATTGTTACCCTCCTCCCAAGAGGCTTGGTGGTTGAGCTCACCTTTCTTTAATGTCAAAAAATGGAATTTGATATTCCACACATAGTCGCTGAACGAGATTGATAAAAACTAAACAAAATTTGAAGCCGTGGTCTGACGATACACAAATGTCAAGTGTCAGCGCACAAACGTCAGACGGCACGGTCATGTCACTAGATAAAATTATTAAAATGTCTGGTAAAATAAATAATTAAAATAAATAACATTGTCAATAAATTAGGACGTCACAAATTTAAGATAGATATTCAATATTGGACGTCACACGTTAAAATGAATTAAATAAAATAAATTAAATAAAATCACACAGCCGAATTATTGTCACACGGAGAAAAAACAAATTATCACATATAAGTATATAGTTTTCTGGGGCACACATAATTTCCTCGTCTAGGCCATGGGCGTGCTGATGCACCGCCAATGCCGGAATGGATCGTCGTCGATGGGCGAAGGGGCAAGGCTATCGGCGACAGCAACCTCGGGTCCCAGACACCGGCAGATGCCGGTTGGGTGACTGGCGGGAGCGACAGCGGCGGCGCGAGTCTCAAGGAGACGCAGGCCGTTGCTCCAGGGTCCAGCGCGACCCAACAGCGTTTGGAACACTTTCCAAACTCAGCACCCGCTTCGGTCCAGGAAAGCGGCTCTCTCGCCGAATGGTGGTGCGCCGATCCATCTCGCCACTCCAGGTGTCACATCCATGGCTGCTGGTGTGGAGCGAGCCTAACCGACACCCTCTGGTGCGGTCTGCAGCTGCTCTGGCCGCAGTGAGCACGGTCCGTGTCGACACGACGCGTGTCTAATTTCGACTGTCAAAAATTTTCATCTGTCACTTGTATTGTCACATTTCAGGTTATGTTATTATTGTCAATTTTTTTTCTTACACTTTAATTTTCACACACTATTTTATCATAAATGTTTGTTTGTGGTCTGATTTAGCGCCGATTTCAAAATAGAAAATAACGCGCAGGCTAAGTCTGTAAGTAGATCTCGACCGATAAATTTCGAGATTAACTGTCAAAATATCGACTAATCGATATTTTGACAGTTTTGGTAGTCACTAAGCAGATAATGCGTGGAATCGTTCTCGCCCACTTATTTGACGGCGAGATTGGGTCGACATCGAGTCGAGAGACAAGATCTAACGCCGCCATGTTGAATTAAATGTCATTTTTTACGCGAACAATGCCGAATTTCATATTTATTTTGAGAATAATAATAAACGGGTTAAACGACGCCGTTTAAGAGATTCTTCAAACCCTTTAAATATTCCGCGTAATTCCATTATTGCTAATTACCGCATAACAAAAGTTTTATATGGTTATATATTTAATGGAAATATGCGTCCGTACTTAGATTATAACATTATACTTCTATGATGATTCTATGCGTCCGTAAATGTTTTCCGTAGGTATAGATTTGAAATAATTTTTGATTTTGAGAAAGTATTCTTGTAAGCTATTTTATCACATATGTATTTTAACACTTAACAAAAGAAAATTCGGCGTAGTTTTTAGTAAAAAAATAACACGCTGCTGTCATAGACTTGATAAATTGATCGAAATATAATTAAAAATAATTTTTAAAATTACACTCAAAACATTCAATAAACACAAAAGAAGTTAATTTAATCGTATTATAACTTGCTTTCGTGCTTAAAAATATGACCATATTATATTTATTTAACAAATTTATGTAAACAAATTTGACATTTATTCAAATCATGGGGAAAATATTGTGTATTGCCATAAATGATAATTCAAAAATGTACCGCAAGCCAGCCTAACGGCGACAAATACTCTACTAAGTGCATTTACGAACTCGACAGCGCTTAGTGACTACGAATTGTCGTCACGGGCGTAAACATGGCGAGAAGAACGGCGATACGTTGTCGGATCTCGACTTTTTTACTGACTGAGAGGTCGCGTCAGGATCTCTACTTAAAATAAAATCTCTTAACAATGTCCGACGTTAATTCATTATAAAGATCTTGGATCATTTTAAAGAAATCTGTAATGGCTGAAAAGTATATATTTTCATATTTTTAGACGTTTTAACGATGAATAATAAAATGCTAATCCCCAATCGAGTTGAGATTCCCAACAATTTGGGGAATTCCACACAAATTGGCAACGCTGCCAACAACTCACAACCACACGATGTTCACGTGCGTTCTCTTTTTGGCTAACAACATTCTGCATTTTATTTGATTATGGCAATAATGTTAATGTGTAGTAGGGATGGGCAATTCTTTTTGAAAAATATTGATTTTTGAATCTATCGAATCGCGAAAAATCGTGGCGTGAAAGATCGAAGAAAGATATCTCTCAAAAATCGAAGTTTTTGAATTTATTTATATGGAAAATGAAAGATACCCAAAATAATCGTTTTTTGTCTTTTTTAATATTTTAAATTGGTATTTATTTGACCAGTTTTTGACCTTGTATTGACCATGGGAAACAAAGGACACTAACCAAAAATAATCGTTTTTAACTATATTAATACTTACCTAGAGTTTTAAATATTTTATCTTTACACATTAATAAATTTAAAGTTAACATAAAAATAAATTGTTAATTAAAAATGAAGATATATTTTAAATTTTACAATAAATTTTACCGTATACATAATTTATTGAAGGACACCTCATTTTTTACGGCCTGAGAACGGCAACTGGCATAATGTTGAGTAAAAAAGTAGAAAATATAGTTATTATCAAAACAGAAAGATCGAATCTTGATTTTTGAGTACCTGAGATTGATTTCCATTAATTTCATTTCCAAATTATATGATAAAAAGATATAGATATCCGTGCAAATATATATTACCACTAGATCACACGACATTTTATCGTGCCTGACACACAAAAAGTGGAAACGGGCAGTAAGTGGATGCTTTGCTTTTTGTGCGGCTTCAGATTTTCCTGCGCCTTTGGCTACGTCATAGAGTTTTGTCCTTCTACATTTTTGGTTTCTGTTCGGCCAGCTACTTCACAGCCTCTGGAGTCACCCAATGGATTTTGACCTAGTCTCCTTCATACCTCTGTATCGGGCACTCTTCTACTAGATACTGGATAGATCAGTCAAACTGTGGAGCGATCAGTTTGACTGATCGCTCCACAGCTATTTCCACATTTGATAACTACAGCATCCTTGTCCTGTAAGAATTCTGCCCTGCTGAACCCGAACTTTTCGAGGAAGTTTATAACCTGGGGCCCTTTCGTTAGGGTTTTGGATACTGCGTTTATTCAACACCAGGTCTGCATCATACCACCTTTCTCTCTATGCTATAGGCAAGTTGAATTTGCTGAGTTGTTTCGACAAAACAGGCTTTCTGTTTGACAGGTTGGTATATATATTGAAATGTGGGGATTAATTTCAACCTTGGCGAGTTCTTTAGCTGTAGCCTGGCTTCTGTGCAAATCAGGAGGAGCAATGCTCGAAAGCCCAGGGAACCATGGGAGTGCAGCTGGCCTTACGCATCCAGTGATTGCCTTCATTGTTTTATTTAATTCGGCATCTATGGTTTTGCAATGGACGCTTCTCTCCCACACTGGTGCACAGTACTCTGCAGCGCTATAGACAAGATCAATCGCTGATGTATTCAGTACTTCAGCAGCGCTGTCCCATGTTGATCTGGTGAGCTTCATAATTACGTTGTTCCTAGCCTTAGCTTTGTTTTTCAGCGCTTGCAAATGTGGACAGTAAATTAGTGACCCATCAAGTTTTACTCCGAGATACCTAGGATTGCAGTCATTTGGGACTTTTTTTATCACACATAAAGATATTTAGTTCCCTGTCTGCTTGTCGAGGTGCAGAGTTGTCGCAATTGTCTTTATAGGGTTCGGCTTCAGGTGCCATTTTTCAAAATATTTTTGCTTAGTCAGTAAGACATTATTAAGAACGGGTTCCAATTCATCAAAGGTTTTTGCCTGCACCACGATCGCTATATCATCTGCATAGATAAACTTTCTTGATGGTTTTTGGGATATCTGCTGTATACATGTTGAAGAGCATTGGAGACAAAACCGACCCCTGAGGCAATCCATTTTGGAGTATTCTCTTTCTACTGACCTCTCCCCTCAATAAAACTCTGATGTTCCTGTTCGACAGCATATTGTTTAAGAGGGTTATAAATGCACTGCTCTCAGCCATACCCAATGTCTTTTGCAGAAGGCCTCCCGTGTCATAGGCTGCTGTCAAATCCAGCAAAACAAAGCCAGTTTTTTCCTCTTTCTGGAAACCATTTTCAATGTGGGTTGTCAGTGCCAACACTTGCTCACAGGTGCTTCGACCCTCACAGAAACCAGCCTGTTTCACTGGGAGGTGAGGTTCCACAAGATTCTTTCAAACAATTTATACACAAGTAAATAATATCTAGATATTAACTTTATAATCTCATTAATCCCCAACGTTTCCTAAAGGTTCCATGAGGCTTGGGACTTAAGGGGACACTGTAACCAGAACCCGGCAAGAAATTAGGGGGGAACACAATAAACTTCAAAGGTCGCTATGCACAGAATTACCTCTTTTTTTTTACAGAAGGTAATGAAAAACCTAGGGAATGAAAGACAACATATTCAAGATTTTTTTATTATAGTAAGTTTTGAATTTTACATTGTTATAGCAGTGTTCATAAAATAATAATAACATCAAAACCACATTATGAACAATCTTTTTACACATCTTATGAAGGAAATATATAACTTGAATATATAACATGATTATTTGAATAGTTATGTTACGACAATACATAAGTGAGGTAAAAATACAAAAAAATGACAATTAAAATTTTGAATACATGAAAATGTAAACCGCAGTTGTACGATTGAAAAATAATTATTATTTATCTATTTTTGGTGTGAGAAAGAATGTTTCTATTTTTAAAACATCTACATATGAAGACGTAATTTTATTTAATAAAAACCCTGGTGATCCTGTTTCGAAAATAAACACAAAATCAATCTTTTCAATAAAGTTTGACATATTAAGTTACACGAATCTTCAAATGAAGTCAAAATGATAATTGTAGTTTTCATAAGAAAGAGATATTAAATTTTATCAGGCATTTATTGAAATATCATCATAAGCTCGACAGACCTGGGTGGGTCTTGGCTGAATCCAACAATCTCTTCCATTCTTGCTTTTCTGATGCCTTGGTTTTCCAGTTTCTGATTCAACTGAAGACTGCTATGATGAGTCTTCTATCAAATTCTGTAATGGATCTCTCTAGAGCCTTCATGAATACCCAGGTTGCAGAAGTATAAGCCAAAATTTAATAAAATAAAATTTTGGTATTCCTTCTGACTACTTTTGAACTTAACTGCTGAAGACCATAGAAACAATAGTTTGTAGCCATTATCCTCCTGATTTATTCTCTACTGTTGTCACTAGTGACTAGAGCCATGACAAAATAGAATTTTCAAATTACAGAAACATAACTTTATGAATTATTTTATTGAAAGATAAAAATGAGGTACACAATGATTGTAGAGAAAACTTTTTATTATTCTAAACGCTAAAAGGAACAGCTATATTTGAATTCAAAATTATAGCGTATTATTCCCCAGAAACATTCAATATTATATATATTTACGTTTGAATACTTACTTTAGTTTGAACTAACAATAGATACAGAAAAAAATATTAAATATAAATTGATGTTATCATTTATATGACTATTATTCAAATAAAATATATAATTTCATTCTGTCCAAAATGGATTATATACAAACTTGAACAATCTTCTCTATGAGATATGTCTAAAAATATACACGTAAAAAATATTGAAATTGAAATAACTGATTGATAATTTTGGATAAAACAATTAAATAAGACAAAAAAGGGTAATCGCTTGTCTATTAAGTCCACATAATATATTTTAAAAATAATAGATTAAATTGGTACTCAGACCATTTAAATCCATTTTTAACCGTTTTCAAAAAGTTTAAAGAAAACCGTTTTCACCCCAAAAGTTTACTGGAAGTAAATATAATGAAATGTTCAAATTTGTATTTCATTCAATATCATTTTGGAGAAATGTTTTGTCAAATGGCACATACACATAAACATAGATACATAAACATAAGATAAATGATTGACAAATAACATAAATTTTGAGATTAAACACAACATTATTATTATACAAGTATGACACACTGCTATTCCAGAATAAAATAATTTAAAATGAGATATGATTATTACATTATTATAAATTTAAAGAGGAATATAACTTATACAACTAAATTTCCTAAATGCAAATATCAAAGATAACACACAGAATGAAATTTCATAGTGTTTTCCTTATTCTGTACATTAGAATAAAACGCTGAACTTTCTGGAAAAAAATAAACAATCATCAGGTTTCTAAAAACCAACAAATAATATAAAAATCTTACAACTAATGTGATGGAAGATAAATCTCTAGACATAAGTATGTAATTATGATAATAAAGATAGGTACACTTGCATTTTTGGAAAAAACATTGGTCATAATATATGATTAAGGCCATTTGATTTCATTATTTTTTTTCACAAGCTAGGCAATACAATTTAAGCATTAAAGAAATGACTTGCAAAGGGAAATAAGCTATATTTTACTATGACAGAAAATATTGAAACATAGATATTTAAAGTTTTGTTACACAAACTGTTAAAAAAAGAAAAAAAGTTCCACATAAAAACCGTTTTTTTATATTTTTTAATTCAATACCACTTTTGGCTTGGAAAATTTTTCAAACACAACATTTGCAACTGTGATGTAATGAGCATCAGATCATGTATTATAGGTAAACATAAGATATAATAATATTAGGATATTTGAAGGAAAGATCTTGTAGAATTTTGATTATAACTTAAAACAATCTTTTCTTCCATCAGTAAAACAGGCCAAGCAAGTACATGTTATTAATAAAGGAACTGTTTATTGAGCATGACATTTCAAAAGCAGCATTGATGAGGGAATTTAAAAAATGGTATACATAAAAATATTCATTTTGAATCACTGTTTCTATAGTGCAAAAATTTAAATGCCTTTAAAATTCATTCCAACATCACGGCAAAAAAACATGATTCCAATAAAATAAAATTTAAAATATGCAGTTTTGAATTGAGATGGAAGAACTTAGATACAAACAAATGACTGTATTTGTAATTTGAAACAAGATGTATAGTTTGTAATTACTATTTATTTATTATAATTGTAACCCAAAAAATATACAAATTATTATTAAACCCGTATGTAACTTACAAATACTTTAGAGTTAAAATAATCATAACACACTATACTCGTATGTATTTGATTTATTGTGGCTTCAAAATACAATTGATTATTATTTTTATTGACAAACATTTTTTCAACATCTCAATAGAGATGAAGTTGGGATATTGTAGAAGAACCAGGAACTCGAGGCACCTACAGGGCTTACGACCTGTCATCGGCTGGTTTACGTGATCACTTTATGCGCTTGCGCAACGTTCACCAATTATGCCTTCTTATTGAGTTCCCTTATCAATGTAATTTTTGAAAGTTCTATATATTAATAATGTGTAACATTTCACCTGAAAATAAGGGACTATGCTATTGCCATCTATGGAGTAACGGAAAAGCCTTTTTGTAACGCCATCTATTGAGAAATTAATTTAACAATTGATTATGGTAATATTTCTGGAAATGAATTTTCTACAGAATTCTTCCTTCAAAAAATTGTCTATTAATCACATATTGGTAAATTCATGAAAAATTAAAACTAAACTCATTGCAATTTAAGAAATGTTTGATTTTTTTTCTAATATAAGCATGAGACAATGTGCATATTTAATGAAATATACATAATAGATTCAACGATGATAATATGTGCAAGGTAAATCTCAATATTATATTAATTTATTTTTCACTATGTGCAAGAAATATGAATACAGTGAGTGGATATTCAAGTAAAAGTGAATTTAAACAGTAACATGTCAATCAACAAATTAATTGGCTAAAATTATCTACGTGAATTCCTTCCGATACAAAAGAAAAATAACCCAACAAAGCTTTTATTCAAACAATTGAACCAATAAATCATAATAATAATAATGGTGCATTATTATTATTGGTGTCATGGATTACCACAAAGTTACTATCAATTCATCAATTTTATTCAATAAATCCTTCTTCACAAATTATTTTTAATATATATATTAGATGATAATTGAAACAAATGATGCATTGTACATACCTATACATTTCATTGTAGTGGTATGAAATATGCTAGGTATATTAAATATCCTTATGTTGCCTGATCAGGAATGAACAGGACAATACATTTCCTATAACATTCTCAATGGGATAGAGTGTGAAGTCTGCGAAATTTCGTAATATGTCATCTTTAATTAATAATTATTGGCAGAGACAATTCTAAAATATAAAAAGACCTGTTATCAAGTGTTCATGTTTGTTGTATCAAATGTAAAACGCTGTTTTAAATAATAGAGAAACTTTGAATAACATTGAATAGACGTTACAATCAAATAATTATTTGCAAATGACACATTACTGTTTTAATATATTACGTGCATGACGAATATTTAATTCTAAATTATACATTTTACTGTAAATATCCAATATCATAATTATTTATTACCGTGATAGTATTTACATATAAATCTCTGAATAAAAGTGAATACATATTTATATATAGCATGCATTATGATACATATTATATTTTGGCACAGTTATTTGAAACGAATACATAATATTAATTAGAGAAATACATAATAAATAATTTGATAAACCTTAACAACGAATTACATAATATATCATATTGTTAAAAAGATTTATATAGAAACTTTTAAATTGAAACAATGACTTCCTATTAATTTTCAATGAATATTATGAGTTCATAGAAGAATAATATTGAAATTAAGTATTTTAACATCTAAATATGTGACAGTTTAACGGATGAAGATATTAAATAATTCATTTCTATCATAAAAATAGTAATATTTGTCACTGGATTTCCACAAAGCAATACTAATTACCAATATTACAAATTTAATTTATTTTTTAATTCTGTTTTAAAAGGCACTCAACAAAACCTAGAAAATAAATGAATGATTCAATTCAAGATTACACAGCAAAAAAGAAGTGTATACATAAAAAATGAAGATAATTTTTAAATCATGGATGTCCAAAATCAAATGAAATTGTTAAAATCACATATCGAGAAAAGACACTGATTGTCATAAAATGTAATAAATTCAGGGCCATAAACACACTGTGATAATGATTTAAGATTACGAAAATCCAGTGATTTGATAAGGTTTTCAAACAAAAACAATTGGTGATTTTAAATCACTTTGTAAAAATCAGTTATCTTGAAATATGAATTGAATTGAAACATCAAAAGAAGATTTCAAGAATTCAACCACAGAACCAATGTACCATATTTATATTACAAATTCAATCTTCATTTGAAAGTAGTTAAAGTTCACCAAGATGACAATATTAAAAAGAGAATTATATTTTTATATAATATTTAGAAAAGGCAGTTGATACATAAATTTACAATAGAAAATCTTAAAAATCTAAACACCTAATCAGTATAAAAGTTTTTTATTTTGAGAAAATTCTTCAATACTCACTAATTTGGAAATAGTTTATTAGGAAAATAGAATTATAGATGTATTTATTATATAATAATATAAAAACACATATAATGCTTTATAATAAAATATACTAGCGAAAATTTTAAAATCTGTTTTTCATATAGTTTTTTATTCAGAATGATAAAAAATAACTAAGCTAAAGGAAACATCAAACATTGTATTACAATTATCAAAATAAACCAAGTTGAACATTTTAATATATGACAATTTACTTGAGGATTGGAAACATGCAAATATTTTATTTATTACACAGTAATCAAATTGCCGACGCAACTGTCTTTCGGATTTGTCAACAATTTTCCATAGTAAAAAGACGGGAACACATCACCATAGAAAACGAACATACAAAAATGACAGGCATGAATCAACTAATCGGCAATCCGTATGTCATCAACGGCTCACATCGGATTGCTGCCTCTTCAGGCAATGACGTCAGCATTGAAAACAATCCGATGTGTGCGGTCTGTATGATGTCCATCAGTGGACACACTTGTATGAATCTCTATACAAAAAATAGTAAAATCTGGTAGATCCGATGCATCAGATCCGTATTAGGCAAAACTGTTAATATCGCCTCATTTACATATTTCAATGCTTCCCATTTCAAATAAAAAAAGAAGGATTTTTTTATGGATAGGTATAATCTAGTCAAAAAGGCAGGACATTAAAAATTACTTTACCTAAATATAATAATTATTCCAATACAATAGAAAGAAAATCTCTAATTTAAATTCTAATATATCTTATAGATAAAAACTATAACAATATTATGTCAAATTGTATTAATTTAATTTATTTCTAATATACGGAGAGTCTTAAAAATGACGAGATTCAAAATAATTTTATACTGTGTTCATATTAAATATTAATCATCATTAAAAATATTTAATCGTCATAAAATATTTTTTATTCGTTTTGAATAAATTTAAATTATAGTGTCGATTTAAATAATAAATACTTCAAGTTCATAAATTATGGAATGTAAATAAAAAGCCTTGGAGGCTACACACAGTTATACGAAAATATTTAAAAATTTTCAAACATGTTACAACGAGAAAAAAATAGGACTACGATTCACGAAATCTGTTATTTATTCAATAATATAATGTCTTACTTATGTACTTTATACAGCTAATATGATAAACATGAAAATATTTTACTAATATTATAAAGAAATATAATATATTATTTTGAAAAAAAAAAATAAATATAAGTTTGAGTATTCTAATGAAATTTTATAGAAAAAAAAGTAGGTAAGGCTATGTTTTATGAAGATACTACCTCTGAACATATATTTTGGTCAAGAAATGTAACATAATTTTGAAATATTGTTCAAAGCAAGAGTGCAAAATAACTTCATATTAAAAACGGCATCAAAACCAGAGAAAAATATTAATTAAGTTAGTCATTATATAACACTATAAATGAAAGAAACGTAGATTACAACACAAAAAAATAACTTTTATTGAGTATTATTATTTTTAATACTTAAAATATTATTACAATTAAAAATAACACTAATTAAAATAATTAACATTACCTATTGTTAATAATGTGGGTCTAAATAGTAATTCAAGACATAGAAAGAAAAAAAATGTATTTTATACATTCAACTTGCGGTACATAGAATATTCATAATCTAGACTAAATTTATAATTTTTGAAAGCTTTTAAACAATAGATGAAATATGCATTACTGCAATTATTATAAGGCTGAAAATTGAAAAGAGTTGTGGAATGTTTTGCTTTTAATTTCGAAGTAAGTACAATTTCATAATATAAATAAGTTATTTCAATAGCACATAAAAATTACACAATAAAAGAATTGAGAAAAATATGAATCTACTAAATTAAGAGTGACGTGTATGAAAATACTGAATATAATATTATTTTGACGTTCTGGATAAGTACCACAAAATAGGACACATTAAAAAAAAAAGTTATATATCATAGAGAATCACATAGAGGTTAAATTTTCATAAGTTGATTTCATTTGAATCAATACACGAGTCACAAAGATGTTTGAAAACAGTTGTTTTGCAGGAGAATGTTATTTTTAATATTGGTGTTGTTTACAAAATGACACAATGAGGTTCCCATAAGACTTTTGTCGTATTAAAGGCATCGAAGAGAGAAAACAAAGCAATACGCTCTCGCGAGACGCTGGAATGAAGATATTCTCTTGGTGTCTTCAGTCGGCCGTCAAAAGAAATTGCCATCTCACTCGCAAGGAATGAAGAGTAGGGGTTATTTCGAAACGTGACACGGCACTTGCGAGATTACATTTTAGACATGCTGAATGTACTCTGGATTCAAAAACGAAAAGCCCATGAATTCCGTTTGATCTAAGTTCATCATGAAGAGTTTGTCCGTTGGCGTGAGATCCGTCTTTTCGCTCGTAAACTGCTTGTCAAAGTTGCTAACGTCTTTGCGATGTTTCTGCAATTGAAAAAAATATAAGTAGTCAATCCTTTTACTCAATTTCTGTACAGTAAGCGGTCCAAAATCTCACGAGATAGGTAGTGGGCATCAAATATATCATCATCAAATCTTGCACACATTTATCTCATAGTTATTGATAATAAGTATTTGAAAAAGCCATTTAATAATGAAGAATCTCAGAGGTGCTTTTGGCTATACAGAATGAGAAATTCTAAGGAGATTTATAGATGGTGTCAAATCTCTGAGCTCCACATACATCAATAGACAACTTAATTACGATTAGGTATAGTTATTGGCAAATAACTGAGAATTTTCCTCGTGGAGGAGAGTGGCTTGCACATATGCCAACCATTTAAAAAAACAAAATTTGGACTCTGCTCTGCACAATTCATTTGATTTCTCAATTTATTTGCTGAAAATTACACATACAATAAGAGTGTCAATATTTTCATAACAGGGCCCATATAACCATTTTCGGTCGCCGTTCCTACACAAAGTCGACACAAATGTGTAGACACGATGTATTCTAGTAACATATTCTGGTCGCAAAGTAGACACTGTTCCTACACTACGACCGAAAATGGGGAACAGTAGACACAGTAACATTTCGGTCACAATGTTCCGTAACCGTGTGGACACATTGTTACCACTTTGCGACTACTTTTAGCTCCGCCCCTCCTCGTTCACTAGTTAGTTTGACATCTTTTCGTGAGTGATAAAATATTAAAAAAAAACAATATAACACCGCCATTACAGTTTGTCAATATAAGTACATATATATTATTAATATTGATTATCATGACATATTTAACTAGATTTTTAGTGGGAAAAGAAATTTACTGTGTAATTCGTTCAAATATGTTGATTTTAACCAACGCGCCATCATATTATCGTAATTTAAACAATAATATCGAAATGTACGAATTATTTTTATTCAATAAGTCATGCATTTTTAAAGCTAAGATGTTTCTGTTTGATAGAATAATCAATTATAATTATAATAATATAGTTATATGAGTAAAAATAACCATAATATTGGTGAATAATGAAAAAAAAATATTTTCATCTGACATTTACCGAATTTACAAAATGGATTCACATATTTTACTCGTTTACAGTTATTCTCAAACTTTCAAAACAAAAAGCAGCTTGCTCTTTTCATCATTTTAACAAAAGAGGGTTCATCGAAGCTTATATCGCTTATACCCATGACCTAAATCGTAGAAGATATCCTCTTTTGGCCAAGAATAAAAAAAACAGTGATCTCGAAGCACTGAGAAGAGATGACACTTGTGTGCCTTCCGGGAATTGGAGAAAAATAAAATGCAAAATCAAAGCACACGGTGTTATATCATTAGTGTTAGGTATTTATTTATGTGAAAAGAAATTTTTGTAATTTGTTTAGTTTTTCCGTTTCTATGTGCAAATTGTCTTGAAAATATTGATAATATTTTATTGTATTGAAAATAAAAAAAAAATTCAAATTATTGATGTTTAATTAACCAAATTAGTTATATTAAAATAAAAATTAAAAGCAAATTGTTGAATGTATAGAAAAAATATTTGAACAGTGTCCATCAATGCTCCATAGTGCGGGGAAGCGGCTGCGCGTCATAAGTCTAGTGTGCACGCGCCAGTGCTGTGTTGCTACGCGTCATCGCTGCATATTTTTTTTATATAAATCGTCAATAAGGCGGCTTACTATGATCGCGGTTTTAGTGTGAACGGACCTTTAAAATGGAATAAATTGCCTCTTGACATACGTGGAGCTCAGAGCATTGACACCTTCGGTAAACTTCTTAAGACTGCCTTGTTTCGTAGAGCCAACAAATAAGCTACAGCGCCCTTGGAGTGATCTTGTATCACTAAACGGCGCTTTATAATTTTTTATTATTAATATTATAAAATTGTTTTTACATTGAGAACGTTTGAACACTACGAGACCTACGACTCAATAATAATAGGTTTATTTTCTTCATAAAAAGACTTAAAGGAAAACAAATATCTCCTGTAAAAAATAATTAAAAAATATATATTATATTAAAATAAAGTATGAAAAAATATTCATGTTACCATGTTAAGTGTTCCGCTTATTTAAATTTGTCAAACTAACAAAGAAATATTCCTGTTTAAGATAGACGATCATTTGCACATTTATTTATTTACTTCAAGCATATTTGATATATGACATAACATATAGATGAAAAAGCTTTCTATCACTCTAGAGAAAATCATGACAAGAAACGTCAGTTAGCAATACGATTAAATGAAATTAATTGTGAAATTATAAAAAGCTTATATGTATTACATGGTCTGAGAAGGTGAAAATGAAATATTTAAATAAGTATCTTAAAAATACTTAATTGGAGTTAGATTTTGTGAATTGATTAACTTATTAATTTTTCTGTAAAAAGTCGACGAGAGACGGAATCGTTTTGGTTGTTTACTCATAATGAATGCAATATTAATGACGATACGAGGCAAGCTATCAAAACAGTTTGAGAATTTTTCTCTAAATTTAGCATTGTAATGTTCGCGCCTAGTGTGGTAACAATGTGGAAACAGTTACCACACATTGTGTGCAGATTTAAATATTCTGGTAACAATGTTTCCACACTGTTACCACATAGTTACTACACTTTTTCCCAAAGTGTACACTAGTCACAAACTAGTCGCAAACTAGTCACAAAGTGTATACAATGAAAGTGCACACAAATGTGTAGACTTTGTGTCTACACAGTGTCGACAACAAGTTACCGAATTTTTTTCGGTCGCAATGTGTAGTAACTGTTACTACACTTTTTAGTAACTGCGACTACTTGTGACTACTTCGAAAATTCTGCGACCGGAATTGGCTGTATGGGGGGGGGCAAGTCAGGTCAAACGTCGAAATCAAAACCTATACCATATCAAACTACCCATGTCATGGATATAATTATCATATGATAATTATATCCATGAAATGGTAAACATGGATGGTTTTGATTTCGCCGGTTGACCAGACTTTCCCCCCAGATGGGTATATTAAAATTAAAATAAATCAAATGAAATCACTTACAATTTTGGGTTTGAATGGAGGTTGAACTTCACGACTTTCTATACGTTCCCAGTCAATACGACGGAAAAAGGCATGTCCTCTTACATCCTCTTCACCTCTGGGTCCACAACCCAAGCGTTTCACTGGATTTTTGGTAAGCAACTGAAAATAAATAAAAAAACAGTGACCAGATGTTACGTAAAAAAATGAGCATACAAAGTAAACATTTTTTATTAAGAAAAATATTTTTAATAATTCAAACTCAAACATTTTTTATTAAGAAAAATATTTTTTTATGATAAATTTATGAGTTTAACTGCCTATATTTCCAATTTTTTTTTTAAATATCGAAAAAAGCCGAAACACCCCAACTAGATAATTTAATTTTCTATAAAAAATATTAATATTGTATTAGCACATCTCAAATTTTTTCTAACAATTTTTATAAAAATTGAATTTAGTGACGACATTAGCCTACACACAATATCTAAGAAGACTTAACAGTTTGATACTAATCTCCAAACATACATACATACCATCATACTGTTTTTATATTCTGGGTAGGATCAAAGGACTGACCTCCATACTATCCTATCTTGACATACATACATACCTAGGTACATGTGTTGTATAGAATACCAAATATCTTAAAATATTAAATAATTTGTATTTATGGGTTTATAGTTTGGTACTTATGTATTCTTCAACTATACGTACTATCGCTATCGACAGTTGGATCTCATGTGTTACATGCAACTAGTTTAATTGATTATAAATTGATGTCAAACAAAATATATAAAAATCATTAAATAATATGGCAGTATTCCAAACTCACTTTTGGAAATCTTGGAATTTTTTATATATACATGGGAACGCAAAAATTCGTCATGTTTGACAAATGAAGGTTTTTTTAAATATTGATAAATTTATACCACTAGCTATGTGTAGCCATGATCCAATTTGTCTGGTTTCTCTTTCTAAGGGTTATGAAGGTCAGATGGCAGTCACTTCAATGTAATAACCAGACTCACCAATTCCAGGATCATGGTCAAAGCGTACACCGATAGAAACGGGACAAAAGCGGTAAGGAGAAAGAAGAAAAGATATTCAGGAATCAATAGGGTTGACAGGTTCTTTAATATGGTGAATTATTTCCAATTGTTTTAGTTGAATTTTCATTTTATTTTCTTAAATATGTAATAAATTTATTTTGAAAATCAGGTAAAAAATTAAATAATATTTTTCTTCCTTCATAAACTTTGTAAATTTTCTTCAGATATTTTGCCGTGTACATATTACTATTAATTAACATATAATCTACCGATGAATGAAACTGAACGAAATTCAACTCACTCCTTTGCAGACTTCTTTAGCTTCCTTGCTCAGAGTCTTTGGATAACTGACATTGTGATCTGTGATGGCTGCAAATAGTTCCTCTTCATCTTCTCCATCAAACGGTGGTTGGCCGACCAGCATCTCGTACAGGAGTACTCCGTATGCCCACCAATCCACGGAACGTCCATATGGTTGGTATAAAATGATCTGATGAAACCACAAACAAGAAGAAATTGTTAAGTTTCATCACTGTTATAAACGACACCATAGTTTTAACTAAAGAGTAAGGTTGAGATTGTAAGGTTTTTAACTAAATGTCCATATAACATATTAATAACTAACTATGACGATCTATTTCCAGAATTTGGTAGGATTGCCACTACAATGATGACGATGATGAATGATGAATGGTGATGAATGTTTTAATAATTTGGTAGGATTGCCACTCCAATTAGCAGAAGTAATTTAATAATTTGGTAGGATTGCTCCTACAATGATCAGAAACATTTTCATAATTTAGTTATCCGACCCAATTTTTCCTCACTGCATTGTTTGGCATTCGATACAAGTAATAAATAAATAAATAATGAACACTTCCTTGCACCCTGCGCAAGTGGCGAGTTTATTGCCGTATGGCAATATCTTCCAACTAACCAGTGTTTCCAGCCCAGAGAAGCAATATTTGAGTGAGAAATGAATTTAAATAGATTCCTCCTCTGCTGGAAATCAAACCCAGGATGCCATAATATGTAATATGTTCGTAAGCATAAACATTAAACATTGCCATAGTACGATTGATCGTATCTATTCACAAAAAATATATTTTACAGGAATCGAATCACTGTCTTTTTTGTAAAAACTATGAACATCTACATTTCAAAATCAAATAATGTCTTTCTTGTCTTTATATTGTCATCACTGTGACTAACTTCTTTGTTTTGTAACAAAATATATACCTAACACTTCCTTTGTGAAATATTTTATAGGCATATCCCTCTTATTCATTCCTCCATGGTTTGGATGAAAAATGGATGTTTTATATAAAAACTTACTTCAGGAGCAATATAGTCAGGTGTTCCGCAGAATGTTTTGGTGGTCTTGTCACCAGATATTCCCTCCTTACACATTCCAAAGTCTGCGATCTTGATATGTCCATCCTGGTCCAACAGGACATTGTCTAATTTCAAATCTCGATATACAATGCCTCTTGAGTGAAGGTAGAATAGACCGATTGCAATTTCACTTGAATAGAACCTGAAAACAACAAAATATTAACATATTCGAATAATAAGGTAGGTAAATGAAAGTTTCGAAGAAAATAAACGAATCCAAGGATACTTACACTGCGACTGGTTCTTTGAACTTCCCACACTGTTGGATTTGGAACATCAAATCTCCACCGTTGACATACTCCATAACAAAATAAAGGCGATCCTGAAATACAAGAAAAATTACTTAAATGTTACTTTAATAGGAAAGCAGTTCATTTTGAAACTGGTGAGTCACTGCCAATTGCACTTTAAACATCTTGGAAATTTTGAGGTATTGATCTGATACAGGAAATGAGATACAGTTTTATTTATTCAAAACTAGTATTAGAAAAGAGGAACGAAAAGTAGAGGTCCGCCAAGGATAATTTGGCACAATCACATAATGGAATTTTGAAAGACGGAGTCAATAGAAGTAAGAATAATAGAAGGGCGTGTATGAGACGATTGCATGGATGTGAATGAAGCCAGAAATATATGTCAGAAATATTTGCCTACCCCAAATAGGGAAATGTCGTGGTATGGTATTTGAAAAACATTTACAGGTTGTCACTCTATAAAAAAACATTGTAAGAACAGTATTGGCGTAGATTTGCAAGGTGCTGACATAGGCAAATAAGATTGTTGACATGATGGACGTCTTCGAGCAAAGAATAATAACTATGAACTGTATGTAATATAACAAAAGTCTACCTTTGTGATTGTTGGTTAGATACCTAACTCCTGAGAAAAAGGTCCCAGTGGAGATATAGTTGTTAAGTGAGTTTTCAATCTGCATCTGTGAGATGGCAAAGATCATAAGTCTCCAGAATGTAGCAAATTGTGAGTGGGTGTGTTGAATTAATATTTGACATAGAACTCGTTAGTTGCTCGATAAGGAATACAAAAAAACAGGCTCCAATTATCTCAATACATATGAAGTTGCTTAGAATGAGATGGGCTGGTCACATACAGACAAAGTTGTCCAAGAAAAAAATTGCGCAACCTAATCAATTACATAATATACAAAGTCAGAATAACAAAAGACAAAATACAAGAGAAGAAAGAAATTTAGTAGGAGAGATTAATACAATGCCAAGTTTTTGATACCTCTATAATATCAAGGACATGGTATATGTTTGTAATCAAAATAAATTATTGAAAAATGTTTTACCATAGTTTGGAAACAGGAGTGCAGTTGGACAAGGAATGGAGGTTTACTGGACAGAGCCAGGACTCTCTTTTCAACCATTGTACATTCTACATCGTCATCCTGAATAATGATATCTTTCTTCAAGATCTTGATAGCATACAGTTCGTCGGTTCCTTTTCTTTCTGCCAGCATCACCTGGAAGTTTAAAAAATAAAAATATATTTTAAAGTAGTAATCGTTTGATGATATTAGGTATACTAATTTATAAAGCACCGTTTTACGAAATATAAGGCGCTGGATCTGCGAAATAAAGTAGTATTTGGTATTTTACTGAAGGTTACAAGATTCACAAGGGTAATTTATTCCACATTATAATAAGCCGCTCTATCGGCTCTAAATCAGAAAATTCAGAAAATCTTGATGCAAGAGTTGGAATATTCTATTGACCCAGTTCTTGAGTGTAGTGTGAAGCCAAGTTACGAGTATAAAGACCATCAAGCATGCTTTTAGTCCACTAGCTCTGGACACCTCTGAAGTTTGTTAAGATTATGTGTTATGTGACATCTTTATTTAGCCTTAAAAATGAGCCACACAGCTGGAATAATCACTAGTTGCAGCATGAAGCTATAATATTAGTTGCAGTCTATTCAGTTCATACTTCTAATAACATTTGACACTTTAATACAAAATAGCATCTCACATAGTTCAGCAATGAGGTTCGCCACCCATTCTGAATGTAGTGCCTCTTTGGGTGGGAAGAGACTGGTGTATGGGAATATATGCATGTATCATGTGTAACCCCACATGTAGGATATGCTGTGATGGTATGAATGAATGAATCATTTTATTTTCAAAACTGATTTAAAGTTTCCTCAATTTTTAATAAAGCTGTCAGTTCAGAAAGAAAGGCTTACCTTTCCAAAAGAACCCTTTCCAAGAACCATAAGGAAGTTGAAATCAGACGCTCTGATAATATCTTTATTGGCCATGTTGTGAGGAACATCTTTGTCAGCTCCCATGGATGCTTTCTTGCTAATGGATGTCTTCCTCATCTGGGTCTTAAGTTGGGCCAGGTCGGTTCCTTCGTCTGGAACTGGGACATTGTAATAGTCGCCCTCCTCTTGGGTCAATAGCTTGAACCAGCCGTCTGCTGGAGCCTGGAAATAGAAAATCAATTTTATAAAACCCCGTAATACAATATTTCCTCTCAAGACAATTATCGTTTTTCAACATCAGCTGAATGAGGATTGGTCATTGCTTGATAGCTTGATGCTTGGTCATTGCTCCTCCATAAGATCAACATCAAGGATAGTCCAGTTTACTCGAAGAGGAAGTGGAACTTCTTTCATTGAATTCTATGTCCATAAAATATGAATTTCCAATATTATATAAATTTGAAACCAATTTCTCAATAGATGGCGTTACAAAAGAAAAGTTACTTCGTCACTTCATAGATGGCGGTGGTGTTTCAGCTTATTTTCAAGCGAAAAGATTTTCATGATTAACATTTATAGAACTTTCAAAAATTGGATTGATAGGGAGCTCAATAAGAAGGCACAATTGGTGAACGTTCCGCAAGCGCATAAAGTGATCACGTAAACCAGCTGATGATATGCCCTGTAGGTGCCTTGATTTCCCGCTTCTCCTATAATTTTCCACCTTCGTCCCCGTTAGTAATGTTTGATTTTTTATTATTATTGTTGATAAAATATAATAGGTACCTTAATAATTTCTGATATCCCAAAGGAGAGGGATCCCATGAAATCATTTCTGGATGTACGATCCCAATCCCAAACTTCGATCAGCAAACGCCTGTCTTTATCTTCAGCCTTCAACTCACTGAAAGAAAAAATACAAAATTCACAATCATTTAAGAAAAAATATATAAATTAATGATAGTCATACGTCATTTGAATAGCCATACAGAAAATACAAAGGAACTAAGAGTTAGATTTAAGTGTGCATATTTTATCTATTTTTCTATTCATGATCTTACAAACGCAAAAAAAAACAAATTTATTTAGACAAGTACAATGAATATAGTAAATATATGGGAATCGTAAGATGTAGAAGTCGCTAACTGACCCGTTGGAGTGACCTAATTAAGTTCTCAACAGGATCTTCAATCACCAAAGTCCTGATATGCCCGGCATGATCGTCCTACACCGAGATAGACAATTCATCGAGGGATTGAGAAGAAGGAGTAAGAAGAATACCTCTAAGAGTCTTATTCTCCTTCATCTTGCTGTAGATTCTTTCTTCAAGGAATCCAGCAGCAAAACTCGGACGTCACCTCGTTGGAGAGGGCTTCAGCCTGAATGAGACTTGGAAAAATGACTGGGAGAATTCCAACCTGGATGTTAATGGGTACATGGATACTCCAACGATGATACCTCCAGGTTTCGATCTACCAAGAAGGCTGTGGACCTCTCTAAATAGGATCCGCACTGGACATGGAGGCTGTAACTAAAGTGGGGCATTGTTCCATCCGCTCAATGCGATTGCGGCCATCCTTCTCAAACGATGCAACATATATTGGAGGAATGCAGCGTCCGTGCATATGAGGGCCCAAAGACGGATATTTGCGAGCTGACGCCTACATTTGTGGACTGGCTCGGGGCCCTCGACCTGAATATATGATCACTATGTCATACGATAAATAAATAAGAGTCTGTTGGCACAGTATGGTCCTCCGGCTGTCTCTCCATCGTTTCGGGGTTCTTCCTGGTTGACCTCTAAGAGTCAATGTGTATAAACACAGAAAAGTTGTATAGACTTACAAGGCAAGAGTCTCATTCCACACGGGGTTCAAGGAGCTTCTGATAGTTTTGGTTTTCTTCTTGACATTGTCAGAGTCAGGGATCAGCTTCAGTTTCACGTATGGATCAGACAGGCCGTTGGGGTCCATTGGGATCAGGTTTCGACCCTGTCGAACTGAAAATAAGCAAAAATCATTAAGTCCCTTTCGTCCAAAGTGCTGGAAAAAAATGTGAAGGCATCAGGATAAACAAAACAAATATTCGAAAATGCTGAGCGATATTATTCACTAAGAACAAGACTGAAATGTTTTTCGGCACTACAAACAATATTGAAACATCTTATGAACAATATTTAAACATCTTTCGATGGTAGGAATAATACCTTAATTACGCAAAATAATGTTATTTTTTGTCATTTGGTACAAAAATGGCTGAAACAGTTATTGGCAATGTTGAAATATTTTTCGGTACCAAAAGGAATAAAAGATCATTCGGCACTACGAACAAGACATATTTTGCCTCCTGAGGTAAGCAGCAATATTTAATTTTATATTTCTTTGAAAATATTAATTATCACGCATCCAATAACCAGTTGCTACATTCTGGAAATCGTCTCATAAATTTAGAATAAAATCACATTAAACCAAAAATAAAACCGGATCCCTTGACTCAGGAATAAGATATTTATCATTCAGTATTTAGGGTGTATTTCCAGAAGGACCATGATAATCTCGAGAAGTTCGTCATAATGGAGTCGATGGAATGACTTCGTTAATTCCGTTACAGGATCTTTAATCACCGAAGTCAATAGATTTGCTCAAGACCGCCCTATGCACACGGAGGTGGATCAGTCGGCGAGTGATTGAATATAGCCGCCATTCTTAGTCATGAGGTCAACGAAGAAGATATCTACCAATTGAGCCACGAAGGCAGAGATGGCATGTATATGTATTATCAATTTCATAGCGTTGACACAATTTTTATCACTAAAGTAAAAAGGCAGGTAGGAGAGACCCTCCTAGATTGTTATGAGGGCTGTTTTAGGTAGGGATGGGGAGGTGTGACTGGGGTGCCTGTAATCAAATCATTGTTAGCGGTTAGCCCCCTGCCGACTTCATACACCCTTAAACCAACATTGTCAAGTCAGGCGATGATGGCTACTTGTACTTCTGACAAAGTGTCTCAAACCAGTGACCACTGCATCACCACATATCTCCACAGAGAAATTATGACAGAATAATTCAATTACCATCATGATGTACGGTGTCCGTTTGGCAAACGAGTCTTGTCATAGAAAAAACTAAGTAAGTCATCAGTAAGAAAGGTTTATGGTCATAGAATGCCTTTTTGGGAACTAGATTTATCGATTATTTTGAAAGTTTTAACAGACGAAGAAATGAAGGAGGTCAAAAACCGTAGAGGTCGCCCTAGAGACAGTTATATGGATCGGGTGATCAGTGATGTGCGCTGTAGCTGCTACCAAGAGATGAAGAGGCTGGCGGACAATAGAGATAATGTGAAGAGATGGAACGCGCTAGGTGCAAACCAATCCTAGGATTGTGACCATGAAGAATAACAACAGATGAAATAATAGAGAAAAATTAATTCGATAAATAAGTCTATGAAGATCTAATTAGCTCTAAGTTTATGTATGCACTTTACACATTGATATAAAGTTTATGCATTTTAAGCTTATGTACTTTACACATCAAATGAATACATACGATATTCATTTTATTATTTTTAAAAATATGTCTATGAATATCTAATAAGCTCTTGTTTATGTATGCACTTTACACATCGATATAAAGATTATTTACTTTAAACATCAATAATATTCAGTTGATTTACTTTACACATCAATATAAAAGTAAAATTAATTAAAGTTTTATTATTTTGTATAGTTAATTTACTTTTTATAAACGCACTTCTTTGTTTAGTTTTTAGTTTAAAATTCACCTCCACATTTGATTAACTACTTTCTATTCATGATTATATATTTATTTATTATATGGGGAGTGATTAAATGGTTTATTTTTTCAGTTGAAAAGGGGTCCTTACAAGGCACAATGAATGTCCCATAAAAAGTAATATGTAAATTGTCGTCATAAAATTTCATTTGAGTTTTCCCAGTATAACTGTAGGTATAAAATATTATCAGAATAACTGTAAAATTTTGTAAAAATTCTTCCAAACACAAATGTGGAATTTAACAATACAAGAAGAAAATATTTAGCCGTCAAAAAGACCGGCCTTTGGATATAATGTTTAGAGATATTAAAAGCATTCAAGACAGCGAAGAAGGGTAAAAAAACACGAGAGAAAATTGATCAGGAAAAGAAAAAAGATATGTGGCAATTGTACTAAAAACAGATGGTCCGAGAATAATGTAGCGAAGTTAAGAATGGGGTCAGAGATAAGAGAATATTTTTCAGGATCATTGTTGTAGTCAGCAGAGAACAGACAAGTCCCCAAGGACATGAAGATAGATAAATATGTTTATACGTGGACGCTGTGGATAAATCAAAAAATATCGGAGTACATCTCAACATGCCTTCAGGGTAAAGGAGTACATTATTATATTGTGAACGAGTGGTTACTTTCTCGAAATAACTATAGAAAAAATCACCCAGTTATATAGCCTATGTCAAAATGTATTAAGAGGGTATGTACATATATAACGCTGTATCAGATACAGTCTCTCTGGGTATGGCTGGAACCATAGATTTTTATTATAATATATTAGATGTCGTAGTTAGCAAATTTTGTATGTTTTGGTTCCAGACCACATCGTTTTTCTATAGAGAATAACGAGTAATGTGATTTTTTTCGGATTTATTTGTCTAAAAAACATTTTTATATTAAGGTTTAGAGAACAGTTATCTAGGATGTGTTAATATGTAAGGAAAACTGAAATATGTTGTCAAGCAAAACGTCAAACGCGCGATATTCCATGACTCACTTTTTGCACGGAGTACTACATCTAGTATTATTATAATAAAAATCTATGGTTGGAATACGCTGTCAATATTAATCTCTAAGCATGTTTATTTTTTTCTTTGCAACTTTTCAATGGAAAAAATGTAGCACATATAATATATGAAATTTATGTATAAAACAAGTTACTCACTTGCTATCTATAATCTATACATTACGATTTAATCTGTAAAACCTTTCAAAATGCTCTCACGTACTGATAAATGCGTATTTATATTTTTTGGTTAAAGGATAAATCTGATAGAAATGGACTGTATATAAAAATGCATTCAGGGATTTTAAACATTTCACGATTGATAAAATGTAGCGAAGTTTTGTGTTGGCCGCAACCCACTCATTTTATTACGAGTCTGGGTGTGAGTGTACAAAGATAAAGGTTTTGTTCGATAGACTTGTTTCGGGAGCAGTATTATGTGGTGTATTTCAATAACCAAGTCCATTTTTGGGTAATATATTTTTTTTTATTTTCGATCTTATTTCGACCGGACTGTTTTACGACAGCGATTCTCTGTTGTCCCAATATTGTATCCCTTACTGTAATGTTTACTGTACACCCTTTTTACTATCCACTACTATGGAATAGTGGAGAGTCATGATTTCACAATTTATCAGCATATTTTTTACGTCAATTTCTCAACGGGTCATGATGTGTTTGTATGGATAGCGTACGCCATATACCGTATCCTTTTTGTGTCCTCTCTCTACAGCCCAAACTATAGCTGATTAAGTTTTCAATAGACAACCGTTATTTTTTTCTCTGTGATTTTTTTGTGATCTCTCTACAGCCAAAACTATAAGTCCGATTGACTTTATGTATGTAAAATCCATAAACTTAGAGCTGATTTGTTTTCCATAGATATCCGTTAATTTCTTCTCTATGATTTCATCTGTCAAAACTTTTAATGTGATCTCACGGTCTATAAAATCGAAATTCTTTTTATTCTTTAAATTTTTGATACAATAGAAATACACTATTCAAAAATGCATTCAGGGATCGTCAGCTAGAAAAAAAAAACAAAAACGAGTGGGTTGTGGCCAACGCTAAACTCCTCACTAACAAGTCATTCTATAAAGTATTCAAATTTTATATGGAAAATATTTTCATGAAATGTGTTTGTTAAATTACTTTTCTATTTAAATATTTTATTATGAAAAATTGATAATTCTTCAATGCCATTTTATGAAAGTGATATGTCTTTTTACCAATTTGAAAATAATAATATCAAATTTCAAGTTTACCGAGCTTGGGGTTACTTTGAAATATTTGATAGTTAAAAAAAATGAGAAGCACTATTCAGATATCCTTCAAAATCTGATGGGGTCTAAGTGAGTATCAGATATACAGATTTTTAAAATTTGAAAATAATCGAACGAGTACTTTAGTCTATAATCGATAAAGTAAAATAAACACAGCACATAGCACACACACACAGATACATTGTGATGAATACAATCTCAGCATGATACTAGTTGATAATCTGCAATAAAAAAATAGCCTTAAAAATTGCGAAATCATAACTACCGACTATATCCCCATGGGTTAGTGAGGAGTAAAGATCGATAATATGTTATATTAAGTGTGAAACTGTACATTTGTATTAAAATACAATGATACAAGAGGATGTAACACGCACCCAATAACAAGTTGCCACATTTTGGAGACTTAGGGTATTTATCGTCTCACAGATCCAGACTGAAAACACAATTAAAAACTGTGTATCCACCGGGAATCGAACCCGGGACCTTTGGATCAGCAGTCAGATACCTAACCAACTGAGCCACGAAGGCCGACAGAATGTATATAACAGAAGTAAAATAGCTTTTGTAAGGGAAAACTGATTTATCAAGTTAATTTTGATATTGAATTAGTTGCTATAGACAAGTGTATTTTTTTACTCTCCACTTCTATCTTCCTCAGGGGGTCGGCGGAGAGAACCGAACACCGCATTATCCTACCTTGACACTTCTCCACCGCCTAACAACATTCATACATTGTCTCATACATGCTCATCTTGTTCGTAAAGCAATTTTTTACATCAATTTCTCAACATGTACCATGTAGAGAGTGCATACTGTGAGTTTCGTATATACAATGTTTTTGCGTGTATGGACTAATATGAAAACTTTTGTCTTCTAGTAAACTAATAATTGTTTAGGAATCTTATAAAAATGTACTTCATAAAAATGTATTTAGGTATTACCAACCCATCAACAAGAAAACATGTACAATTACTTTCTAGTGGAGAGTTTAGTGTTGGCTACAACCTACTCGTTTTTATGTTACTTTTATGTGAACCGTTTGGTACTCAGAAGAGTTGTGTTGTGAAACTGAAAGCAAATTGACTGAATAAAAATCTAATGTACAGATTCCACCAAACTTCTTGAACCTTAACGCCATGGAGGGGGGCGGTTTCAACATAATACCAACCAAACAAAAAGACACAAATTTACGATCTGCGCAACCAAACGCGACGGATTCAAGTTTTTTTTTTGGTTTACGATGAAGTTAACTTCTTCTTCTTCTTCGTTTCCTCAATGCTGAGGGTAGAGATCTATGGGGCCGCTAATGGACAGAACTAGTCGCCTCGGTCCTCTCAGCCCTCCTGTTTAATCTCTTTAATTTGGTCACACCATCGCGCAGGAGATCTGCCTCTACTTCTGAAGTTAACTTAGATTACTGTTTTATTTAGTAAGAGCCAGCAACTGCCAGTTCACGGGCTACAAGACGGTAAGTCATTGTACTCCAATCCTGTACCTACCGATATTTTAACACATGTGTTCGGTATGGTATTTACTTTTTTAGCGTGAATACAAATCACCCGTCTTGTTCCTTCCCACTTCCCTTCCATGTAACTGCCCTGTTCCGTTCCTGCTACACACCACTAGTTCTTGCTCGCACTCGGCCTTGAGCGGATTTCAATTCGGGCTTTGTTGCCGTCGTCGCCGATACAAGTGCCCGTTGTAGGAAACATAATTCTTTGTGTAGTGCTGTGCCCCGGCATATACATAGATTACATATCTTTCGTTCGGACTGGGTGAAATTCGGCGAGATTGTTTATATTTTTGGTCCTTCGAGCCGGATTATTTAATTTGAGCGAATACACATTTTTTGGCAAGTTGATAATAAAATTGTATAATCACAAATTGTGTTTGTGAAGTTCTGAAGTTTAGCGAGAGATTTGTAAAATTGGGAGTTGAGAAGTAAATGATATGGTCTGAATATCCTTCTTCTGCGCCATTTTCAATACTCAATATCATCTCATTCAATATTCCACCTTCCAACTCATCGTACCAATTATGCACAAAACATGGCAATGACAACAGGTTTCAAGAATTTGACATATTCCACCTCAGTTCCACAACATTTAAATACTCAATACAAAAGAAAATCAATGCCCGCTTAGTATAGGAAACCATGACGGCGTTAAGTTATTGTTGTACTTACGTATAAGTGTACCTGATATGTGGATTTTTGCTAAGTGATATTTTGGATTATTTATATAGTTTTTAATACATGGTTTTATGTTTTAGATTGTTTATAAACTTTACTATTTTTGTTTCCTAAATCAACGACAAAATATAATAGGCCTTAATACCTGATGTAATTTAACTCAAATAAAATAAAATAAAAATTAATTTTTACAAACCCGGTGAATCTTTTATTTTGATTGTATGTGAATAGATCAATCTGTTGATTGTATTGGTATGTCTTCCTGTTGTCTTGAAGAGGTCCTTATACGTAAATTAACTAGATTGTGAAATGATTGCCATATGACAATAATCCTTTGTACACTTATTGGACATAAATAAATATATACTACATATAAAATATAAAAATAAAGAAGTAAAACATCGCATACTATACCTAAAAGAGGTATTTTTATGTTTTGACATTAGACACTCGTAGCAAATGTCTGAGCTATAACCTCCAAAACAATAATATAAGGATCGTAATAAAAATATATTGCAACATAATATGTAATAATTTTTACGATCAGACATTATATGACATAACTTTATGGTTTAGAAATATAAATCTAGGACAAAATTAATGTAGCAAAAAAGCTTCAATACAAAGCAATAATATAATTTAATAATAATACATATTGCAACGAATAAAGTAACTGTTTTTATTCCTCACTACACAAGTGGATATAGCAAGAGTTATGAATTCGCAATTATTAAGATTATTTTTTACGGTGCCACTATTTTTACGACCGGAATTGGCGGGAAAAGCGTTTTCCCGCCAAAAAGTGTCTATTTACAAGACAAATTTTCTGACGTCGTCTATGTTTTTAGGTCATTTATAACCATAGAAAGCGCAGATAAATCAACAAAATACAAAAATATTTACCTTTGTCATTTTTTCTATGATCATAAATGCATCATGGAAACAAACTTGAAGAAAAAATAAATAATATAGGCATCTTATTACATTTACTTAATTTTATAAATAATTTTTTTATCGAGATATACAATTATAACAAAGTATAAACAAAGGTAAATATTTTTATAACTTGATTTATCTGCGTTTTCTGTGGTTATTTTTGGTTTTCGTCTATGGTTGAGTCGTGTAAATAGTCATAGCCTATTTTTTATTGCAGATTATCAACAAGTATCATGCTGAGATTATATTCTGAAAGTTTCATTACAATGTATCTTGTGTACCTACTACGTACTGTGTACTATGTACGGCGTGTTTATTCTACTTTATCGATTATAGACTTAAGTACACATTCGATTCCTTTAAAATGTTACAAATTTTGTAAATCTAATAGTCGCTTAGACCCCATTGCTTCTCATTTTTTTAACTGTTAAATATTTTAAAGTAAACAAAAGCTCGGGAAACTTAAAATTTGATATTTTTATTTTCAAATTGCTTAAAAGGCACAGCACTTTATGCAGTAAAAATGTATTGTATAATTCATAATGGTTAGTATTACCCCAGAACATGCTCGTATAGTATTTACATAAAATTGTGTGAATATGGAAGAAAAGAAAAAAAAACTTTAAGACTGAAAATGTTTCATATAATCTACTTCTACCCTGGCAATGATACACATAATCGAATTCTAGACTAAAAATATTAAACATCATCAATTTCTAGTCTGAAAATGTTACACATAATTTATTATTTATTTTTTACTTTCTGTACATAATCAACTTCTAGACTGAAAATGTTACACATCTTCAACTTCTAGACTGAATATGTTACACATAATCAACTTCTAATCTGAAAATTTTATACGTAATCAATTTCTGGACTGAAAATGATACACATAATCAATTATTACACTGTGACACAAAAAAAATGTATAATAAAACCAGAATTCCGTAATTAAATAATCGAAAATAAAGATATTTAGACAACGTATCACCATTTCGATTTCAATATTTTAAATAATATATATGTTGAAGTTGAAAAAGTAACACTATAATTATCATTGCATTTCCTTACTTATTCGAATTGAAAAGATAAACTCTTTAACTTCTCAACACGATTCAGATGAATTCAGACAGTTAATTTAATTCCATTTCCCTCGGTACTTGAGCATTTCTTTTCGGTTTAATGAATAATTAAGTCAGCGAAGTAACTTCTGATCACCATAATTGTTTAGTTGAGAAATGAGGTGATTAAAGAAGTGGGTCACTCGTTCATTCTAGAGTCGTGAGATGTCAACTCCAAAGAGACATTTTTATCAGGTAATTTGCACTTTTGAAAACAAACCAATAAAATAATAATTAAAGTGAAATGCTTAAGACTAACTTTACTCTCAAGCTCAAGACTGACCAAAACAAAACCAAACTTTTGGTGATAGATTGAGCTGGGAATCTTTCTACAATGTTCTCGATAATTTATAAATAAGGCTTGAGCCTGATGTATATATAAAAAAATAAAAAAAATGTTTATCAATAAAAACTTTTCCGTGTTTTGAGGTAAAAGCCGTAAGTAAAGTCTTATATAAAATACCTAAAGTCTTCTAGTTTAGTCAAAACCGATTTAATAGTATGTGAGATACTGTCAAAAAACCTACGAAAGAAAATTGTGTTTTCAAAAGGCCATATCTCCAATGAGGTTGATTTTTGGTCGAGTATTTTCATTTTATTTTGGTAAATAACCATTTTCTATAATTCCTTAATAGATTTTACATACACAAGACAACATCCTATATTTTCGTTTAATGCTTCGTTCAATGGACATTTTGTGAGTGCGAAAAATAAAACAATAATATTGATTGACTTACCGTCTACAGTGAGTTTGTTTCCGATGCATGTGATGGTTAGTTGGATCCTTCCTCGTCTCTCGGTGTGATCGCAGCCACAGAGGTTGGGCACAGACTCCTCGCACCGCTTGTGCACGTTCATGTCGCATGCTGGAGGCACCAATCGTCCAAGAGCGAGTTCGACAATTGATCGAACCAGCCACGGTAGCAGATGTCATCGTATTCCATGCAGCATCCGAATGTGGCGTGCGAAGAGCGTTTGAGACAGCATCACAGAATTAAGACGGGAAGTAGGAAAGATGGTTGATCAAGTTACCAAGATCGAAATTGAAACATGTCATCGAAATCCCAGTAGTAGTAGTTTCAGATAGCACCCGTGCAACAGAAGATGTCATCACAGCCATCGCAGTACGAAACAGGAGGAGCCATGAGTCCAAAAGACAGCATCCAGTTGGAATTCCATAGCAGCACATTGCGACACGAAACCGTCCAAAGGAATTGCGGGTATTGGAATAATGGAGTGGAATTTTCCGTGTTCATTGAATGGGTGGATAAAAATGTGATTCTCATTGTCGAGGGGCGGTCGAACACATTTATCTTGGGCAGCGGGTTACGCTTGGTCAGAAAAAAGGGTCGATTCGTTATTATATCATAACAATATATCGCTTTGGACACGTGCGGAATTCCCATGGAAGCAGATCCAAGTGGCAAAAAGGTACGACCATTCGTGCGGGGAGAATTATTGATATTTGTAAAAATGTTTTTATTTTGTTTGGTGTATTGGATACGAAAAGTAATGAACATTTCCGCAAAAAATACACAAACAGTTCGAGGTCATTCTCGAAAAGAAATTAAATTGATCAGCATATTCAATTTTATATCGAGGGGGGTCGTTTCGTTGTTTGTTGATGGGAAGGACAGCGAAAGGATTATTTACGAGGACATGAGATTTTTTTTGTTTGTTTTTGGGATAATTGGTTCGTGGCGTTCGGCGGTTGACGTTTTGTTTGAGCAAAAAGTAAAAACACAAATTAAATTTTGAACAAAATACAAGAGATATGATTAAAAACATCACACAAAAAAAACATTGATTTAAAAAAGAATTCTTTTGAAAATAATAGAAAATCGTATAAAAACTCTTAAAAATATATATATTTAAGATAAATTGCAATCAATAAATTCTGATATCAGTATTCTGAATATGTTTATTAGATCTATGGCGAGCAAATGATAATGCAATATTGGGGCTACATTTTTGCTGTAGGGACACAATATAGATAGATTTTGGACATAAAGTAAGTTTATTCAACTTTTTAATTACCCACATGATACTCATCAAAATCTACATAAAATCCGTTAAGAAATGTATGTAATAAACCATGTAATAAAATATGTAATAAAGTTTTAAACATAACAAAAGTAAAAAAAATCTGTGCGTTTATGTAAACTAATGTTCGTCCGCGTACTTTTTAAATACAACTATGGATATTGTACCCGAAATATTCTCATAAAATTATAACGTTGGATTCGACGGTACATTAAGAAGTAATGATATTTTTTACGATTATTTATTTAATAAAATGCCTTGTTGAGCGACAAGCCACATTCCCAAATAAATTGAAAAACGCCCATTCCTTTTCATAGGCCCGAAATAAAATCGATATAAAGAAATCCGATATCAGAATTTATAAGCAATTCGGCATTGTGTTTAAATCCCATTGTATTGTTGTGAAGACGATTCATTATGGTAATATCCCGGAATCCTTATGGTAGAATAAAAAATAAATATACAAGTATACAGAACCAATTGGATAATAAAGATTTGATAGCCAAAAAATGTCTTAAATGAGGGTATTATTGTAATAATGTAAATACGAAAATTTAATTTGAAACATACAAAATTATCTTTGAAATTAAAAATGTGTATTGTGGATTCCAAATTCACAATAATAATTTCATTTACATAATGAATTCATGAGAATTTGTTTTATTTGATTGAGAACAAGATTTTGTATCAAAGTTAATACCTACATATTAAATACAAGCAGTGGTATCTTCGAAATGGTCAGTTACTTGACGTAAAACAACATAAATAAATATAAAAAAAGAAGATAAACAACGCTGCAACAGTTAGCTGAATAAAACATCCGAGAGAAAAGTTTATTCCCATATATAAAAAAAGTTATAAAATAATTCGCAGTATTCATTGAATTAAATAAAGTATTGACTATGAATGTATGTGGAGAAATCAACTATTAACATAAATAGAATCTAACTGATCTACCAACACAATATAATATTATTATGTTGTAAAAATATTTAAAGAAATATTACAAAATTTCAATAAAAAAATTATGAAACAGTTTTTTTTGTGCATCGATGACAAACAAAATAAATAAAGATTTTATTTATTAAGACATCAAAATCTTGAGTCTAGGGCTCGAGTTAGATTGAGTGACACAAGTTTTGCTGCAACAGGTGGAATTCATGAGACAATGAGTCGCCAAATTGTGGCAATATACAAGAAATTATTTTATAATTTCAATACAAATCAATAAAATAATTGTGCAACAATTAGATGATGATTATGAGTCTAAAGCCCGAGATAGATTTGAAAGAACACATAATATTTTCCGTGTTTTTAGACTGGATTTAAGAGATGTTTACATAATAAGTCGCTAAATTGTGGCAACAAACATGAAATTATTTTATAATTTCACAATAAATAACCCATAAAATAATTGTGGAACAATCAGATGATGATGATAACTCTAAAGCTCGAGATACTTTTGTATGAACATATATTTTTTTCTGTGTTTTTAGGCTGGATTTAAGAGACGATTTACATAATAAGTCACCAAATTGTGGCAACAAACATGAAATTATTTTATAATTTCGCAATAAATAACCCATAAAATAATTGTGGAACAATCAGATGATGATGATAACTCTAAAGCTCGAGATACTTTTGTATGAACATATATTTTTTTCTGTGTTTTTAGACTGGATTTAAGAGACGATTAAGTTAATAAGATTAAGATAATAAGTCTCCAAATTATAGCAACTTGCTTATTGTGGGTGCGTTGCAGCAATTCAAGACTAATATAAAATTATAAAAAATGCCATTCATAATTTCGCGACATGAATATAATGTTTGAAAACGAAAAGGGTTTTTGGTCAGTACCAATACAAAAGGGTCTGAGAAAATATATCCAAAATAATATTTTATTTACTAGTAAGGTTACAATAATATATCCTAGATGAGACCTTTTTGAAATTTATGATAAAAAGGGTATTGAATTTGAATGGGCATGTTCACGGTAAAATGATGTTAACGCTAATGGGATTTCCATCGTTCTAAGTAAATGCGAGGCGTATCTGTATGAAACTACATTATGAAAAAAAAACTTCGATGGTCAAAAGCGTATAAATCGCAATCAGAGAAGAAAACATTAATCGTTTTTGGGACATTAAAAAATTAATGATCAAGAATACAATGCCGGTAGTGGAATGAAAGAACAACGGACCGAAGACTACAGAAATGTTGGAAATAAACGAATGTTTGAAAAACGTGAACGTATGAAATGAAAATTTTGTACAATACATTGAATGGAGATATAAATGATCATCACATACGAAGCTTTGGATAAAATAATGCAGAATGTAAAAACATATGACACCACTAATCGAAGAATTTATTAAATGGAAAAAAAAACACTACCTATCATCTATAGCGTTATTTATTCAACATAGAATATTATCAACAATGATGATATTTTTTCAATAGTAAATTATATCTATAACATCCAACAGGAATTATTATCAGCAACAATCTTATTGTTCAACAGAAAATACCTTATAAAACACTATTTAAGAATTTGACAGATAATAATAACAATAATGATATTTACTCAACAGAAAACACTATCACAATAGCACACAGTAGCATAATGTTCAATGTTTAATGGTTTGCAATGCTTTTTTTAAACATTCGAAATCTCTGCGAGCTCTCCCAGTGCGTTTAGGACAGCTGTCTCCTACTTTCTTTCCTAGTACCTACTTTGATTTAATCAGCTGTCTTATTTTAGTGGTGTATTTCGATATACTAGTAAATTAACTATACATAATTTGTCATTTTTTGTAATCAATATTAATTATATCCTATTGAATAATGCACGGAGTTTTCACTGGTCCACTTAATAAAACAATGCACATTGCCTGTTTTATAAATTGTGTAGACTGTATAACTCCCTATCAACCAATAAAATAAAGAATAAATAAATTAAAATAATCTCAACAGAAAACATTCAAAATATTCAAATAACAAAGATATTATTTATGGGATAGTTTTGTTGTTGATTCCCAATCAGCCCAACTTTGACTATTTTTCATTTATTTATCATTTGAATAATAAAATATTAATCCTACAGTGAATATTGGAAAACAAAAACGAGGATATTGAACGATGTTGAATTCATAAATTAGGTCGAGAGACAATGCTGAGTAGTTAATATGAAGAGAAGAGGTGTAGATGGTACAGATGAATGAATGAGATGGATAAGGACTTTTCTCATTTCCTTTTCAAAACAACATCATGGAAAATGGGAAATAGTAATTCAACATGGTACACAGCTGAATTGAATAGTGACTCAGGGAAAATGGCCGGTGAATTATTCGTTAATAAATTATTAGACTCAATACTAGGCCAAATGATAAAGGAGAAATTTAACGTGCACTTCAACAAAGGGACGCAGATAAACATTACTTCTGTAGATGCTTGGAATACCTATTGGGAATAAAATATTGAATGTGAAGTATGAATAAAAAATATGTAAATTTGTTGCTTATAAATGAATTATTTTGACTTTTGTTTTCTACGAATCAAGGCTAGTTCGCACCGCGATAGAAGGAAAGATAAAGTTGATTTACACTCTTCAACTATAAATAAGTATTTATTTATTTAATTTTATTATTATTATTACACAAAACAAATACAACATATTATATAAACTAACTAATAACGCCCCATTAGGCAAAAGCCTGTTCTGGGACTGTTATTTTACACAGTTGAGTATCTTTATTCAGATGTAATTTTCATATTTTCACAAGTTATAAAATAAGACTAGGTAAACAACAGTCTTTCCCCTTAGCGCTTTTGTCCCGTTTCTATCGGGGTACGCTTTAACCATGATCCTGGAATTGGCGAGTCTGGTTATTACATTGAAGCGACTGCCATCTGACCTTCGTTACCCTTAGAAAGGGGAACCAGACAAATTGGATCATGGCTACACATAGCTAGTGATATAAATCCGCACATAGATTTTTTTTAAAAATCCAGAGGTGCGTGCCCCGCCCGGATTCGAACCGTCGACCTCACGCATGTGAGGCGACAACCTTACAACAGTAAAAAGTGTAAAGTGAATGTGTCAAATACACAAAAAATCAATTGTACAAAATATTGAAAAAAGCAAATACAATTAGAATAAAAAATGAATATAAATATGACATGTGCCTGGTCAGAAGTGACGGGCGGATAACCACCTCCGCATAGTGCCTACCTGATATCTTTATCCAGTTTATCAGTGCAGCCTTGAAGGATCTAGTTGTAGTCAATTCTAATTGTTATTATCTCATAAAAACGTTATAGTATTAATAATTCTGGACAATTTATATAGAAACATTTCCATGAATATCTCACCTCAGAGGCGCAGAAAATTGATTAAGTTGCATCATTTTGGCTCCGGTAGGATTTGCGAAAACGATGCATTTAGAGATCTTTTATAAGGGAAGATATATTATCGGTTTGTCTAAGAGTGTGAGGGAGCCTATTCCATGTATTTGGTCCTGCTACAGAAACGCACGATCGCCAATATTAGGGGTGTGCATTGTGCATACCCTGTTTATTTCTGATAATTTTCCGACAATGGAAAATATAGAAATAGCGAAGTGCGAGTGAGTAATTTGATCATGTCTGACGAAGATATGGGGGTTTCAAAACTGGTCAGGTCAAGTAATTCGCTTGTGGTCTTTTGAAATGATAAAAATTTACTTGATATGATTGAAGAACTAAAATTTTAAAATGTGGTCGCCTCAAAAGATTCACTTGTGATTAAAAGTTACTTGAAATGAGTAAAAAAAGTAAAATTTTAAAATGAGGTCGCTTCAAAACTGGTCAGGTCAAATATTATTTTGTGGTTATTTAAAATTATTAAACGTTACTTGAAATGATTAAAAGTTACTTGAAATGATTAAAAGTTACTTGAAATGATGAAAAGTTATTTAAAATGATTAAAAAAGTAAAATCTGAAAATTTCGAGTAAATCGGATAGTACGATAAATGTGTTGCAGATTGTCAAATAAAATAATAATAAAACGCAGTAAGTGACCATATTTCAATACACTACTTATACCTAATATACATATAAAAAAAAAACAAAATAACTGCTTCGATTGATTTATTTGGCATTATGTATTATTATTTTAAATAACACTGAAAATAACAACAAAACATTTATATAAATAATATACACAGAGATTGAATATTTTTATTATATAATCATGCACATAATATATTAGTGTGTAGGTATATAAAAAGAAAGAATTTATTTTGATAAATTTTAAAATTATATTAACAATTACTAATAATTATAGTACAATATTTTGCTTTATGTCATTTGATGAATTATTTTTAAAAAAGCTTTTAGTTTCGGGAGAACAGTCCTCCCATTGACAGGTGTATTACAAGTAACAATACACACATTGAGAAAAATATTAGCATAGAAATTATTGGTTACCACGAACCACAGTGTTAATGTGAAAGTAATAAAAGCAATTAATATAAATGGACTTAGAATAGCAAAAATAATTCAATATTTCACAATCTTCTTATCTTAACTATTATAATAATAACGATTGTTGAAACTTGCGATTGTCTTTGACTTTCAAGAATTTTACAATAACACAACAATTGTAAAATTCCTCATGAAAAATACAACTCATATTATAAAATCCTGTATTTTCATATACACACATACATTATCAAAAACGGATACATTTATAATTGAAAGCTGCGTCGAAAAGCTTGGATTAATTCAATTTGATAGGGTTCAAATTAAACCATACAAATATTAAAATATTATTTTAATTGAACAGAGCCTCGACGCAGCTTTACGATAATATGGGGCACACTGATATAGAAAAAAAGACATAAAGGAAATCAAGCTACTCACACTGAAATTTGCTTGGGTGCTAGTGCATTCAAAAATACCATAGTTGGGTCTTGCATTGCAATATTGTTATACATTTTTTTATTCATATCATTTTAAATTGAGGGTTATTTATTTAATATATTTTATTTATTTTACAGGAAAAAATACGGGGATGTAATAATAATTAGAGGCAATCAAAACTAAACCAAAATTAGGACAGATAAAGGAGTTAATATCGTAGTAAATATATTAACAGACACCATTTTAACCTAAGATTGTTATAGTTAGATATAATACAGAGCTGTACATTGTGACACAGGATTTAAGCTAAATATACATACATAATGCTTGGAGAGAATGAACCTTTATAATTGCTTCTATAGAAACGTCTATATTTATTTCAAATGTGTTAATAAAAGCAACAATACAGAATATAATAAGAAGTTGATGCGGTACTATGAAATACTATGAGAAAATTATTTGATGCGTAAAAAATAAAGAGGCTCTGATATGAAACGAGAATAAAGTACCTCAAGGAATGAATGACTTCATATAAATAGCATTATACCAATTTCGCTGTTTGTTTAACATGTAATCGTTTCGACTCGCGATAGCGAGTTGCCTTAATATTTATTTTTATATTCGTGAATTTAACATATTTGGTTGCAGTATTGTGGGGCCCTAAAATTGTTAATAATAAACTAATTATAGGTACTCATTCACTCTCTATAAAGAAATTCTCATCTTTTGTGCGATTAATCGTATTCACAAAAACGAAAAAGCAGTTTGATTTATAGAAAATCAATAAGTAACCGTTATTAATTTTGTCTTAAAACAAAAAATACTATAGTTGATAGATTATCAATTTATAAGAATTTATAACTAGAACTATACGGAATTGAATCTAAGGTAAAAATTGTGATTTTTTACCGAAATCTTTATAGCTAGTGACTATGTCTAGATGTAGGTAGGTATTATCGCATTCATCGGAATATTTTGTCTGAAAGGCAGAGATAAACTTTGGCGAGTACATGAATGATCGTGGACTTGACATGTTGTAAGTAAACAATAATTGGCACAGCCGGATACACAGCAGACGAGATGGGCACAAAGGATCAAAGCTAATTCTGAAAGAAAATGGCTGCCTATACAACAACTATGAGTTGCGTCATTTAAAGATAAACTTATTGATAATATACCTGTGATGCCATTCCATCTCGTTGTGATTGACAATTTTGAAGTTACTTTAGTCTAAATAATATTCCATCTACGGGTTTGGATTCGTGCTATCGATATAAAAAAATACTACTTTCTAAGGTCTGTCTTAAAATTGCAGAAAATTGGAGGAAATCTTAGAAACAACGTTGCTTTGATTATTGGTTATATCAATTTTTAGTCTTTCCTATACGCAGTACGATAGTTGGAACCGATCATCTTTCACTATTAAGGGTGGATAAAGAACTATTAATTTTAATATTATATAATATATTAATGAAGCTGATTTTCTTAAAAAAATGCTATCGATGAACTGAGCTTACACAAACAATACCAGCACGCCAAATAATCAAGATTTTTCTATAAATAAAAGATATGCTCAAGGTTGCGTAATACCATCACAAATATTCTCTTTATATAATAAGGAAAGTTAAACAGGCAATAGTTGTCTTGAATAAAAAATCTATGATATTTGTATCTCGTACCATTGATGGCAATGTTAGGAAGAACTTGATTAAAACTCTTTTCTGGAGTGTGCTGCTTTATGGCAGCGAAACGTGGACTATCTTCCGGAGAGAATCTGGACGTCTGATTGGCTTCGAAATGTGGTGCTATAGGTGCAAAGCCGGAGGGAGATGGATGCAGTGTGCCCAAAACAGGGAGCTGTGGAGGATCAAGGGGGAGGCCTATGTCCAAGAATGGATGAAAACAGGCTGAAGAAGAAGAAGAAGGTGTAAAGCTAGGATACATTGGTCAGACCGCATTCCAAACGACGCAGTAAAGAGCTAGTTGGAGGAACGAGACAACTCCTTAAGATGGTTGCCCAAAAATGATCCAAATGAATAGGCCATAATATCAGGCATCCGGGTCTGCTTGTTCCGGGTCTGCGGCGGAGTGCAGAAACTATAGAGGTCGCCCTAGAGACAGTTATATGGACCAAGTGATCAGTGATGTGCGCTGTAGTAGCTACCAAAATGAAGTGCATTGTGCAGACCGATCCTAGAATTGTGACCATGAAGAGAAAACTTTCTTGACTGCGTAAAAGTCCGAATAAATTTTAATATGGACCTATTAGTTTTACCGGATTTGTAATATAATTTACCGGCTTTTATTTTATTTTATGTACATAGCATCTCGGGCAACTAACAGGTGCAATGTCAAATAATTATTTAACACGCACCCAATAACAAGTTGCCACATTCTGGAGACTTGCGATATTAATCGTCTCACAAATCCAGACTGAAAACACAATTAAAACTGTGTCATCACCGGGAATCGAACCCGGGGCCCTTGCAATCAGATAAGTATTTTTATAACATTTCACAATTAAATATAAAAAAATACGTTATATAAAAGGTATTTTTGATGTGAAATTAAACTTTAGCTGAGCGTTTGAATAATTAAAAAAGAAACTAATGAATTTTTCGTACAAATGAAAAATAAAAAATATTGACCTTGAAATAGAAAAACTGAAGATAATAATTTAAACTAATAATTTTCCTCCAATTTTCCTTGGCAATTTCACCCATAAAACAAGGGAATGTTTACTGTTAATATGATGAAATAACATCCATCCCTTCCGTCGAGATCGGAACAGTAATTGAATTACCTGAGAGGTTTTCCTATACAATTAATACTCTATCTGATATTATGGAATGGTGCATTATCAAATCAGAAAATGTACCTACTAAGTGATGATTATAACATGTGAATATTCATCAGAATGATACATAAGTAAACAATATTAAATTAATATGATGAAATCAAATTAATCAGCGAATTAAAAAATATTCAAAAAGTAATAAACGATAAAAAGATAAATGAACTATCGAAGTTATTCTTGCGTGAAAGTTAAAAATAAAATATTGAATCAGTGTATAACTAAATAAATACCTACCAAATAACCATACATAACACACAGACGTATTTTTTGGTATGTGAATAAATGCTTAATTACAAATTTGATCATTGTTTTTACAATCAAATGATTGGGAATTCAATTTGATATAATATATGTACATATGTAGATATGCACCTAGTTAGTTTTTCTACATAGTTCTCATATTCTTTGTATATATGTTTAACAAAATTGTAATAAAAAAACAGACGCTTCTTGTCTTTGAAAATCCTGAATTATTAGCGAAAAAGTTTTGGCCATAAAATCGAAATTAAGCCAAAAATACTGTTTCATTTTGTTAAAAGTAAAAATATTAAAATTATTGGTCAAAAACCATAAAACTACCCCGAATAACTTTCGATATTCCACTGTTTTTTTCATTTTTGTAGTTATTTATAAAGTCAAACGTTCGTCAATCATTCATTCTTTACTTTGATACAAAAAATACTTTTTAAATATGTAAAAACGTATTGTAAATAAAAAATGTATTCATTCCAAAATTCACAGCTGATTTATTTTGAAATAAAATAAAGGTAAACCTAAAATAAAATAAATTAAATGATCATTGAGAATGAAAAGTCACATGTTATAACGATTTTTTTTAACAATCAATGTAAACTATCCTAGAACGTGAGTTATACATTATACATATTATCAGATACTCGAAGATAGAATCCAACTATTTTGAGAGACACCCGATTTCATAAATACATCCGTTTGATGGACGGTTTTATAAATGATCTATTTATTTTATTATGATAACAAAATTGTTGGATCAAATAGTCAAGTAATGATCGTGCGGCACTCATAGATCTAAAAACATCCGTGAAAATGAAAACAGCGATCGTAAGAAGCCTTGATCATTTAAAAAGTAAAAAATATCAAAATAAAAAAACCGATAATTACAAAACAAATTGCTGTTAGCAGTACAAAGTTGAAGTTACTTTGAAACAGTTGAGCAAAAATATTAAATTCATCAATACTTTACAAGATTTGAATAACTGTCAATAGAAATAAAAAATATGATTTTTCAAATTATGGAGTTAAGCAGTTTCGGAAAGCTGAACTCATGTCTACAAATGAGAAAAAAAAATATTGAAAGAAAAAAAGTGTTTGATGACCTAAAGAAAATAATCGAAAGCTTCCAACGATCAAGGTGCAGAACGACTTGGTGACTAACATCCTAAGACACGCCCATACACAGATCACCAAAAGGGTTCATCTAATCCAGGTCCTAATGCTATTGCAGACTCTTTCGGTGCGTTGAATCCAGTACCATGTATTTTACTAGCACCACCAGCTCTCATTCAGGGTTGCCGCTGTATTTCCGATAAATCCTATCTTTGCCAACATCGGGCCGGCCTCGATTAATTATTAACTGGTCTCAAAATCCACACAAACCACAATAATTACAAACCTACGTCTTGAAAATAGTACATTGGTTCTATCTGCAATCCGAATAAACGCTTTTATGTCCGATGAAATTTTGTTAAAGGTCGGTAAAAATTTTGTTAAAGGTAATTTTGTTAAAGATAGCGATCATTTTTTTTAGATTGATTGCAAAAACGATATAAATTAAGATGGTCACAATATATACAAACCGAGAGTATAATAGGTACTCATGGTTTTGAATCCCCGTCTTTACAAGGTATTATTGAAAACGTTTTAGTCAAATCTATGTTTTCAAATCTAAACATTTGTACTATTAATATATTGGGAAGCAACCAAATTGGGTGTTGACATTTACGGCGTCTAAAAATCATGACCCGTGGTATGGAGAAAGTTTCGCAAAAAATAACCAATACCCAATGATAAGGTTCGTTGGATCGAATGAAATGGAGACCAGTTAATTTCCATATTCGCAACCTTTTTTTTACGACTTCAGAAATGACTCTTTGGGGTCACAATTGAAATGGTTGCAAACAGGGAATCACCGTGCGGTTCGGTGTCTCCGAGACCGGCCGACGGGGGTTCATGAGACGGATCCTGGCCACCGTTTTCCTATACCTGTGCACTTGAATCCCTGATGGGCAATGCCATGCAGCATGGAGCCACAGTGGTCGCAGAATGTCGGTGTCAGGTAGGTCCATACTTCCCATTTGTGCCGCGCCGTCGTCGCCTGCTCGAGGCCAAAGAAAAAAGAAGAAAACCGTCTTCACTGGGAGGGACTAGAAGAGACCGGGCCACCTGTCACCGTACCAGATCCTTCTAGTCTTTTAGTTACATGAATGTGATTGGAACATGGTCAGAGGAACGGGATGTTTTATTTTATGTTTGCTTCTAGAGTACCTATACCTAAACAATATTACCACAGAAACGCCTACGAGGAAATATCTGTAATTTAAAACAATAAACTAAAAGAAAGATTCGTGAAATCACTGGAACTTGATGTTGTAGATGAACGTGGGAAATATTTTGTCTTTCTATTGGTTCTTGAGTCCCCATATATTTTGAACGAAATTTACCAATAAAATTGAATTCAGTAACCTCCTCAAAAGTTTACTGCGATGTAATCAATAAAAAAAAGATATTTCCAAGTTTTGATTTCGGAAACCTGGAACGTTTCCCAAGGGAAATAAAAGTGAATTTCGTGACAGAACCCCGAAGATAAGAATGTGCTGATGCATGAAAGTGTGTGGATAGTCTAAATGTGACCGGAAATTCCTGAGGTGTACGACTGTTATGTGGTGAATAAACAAAACCGCATTGGATTGGGATTAGTTATACTTACAAACTACCTATATTTGGATTTTGTGTACAATTTTCTTTTTGCTATATTCACAATTGTGTATGTTTGTGCCTGCTTGTGAGATTCGGTTAGTGTTAAGGTAAAATATTGATCTTCAAATAAGTATGTAAGTAAATATGTTCACGATAGGATAAAGTAAAATTTGTTTCAGAATAAACGTTGCTCAAGTGTCCCAAACGACATATTATTACTGATTGATGGTGGTTCAATTTTATGTCAAGAAAATTGATATATTAACAATGTAACGTCAAAACCTATTGTGGATAAATCAATTTTGTGAGGAAAAACGATAATAGATTTAAAAGTTTTTAGGTATGAAAATAAATGAAAAAGGAAAAAAAACTTTCACAACCATCACATGTAAATGGACGTTTATGTGAAGGAAATGTCTTATTAAATGATTTAAATGATAAAAAAAAATTATCACGAAGAAATATGGGTTTCGAGTGTGATTACAATTACATTTGTGAGTATTTTTAAATCAATAATTAAATTTTATTAGTTTGCGGGGTAAAATTACATATTAACTGTGTTTTTACTTTTGGGTTTAATAAAATTTATATTTAATAATATAAATAAAGTGTTTGAGATTTCCAACGTTTTTTTAAACTTCTCGTTTCCTTACAATAAATCATTTGAAGGACACGAAGTCTTAGGGTTAATTTCATTTCCAACTTTAAAACCTACTACAGTTCTTCGTAAGTATGATGAACTAATTAATTATGAAGCTAAAAAGGGTAGAACTGAAACCTTCCATTACACTTTATAAAAATAGACATGAATTAAAGAGACAATCACTTTTAAGAGGAAAAATCAGTAATTCAAAAATTAAATGATCAGATGGAAGATGAAGCAATGGATAAAAACCACGACTTACAGAAAAGTAATATCGCAAGTAAAGAAACAATATGGCTACTGTTTTCATCTTAAAACCAACAGAAAGGAAATATCGGGTACATCGAATTGTGTGGACATAAAATGAATGAAGATTACCATCTTGGTGAATAGAAATGTACCATTGCACATATCGTAAGACCATCCGAGGACAACAACTTTTCTAAATTTATATGCAGCTTTGAATTGCAGATTGTAAGAACTGGCGACGATGAGCTAGACAAAAATGGGTTTAGGTTGAGGTTCAAGGGTTATATTATAAAGTATTTCTTAGTTTCTTAGTAAATATCAAGCAATTCCGCTCCTCACCATGAAATATTTTACATATTTGAAAAACATTTATAACCCTATGAAGAACCACATCATATATTTCCATCTGCCAAATAACATGGCCATAGAGATACGACTTCAGAGTGAATGATATTTTCATTATGTAAGAAAGGGAAAAGGGAATTATGTTTCATTAAGCGTAAGAAAGGGAATTTTCGGAAGAAATTTTTTTTCTTCATAGGTCAACCATCTCTAATTGAGTTTTATGGAGAGCCTTTGTATACATAAATTAAACAAAAAATCACTAAATAATCTAAAAGCGAGAGCATTTTTAACACATGAAATATTGGAAAAAAAATCAAACGTTGTCTATGGAATATTAATCAGTTGTCTGTCAGTCTATGAACTTTACACAGTCTATGAACAGTTGTCTGTCAGTTTATGATATCAAAATGAAGTCGATTACAGTTGGCGCTGTATAATGGACACAGAATTTGATAGTAGGTACCTATGCCATACGTCATACACACAGAGCTATTGATTTGGGTAATATGGGTATATTGATGAAACTTACCTTAAACATTTTCTACATGATACGCGTCAGACGCTAAAATATACGACATCTAAAGTCTTCACAGAAATACAGTGTTTTGCGTATTTCTCGTAATACGCATAACACTGTATTTTGTATCAGTTAACGAAAATAATATAGTAAAATATAGTTTAGGGAATGGATGAGGATGTACTTGTTTCAAGGAAATTTTCATCTTTTAAAAGAAAAAATATTATAAGAGATTTCAACAAGTTAGCAGATGCAATCCCGTAATATGAAATATAAAATAAACCGCTTTTAAATTGCAAAATCATAGCTGCTCTATTCCATAGAAATGTAGTCAGTCTAAATATTATTACCCCATTAGTGTATTGCGTCTCGCACCTTTGAAACATCATAGATAATATAAAAATGTGTCAAGGTCGAGGTAACTGAAAGCAACTAGCGCGGGAAAACGCTATATGTATTTTAAAATTAGAATCAGCCGGTCGAGAGGGACGAACCAGAGAACAGAAGATTTAGATGACGTCATCGAAAATTTTTGACCTCAAACAATCAAAGGGTTTCAACAGCGCCATTATGCCTCGCTAACGAAACTTAATTTGTACATACATACATAACATCACGCCATGTCCGTCACGTGACAGACAGAGAGAACCAAACTCCACATAATACCTTGACACACATCCTCTCATACATACATGTAATGTTCGTCTGTTGTTCAAGCCTTTTATATTTCGCTGTTTCAGTATGTCAATGATTATATCGTTTTTAAACGTAATTAATACATCAAATGCTCACCTGAGTATAGTGTAGATATTGTTTACTATATATTTTATGGTGATGTTTTTGTCTCTATGGCTAAATATTAAATTTTGAATAAATAATAAATTGGGATAATTTTTATAGCGCCGTTTTTGTGTTAACCTCACCTCAAGGGCGCTTCCTCTATAGATACCTTCTAAACTATTAATCGACTTCTTATTGATGTCTGAAATAACCACACACGCCGATAAGTTGTCCATAGACAACGTTCTAGTTCTTCTATATGATTATATCTGTCAAAAATAAAAAGAATATGTGTGATAGAAATAGACTCCATTTATAAAAAAGACAAACCTGTACACCACACTATAAAAAAAAAGTTGGAAATTTCAAACACATTATTTTGTATGTAAAAATACTCCAGACAACTTAAAAACCATTCCACATTGAAAAAAAATATTGAATCAACAAACCAGAGTTCTATTAAAATATCTTACTATTAAACGTAATTCTAGATTTACAATTATGAATTTATTTTGGAAGAAGAATGGCATAAGTAATTTGTACATAAGCATATTTGATAAAAAAAAATTATTCCTTCTGCATCCACCAATTCCCATCCATCTTTCTTGATTACAAGAACCGATCAGTTGATTGTTGAATTTTTCATTTCCTTTAATATACCTATACTTTTGTGTCAAATTTGATTGAGTTCTCACGTTGATTGGAAGAGATTATTTTATAAATACGCATTTGTGCATATGGTTGTATAGATGTACATATAATAATGTTTTTTTAAAGAATGAGTATATTATTAAATCTAAAATATACACATACTCATAAAATCCTTAACTAAGTAAATTCAATATAAAGGAAATCGGTCGAGGTTGGATTCGAACTCGGGTCCACTGCATTACTAATCTAAGGCTCTAACCGCTCTGAAACCTGATATTCTGGTTTTGATATCAATATTTTTCTCAATATATTATAACGAAAATTGATCAAGATAAATACCATAATATGTTAGCACTTTAAAAGGTTTACAATTCTCGGCTCGTAAAATAAAACAATTAATTAAAGTTTTTTACACGACTGAAAAAATCGGGCACCTTGAAAGCAATAAAAAATCATTATGGCGTATACGATAGCTCGCTCCAACAAACCTCTGAGTAAGCTTTAAAAGCTTTCCTCTTAATTGAATCGCGGTGGCTTAGTTATGGATACGCACCTATACATCGGCGGAGCTTACTATCTGTGCTAAAAAGCTCAAATTTTATTATTGCAGCTAATAAAATTGTACAGCGTGTTTAATACAGGTATTATTTTCCATACCGTAAGACAAAGCAATACGCAATTGTAAGAATAAATAACTATAAAAAGGTAAAAAATTGGTAAAGCTCCTACTTATTCACAAAAAATATTGCGATAGAAAATTATTAAGGTTGGCACTGCAAAATATATCTAAGGTGAACTGACTAGTATTTCTAGCCTAAAGAAACGAGTATTGCGAACAATTTTTTTTTTGCTGGGAATCGAACCCAAAACGCCTACACAGAAATCAATTCTGCTAGCCATATTGCTGTCATTAAAAAAATATGGTGTGAATAAAAGTAAAAAATAAACAATTGATTTGGCCACGGTGATCGATGATTTTTTTAAATTAATTTTAGATAACATATCCTTTTGTTCAATTAAATATCAACTAGGTATTATTTTCTTAATGACGCATAGATAATATTAATAAATAATATTTCTTTATGTTACACATATTAATATTAACCGATAATATGTCGTTTCTGTTGTTTTCGGCTACCTCTTCGTTAAATGTAACTATAGATAGCTATTATAATTAAAAGTGTCTTACGGTGTGAAAATTTAAAATAATATCAGATATCATATTATATTTAGCTGTACAAATTAATTCATTGATTAATTACTAAAAGTGTTCAAACTGTACGTTTGCAAAAATATAAAGATAATATGCCGATCAATAATAAATAGATGGTAAGTATTAAAAAGTGTTTAAAACAAAATGTGGTATTTATAACATAGTGTTGTATCAGGAAAACGAAACAAATACATAAATTGTTTTGTGTTATAGGGACTTTCAAATGTTGAGTTAAATAAAACGTTAAAATAAACAAAACATGGATTGTAAAAATGTGTGGAAGATAAAAAAATGGGGTAGTTAATATATTTTTGTATCAGGGAAATGAGAAAATATATTTTTATGGTTATGTGTTAAAAGGTGAGTATTTAAGTTTTTTTATGATTGTTTTAAAGGATATTTGTTTAAGATTTGTTATTTTGACAGGACATCACACGTACAACAGTCACAATATTCATATTAAAAAAAAAAAAACAAGAAAGCTTTCTCAGGCAACTAATGTGTAACCAGAAAAGAAAAGAGATGAAACACGAAAAGGTTTAGAGAGAAAGAACATCGGATTGGAAATGTTTAAAACACAAAAAAACAGCTAAGAACACAGAAATGATGCTGAAAAAAACACACAAATAAACATTATACAAGTGGTTTAAAACATTCCTGAAAAAAAAAACGATAATTTCATAATCGGGAAAGAAGATTCCTTATAAAATAAAATTAGATTCGTTTATTTGAAAATAAAATAAAACAATCTCTCCCCTTAAATTTGGACAAATATACGTATACAACAATTAAAATCCTGAAATAAACAGTAAAAATATACACGTAATATATATAAAAAAACAACTATATAAAAATGATAATTTTTATCTATATATATTATTATGATATTATGATTCGTTCTATGTCCTAAATTGAAATTAAAAATACGAGAAGTACAAACTATTCATGAATTACACATTTAAATCTATCACTATTCTATATTTCTAGTCTTTTGTGTATATATATATATAACAATTTATGTGTGCTTAAATTAATAATGAAATGAATAAAAATTAATTATTAATTTGTTTGTAAAAAAAATAAAATAAACTTCCGTGTGTCAGTGTACATATTTGAGTGTGCTATAATGAAAAAAGAATGTTAGTATAAATGCAAGTTAATAATGGCTGAAAAGCAAAGAATAATGCACCCATCAAATTAAAAATGTATATACATATTATGAAAGGAGTTACGCAAAATGTACGAAGATACATAATATATTGAATTAATAATTAGAGAATTTATATAGTTATGTAATGTTGCAATGAAATATTTTAAGACTCGCAACATTATTACAATAATTACAACCAGGTCAATGCAGGACTTCGATTGAGATTTAAAAATATATCCAAACTTTAGTCATACCGAAAAACCAGCTCATTTATAATCAACACTCAACACTATACAATAATGTTAAGTATAGGTATAATTGATTCCTGATCTATTACAAAACTATTTTTTTCGTGTGTGTACTCTTATATAGGCATTATTTATAAATTATCCTAAAACCCTAACATATTTGTATATTTAAAAAAAATATACATAAATGTAAAGGTTTTATCAAAACCAATTTCTGATTTGTTATAAATAGATTTGTACATATCATTCTGACAGTACGATCGTTTTGGCTGATTATTCCATAGGCCTAGTCAGCCGTAACGATCGATTTGTTAAAATTAAATAATGGTTAGTGAAACAAATTGGAAAATTGATTATATGAAACCATAAAATGGCGTTATACAAAATCTGTGCCTTCAACATTGAAAAATAATAATAAAATTGATTAATTAATTTATCTTTGTGTACATATGTTTTATAATGATAATATAAAATGAAAAATACATAAAAAAACGACATGATACTTTCAAATTGTAATGTGTACTTACTGAATTTTTATTTGAAATATGTATATTGAAATTCTATACTAACTATAAATGTACCTATTTAATCGACGAATTTTTACATTGATAGTTAACTATTATGAAATTAAGTTTGTAAAAGCTGGCGGAATGCTGATTAGCAATGTAAAACATTACATACTGGATACAAGATCCTACTACTATCATACATTTGATCGCGTTCAAATAATATTGGTACTAGACAAATATGGGTACCAGAAATCTCACACACAAGTTTCGAGCAAAATATTTGTTTAACGGGAAGCTTCAGTAGCGCTTTAACTAATATTCATATTAAGCGGACTCCGAAGGGGTTTGTTGTATCAAAAATTAACAGCATAAAAGCTTCAGAGGTAGGTAACCAACAATAACGACATGTTTACATTTTGCGCAATTCCCCCCACCCAATATGATTATTGTATGATATAATATTTATATTTGGTTAGTGAAGAGATAAAAATAAAATATGAAAAAAAAATGCTACCAACATTCCCAGTCACTGCGGAAAACGTAAACAAAACAAATAAATAAATAAATAAAAACAACGCATTCGATAGTAAAAGCTCGCAGGTGTCAAAGAACAAGCAACCCAGTTGTGGGAAGATTATCCCAGTTACAGGGACAATGACACAGAGTTCAGTACGCAAAGTCTCACAAGCTGAAAATGTTTGATAAAATGTTCAATTTCGGACACCAAATTTGTGATGTACACATTTTCTCGTTAATTTGTACGAATTGTTTGGGTTGTGAAAAATCAAAGCATTGTTTTATATGACTAGTACTGATGACAATTAGCAAAATAGCATGAGATCATATGGTATTTTAATCTTCAATAGGTTTGAGTTCATACGACGTTTGGAGAAGTTTTCAAAAGCAGGTTATGTAAGGCCCCAAAATCGGCTTTCATTATATGAGTTGTATAATAAAAAGAAAAATATTAAGTAGGTTTGCCAAATTTAAGCTAAATTGGACACTGAAAATTTATTCAATTTTGATTACACCATAGTGAATTGTTGTATTGATAGCGAATGAAAAATCTTCATTTTGTAAACTATGCTGAATCTACACAAGAGAAAAATGTTGTAAATCAGCAGATATTATATACTTCATATTAAGAAGAAAACATAGTCGATTGAATATCATAGCATTGCGGCCATTTTGATATTAAGAATATTGATGATACAAGAGTTGGCAGATGGATTGATAATACCATTGAGAAAGATTGAATGAAACAAAGAATGACTGAATTGAGAAGCAAAAAGACTATTAGGTCAAAAAAAGCGTATTCTAAATTGGGCGCAAGCTTTTATTCATAAGAAACAGTAATTGTGTAAAACAAACGATATTTTATTGGTAGAAATCTCATTTTACATAGGCTGGCAAAAAGATAAAAAATGACAATACTTTTGGGCATTTATAAAGTAACATATTAATTGGAGTTTCGATGTGTTGAACATTAAATTGGACATTTTCAGTGTATGAAATATCGCGGGCAAACTCTGCGGGCGTAGAATGAAAATATTGTTATCGTATACATCGAGCCTCGTGTTAGCTTGGTGCGAGGGCTTCCATTCAAAACAAAAGCTGGTTGGACATTATATTTATTATGGCGGTCGTGTGGAGACAGCGATAGTGTCATCTCATGACCTTCCAGAGTGCCTTTACCTTGACATTGCAGCCCCTGATGGATCAGGCCGTACAGCAGGGAGCCGCAGTGATCGCAGAATGTCGGAGAAGCGTACGTGTGGACCTTGAAGTTGTGCCTAGTTCTGGTGTCCTACACCACACACACATACACATTACATCACATGACATGTTTCAAAGCTTTCCCATTCAGTTATTTGCGATTGGCGATACTTTTATAGCTTATGCTGCCCTGGTATTTCGATTTATAAATTACAAGAATTATTGAACTTGACTCTAAACATAAATTGAATTAATCTTCAATAAATGTGCTATAGGGACACTTTAGAGGCTTATGCTGTCCTGGTGTTTATTTTGTTGTATATGTACTATTTTTTTCAAAAACTATTATGCACTATTCTTTTATAATTGTTAAGCAATGATTTGTAATTCTTAATATGAAAATTGCTTCATCTTCAATGATTTTGATTAAACGCATTATTCACCCTACATAGTTATATAAATATAACATATTTCAACTTTTCAAATGTTATCTTACAATAAATTAATACTAGAGTATGATATCCTTATAAATAATTGATACTGGAATACACTCAAACATGCTGCGTTCTATTGGAAATGTCTTTTCGTTAAAAGCTTTCCATAAGATTTCTGATAGCGACGACACATAACGTATGCGCTTACTTTTAATTGCATTATTTTAAATATATTCGAATTATAAAATAAAATATATGTCTATGTCTTGAGATTTATCCTTGACCTTCTTCAATTTGTGTCTCCCTTATATCTTTGATGACAAAAAAATGCTTTATGAAAGCAATTAATTATTCTGACAGCTTTCAATCGCAATAGGTCCACAATCATTTGATAGATTCTTCACAACCTAATTTTAAAAAAAATCAAGGCAAATCAAAATAAAACATGATGATAAACTTATAAAAAAAATACCCAGTATCTAAGGATGTAATATATGAATGTGTTTTATGTTGTTTTTTGATGTACGGCATACAATGTGTTCTTAAGACTAAATCATACAGATACGATGATTGTAATTGAAATGTTTTTGTTAAGTTTAAAGTATGAAAATGATATACTCCCACATTTTACCCAAAAACCATCCATTCCTGTAAAACATTGTTCTTCTTTTTCTAAAACTGTTATCGAGAATATTAAAAGATAACAACGAAAATGGCTTTCCACTAAAATTAAATATCAATAATTCAAATTGTATCAAAATTTCATGAAAATTCTCCGCGTGAAATTGGTTGTTTGTTGTAAGTAAATTTTCAAAGAAAATGATAATATTCAATGAGGTTATTGGGTTTACACGAGTAGCGATAGCATCTACGAGATGCTCAATTTTAAATTTCTATAAATACCTACCGATACAAAAGTGTACATTTAAACAAATACTTTTTTTCGAGACATAATTCACTGCTCTGTGTCTTCATAACCTGAGAATCTGTACCATGGCTTGGTGCCATCCATCATTTCCACGACAATTATATGGGAGAAAATAACTGAGAGATCACTTTATATCATTCTGATTATTTTTCTTTTGTGTTTATGTTTAATTATTTTGCATACATTATCAAAAACATGTAACCTTAGGCCAAATTGAAAAAGTACTGCCTCAGAACAGACTTGTCTAGTGAGGCAGTAAATTTCCAAATAGGTACAATTGTACATACATAGTATGTTTATAATATGTCTTTTTAAAATATAGTTATTTTTTGTTATCGTTATATATCTGTGTAAATAATGGATTATAAATTGGAAATAATTTCATTTCATTTCATTTTAATATCAAGTACGAATATATGTGCATTTAATAATTTACCCGTACATGATATTGCTAGATTATTTAAAAATATATATATATATATATATTTTTAATTATAAAACGTACAATATTTAAATATGAGAAAGCTGCCTCACTAGAATTAATCTGTTCTGAAGCCACAGTAACTAACTTATACTGCGCAAACGTATATAAGATACGTTTCCCCTCCCTTTCACGTTCTAATGAAAACAATCAACGGATTTTTTTTATTTAATTAAATGTTACTTACTTGAGTTTTTGCAAGCTGACGTGTGGCGTGTGACGAAGGGTACACTGAGACTGAGATTTAGATTTAAATTCACTAAGGAAATAATTGTTTGCATGTTTTTGGGATTTACTTAGTTCATTTTTAAATATTTTGATATAATTTTATTGTATAAATATGTGTATGTTTATGTATATATATGTAAACATACACATATATTTTATATGTATGTTTGTATTGTATTCATAATTTTAGGCGATGGAATTTATATTGTATTTATATTGTAAGGCTATTTATATTGTATTCATTTAGAAATGGCCATCATGTTTTTTATCATTCTTTCCATCATCTTTTCTTTTTAATAATTTTATATTATTGTAGCCATTATATTTTATACTATCTTTTTAATATTTTATATTTACAATCATTTTAGTTATCTTTTTAATATTTTATATAATTTTATTGTGTTAATATGTGTATGTTTGTATTGTATTCATAATTTTATACGAAAGAAATAGCCATCATGTTTTCATCATTTTTTCAATATTTTTTTTTTTTGGAGATCTTTTAAATTTTTTTTAAATATGTTTATATGATTGTAAAAAAGCCATTATATTTTATAGTATTTTAGTATATTTTTTTCTTAAATATTTTTATACAATTGTATTGTGTTAATATGTGTATGCTTATACTGTATTCATAATTTTATGCGAAAGAAATAGCCATCAAGACACAGGCTTTGACTAGTTTGATGGTGATTAAAACACCTTAATGACACTGCTTTCTGCATCACTGTATAATATAATATGTATATGTTAATAACAATACGAATTATACGTGTATCAATATTTGTCAGACATGAATAAATAAATAAATAAATAAAATAAATAAATGTATTTATAACGCATATTACGTATAAATATTATCTTTCTGTAGTCCTCCTCCATATAAACTTTAACAATGCCGAATTCAACACTACTCCGTGCGCGGATCTGAACTTTTCATTTCACGTGCATACATAGATGTGTTTTTTTTTAAATTTAGAATGGATCTAATAATTTAATTTATTAAATATTATTATTTACAGAATTATATTGATTTTTATTGTTTATAGTCCATAGACCCTTAGCTCGGATACATTATTTATATATAATCTCACACTGCAAATTATATTGAAGATATTTCTCATACAGAGTCACAATGCAAAGCAGAGCGAAACAAGGTTCTGTTAGGATTTCGTTAGGGACATATTAAATTACAATTTGATTTGAACATAATAATAAGTAAGTACAAAATACATATTATTAAATAATATTTAAGAGGGCGACTGCTGCCAACTTACCTATTTTTTCAATTTGAATTTGCATCATTACTATAAAACGAATCATTTTGAAAAAAATAATCTAGTTAGTTTGGGTATTAATAAATAAAAATATACCTTAACTTTTTAATTATTGTCTGTATATATTCTTGTAGGAAAATAATAAGCATACCCCGATTTTTGACATTTATCTTAAATTTCTAAAAAAACTATAAAGTACAGAGCATTATATTTTTTTATAAATTAAAGAAGATCAAAATATTTGGAAAAATACGATATAACGGTGCATTAATGCATCAGGTTAAGTTAATAAATCAAAAAAACTTTTATTTCGCAATGGCGCTGAAAGGAAAATAAATGTTTTATAGGTTTATTTATTAAACCTGAATCATTAATGCAACGTCACATCAAATATTTCTAGATATTTTTGTCTTTTTTGATTTAAAAAAAAAATATGTTGAACTACACCTTATATTTTATTAAAAATACTAGTGAACACCCGGCAAACTTCGTATTGCCTGTATAATTAAAAATTGTCCTCCATAACCACCCGTCGCTTCAGACTCTTCAATACCTCCCATCCCTTCAGTACTTCCCGTCCCTTCAGTACCTTCCGTCCCTTCAGTACCTTCCGTCGCTTCAGTACCTCCCTCAGTTACTCCCGTTCCTTCAGTTACTCCCGTCCCTTCAGTTACTCCCGTCCCTTCAGTTACTCCCGTCCCTTCAGTTACTGCCGTCCCTTCAGTTACTCCCGTCCCTTCAGTTACCCCCGTCCCTTCAGTTACTCCCGTCCCTTCAGTTACTCCCGTCCCTTCAGTTACTCCCGTCCCTTCAGTTACTCCCGTCCCTTCAGTACCTTCCGTCCCTTCAGTACCTCCCGTCCCTTCAGTTACTCCCGTCCCTTCAGTTACTCCCGTCCCTTCAGTTACTCCCGTCCCTTCAGTTACTCCCGTCCCTTCAGTTACTCCCGTCCCTTCAGTTACTCCCGTCCCTTCAGTTACTCCCGTCCTTTCAGTTACTCCCGTCCCTTCAGTTACTCCCGTCCCTTCAGTTACTCCCGTCCCTTCAGTTACTCCCGTCCCTTCAGTTACTCCCGTCCCTTCAGTTACTCCCGTCCCTTCAGTTACTCCCGTCCCTTCAGTTACTCCCGTCCCTTCAGTTACCCCCGTCCCTTCAGTTACTCCCGTCCCTTCAGTTACTCCCGTCCCTTCAGTACCTTCCGTCCCTTCAGTACCTCCCGTCCCATCAGTTACTCCCGTCCCTTCAGTTACTCCCGTCCCTTCATTTGCTCCCGTCCCTTCAGTTACTCCCGTCCCTTCGGTTACTCCCGTCCCTTCGGTTACTCCCGTCCCTTCGGTTACTCTCGTCCCTTCGGTTACTCCCGTCCCTTCGGTTACTCCCGTCCCTTCGGTTACTCCCGTCCCTTCGGTTACTCCCGTCCCTTCGGTTACTCCCGTCCCTTCGGTTACTCCCGTCCCTTCGGTTACTCCCGTCCCTTCGGTTACTCCCGTCCCTTCGGTTACTCCCGTCCCTTCGGTTACTCCCGTCCCTTCGGTTACTCCCGTCCCTTCGGTTACTCCCGTCCCTTCGGTTACTCCCGTCCCTTCGGTTACTCCCGTCCCTTCGGTTACTCCCGTCCCTTCGGTTACTCCCGTCCCTTCGGTTACTCCCGTCCCTTCGGTTACTCCCGTCCCTTCGGTTACTCCCGTCCCTTCGGTTACTCCCGTCCCTTCGGTTACTCCCGTCCCTTCGGTTACTCCCGTCCCTTCGGTTACTCCCGTCCCTTCGGTTACTCCCGTCCCTTCGGTTACTCCCGTCCCTTCGGTTACTCCCGTCCCTTCGGTTACTCCCGTCCCTTCGGTTACTCCCGTCCCTTCGGTTACTCCCGTCCCTTCGGTTACTCCCGTCCCTTCAGTTACTCCCGTCCCTTCATTACCTCCCGTCCCTTCAGTAGGTCCCGGTCATACGCTCGACAATTCATCAAAGTTTCATTGCAATCGGATGAACGGTTCCCAGGATAGTCCAAAACTCAATGAAGAAGAAGAGGAAGTTAAAATTTTTTGATCCAGAAACCATCCCTGGTATACTCTCGACAGTTCACCAAAGTTTCATCGCAATCGGATGAACTGTTTAGGAGCGCATTCAACACATACATACAAACATTCAAATTTATAATATAAGATAAGATAAACGTTGAAAATCGGGGTATGCCATATATTTTTCTACAAGAATTTATACAGAACATTATCAAAAAGAAAAGATTTTTTTTTCTTTACTAATACCCAAACTATCTAAATAATTAATTCGAAACGATTTGATAAGAAATAATGATGGTATATCAAATTGAAAAATAGGTACGTTGGCAGCAGTCCTCCCTTAAGTCAGTTCAATGTTAATGGTTTATTTCAGCATTTTGTCGACAGAGTAAAATATTTTCCAACGACGTATGTCTTCGATGGTTCTCGAAATTAATTATCATCCAGAGACTTCATATCTTGTTCAACTGAACACCGTAAATCAATTTAATGATTTTCTACAGTCCCCTATCATACATTGTCTCATTACAAATCTATTTTGAATTATTATGTAAATGATGAACAATCAGTTTATCCGTATCGAGGCTTCGTCACAAAGATCGCGCCATGAATATTGATTGAATGCGGGACGATGTGAAGATTGCTTTAATTTATTACTTGCCTACAAAGTATGGTGAAGAATTTATCTCAGATTTGGGAGAGCCTCTTTATCACTTGGGCGAATCTGCAAATTTCACGCGGAGTTGGCCGGGCATCGTCTCCTATTGTTGCTAATTCAGTCAGGTAAGTTACTGCTAATAAAAAGATAAGGAGAATTCCATGGAAAACGCATTATGCTTATCTGTATTAAAAGAGGGCTTATGTTTCTGTATTCAATCTTCTCGGGGCAAATGCGAAATTTTATTAAAAGCGTAGGCATATAACAGATACGCTGTAACTGTTTTGACTAGTGATGAGCAAATGCAACACCAAGACCGAGGTGGTCTTAGTCTTAGGCCCGAATTATAGATTCGTTCTCCAGCTTGAGACTGGACTTGAGAACACGTTCTCAACCAAAATGGTATTAAGAAACAAAAGTCACTGAGCTTGATCTCAAGACCGGTCTCGAAATGTATAGAAGAGTTGAAATTGCTTCGAGACAGCTATTCCGCTGTCTTGAGAACGGTCTCAACGAGAGAAAAGGAGACAGCGCTTTACACGAAAAAGAGACGCATATAGACACGGACGAATTTCGCATTGATTACTATTTTTACATTTACATTGTTAGCGATACTAAAATAGATCGAGAATCTTAATTAGAACCTTCCGGGGGTAATTTATATAAAATCATTCATAAACTATGTGAATTAAATTTTGTAAGATTTCATCAAATTTCCGGTACATCCAGTAAATATCATGTTGTTATTCTATGCATGTTGTATCATATTTTGAAATGGCTGCTTTTCCTGGAACTATTGACTGTAGGTACACACATTCCCGTAATATGCTATATGACAGATAAAAGAAGAAGTATTTATTTTCTTCTTCCGAATAAAATGGTCGACATTTTCACTATTTAATCACGTATCATAATATTATGACGCTTAAATTTCTCTACACTTTCGAAGATAACCAAGACAACGAATTGTCAAAATATCTATAAATAGATATTCCAACTCATTGCTACCAACATAACAACACTGAAATTATTGCCATTCGTGAGAAAAAGTATTTATTAATAGAGCTGCATTCACATTTATTTCGAGTACGCTTTCTCGAATGAGACGGCGTACATATTTTACTTTTAATACGGATTTTCGAGCATGATCTCAAGATGGTCTTGAGATGACACATTTGGAGAACGGTCTTGAGAATTATTCAATAATTTGGGCCTTAGTCATGCACCGGTCATGATCTTGGTTGAGCATTCACAGGTGTGGTATCTTGCATAGGTACTCAGTTGGATACATTTATCAAAAAATAATAATACATTTATTTTTTTGATAAAGGTCCTTACTAACAAAAAAAAAACGATTGGGTTGTGGCCAACGCTAAACCCGTCACTAACAAATCACTCACAAAGTATTCAAATTTTGTATGGAAAATATTCAGCATTTTCAAGAATGAGTTTTTTAAATATGCTTCATTTCAAAATTTGTGTCAAATTTTAAGTTTCCTGAGCGTGGGGTCACTTTGTAATATTATTTGACAGTAAAAAAAATTGAGAAGTACTATTCAGATATCCTTCAAACTCTAATGAGATCTAAGCGAGTATTCGATACATAAAAAAGCAAAACTTGAAAAGAATTGAATGATTAAGTCTTTAATCGATATACATACATACCATCACGCCAAATCCCTTACGGTGCAAGCAGAGAGGACCGAGCGCCATACTCCTCTATTTTTGCACACATTCCTAGCTTCCTTTATATCCATGCATCGTCTCATACATGCTCGTCGATTATTCAAGCTTCTTATGTTTCCTTCCTTCAAACCACCTCAAGGAATTCACTTTCATTTTTACTTATAATACTCTAATTCATCTTGCATTCCCTCCTTATATACTCATTTTTTATTATATCATATATCGTTCTATTACATACTCTTCTTAGTGATCTCATTTCCACAGCATTTATTCTACTTTCATGCGTCTTTTGCCACGTCCATGTTTCACTGGCATACATCAAGGTTGGCAATACAATTGCATTATATTCGGCAATTTTCGCTTCCTTTGAGATGCTTGGATCGGACATTACTGGTCTGAGAGCTCTGTTTATTATATTACCTGCCATAACTCTTCTTTCAATGTCTTTATCAGGTCTTCCATTCCGTTCGAACATACTCCCCAATTATAAATCGATAAAGTAGAATAAACACGCCGTACAAAGCACACAACTCATAGTACACAGCACACACACAGAGAGATACATTGTGATGAAACTTTCAGAAAACAATCTAAGCATAATAGTAGTTGTCAATCTGCAATAAAATGAATTGCAAATTCATAAGTCTTAACAAAGTTTTAACTATATTCCTTTGGTTAAGTGACAAGAAAAAACATCTATATACAGTAATATTTTGATAGTAGTAGGTTTATTTTCTTTTATGTCAATAAACACAAACAAATCAATATAATATTTCTAAAAATAACTCAATTGTATTTTTATCCCACTAGCCAATAACTTGTTCTGAGGGAATACTGTCAATAATAATTTTATAATATGTATATATTCGCTACATGATATGTACGGATGTAACAAATGTCAAATAAGTAGATAAATATATAACATTATGGCATACTCCACAATGTGGTTGCAAGCGACACGTTTGCGGGTGTGCATTACCTTATAAAAGGGGAGCACTACACCTGCATTTATACCCACACACCGGACTCACAAGTAAGTAGGTACCAAAAAATTAAGGAAACAGGGTTAATTTAAAAAAAACACAAAACAAAAGTAATAATAAAAGTAAGTAATTCAAGTCCAAAGAAGTTGAAGTAAATATTAAAGGTTTATAAAACTTTGGAAGACACCGAGTGTCTTGGACTCGCAAGCCTTGGATTTGTGCCAGACAATGACCAAGACTGCTAGACTAGCAAGACATTTTCTCATCACTAGTTTTCAGGGCTAAAAACACCTACGACTTCTTGTTACTCGAAGAAAATATTTCCCATCCGCCTATTTTCCAAAGTCCAAAGGGCAAATCATTAATTATGAGACCCTGTTCCACGTGTACTTTTTGATATTTTTGAATAGAGAATTTGAATTTAACTTTTTTATGATAGATTTAATAATCGTACAAATTCATTGCTACGGTATAAGATAAAAAAGGAATAATGTAAAAAGATAACATTAACTTGAAACAATGATTTTAATAGAACATATAAATATGCGTTGTTCGTACCGCCCATACAACTTCTACGAACATGTTTACATCGCTTGTCGGCGCGGGTTGCAGTTCTCTAAATGGGTTAAAAATTTATTTCCGCTTACATTAGGACCAAATGAAAAAAATAATAGTGTATGCGTTTTAAACAAAATATTTTGAAAAATAAGGGACGCCCTTGTACACACCTATCTCTTGTTACACTAATATTGATTTACGAGAAATACTACCAAATGGGTGTCAGTCAGGTAGGTTCAACAGTAAACTCTGATGTGACCTAATTAAAATCTAGATCGTATCTATTTTTACACCCAGCTACTGAACACCACATCCGATTTCATTCTTTTGGAGATTTTAACGTGGAACATTCAAGAACGTACCGAAACAAGATAATTCAATTTCCGTTTTTTGTTTTTCTTTAAAATAAAAGCAAAAGATAATTAATTGGCCATCATCCGATAATTTGGATAGTAATTATAAATTTATACTTGCTAATTCAGTCAGGTTATTTATATTTTATTTTATTTTATTGATTTACAGAACCAATAGTTTACATTACAAATTTACAGTAGCTATGTTATATGAATCAAGTAACCAATTAATCCTTTAAAGGTTCTTTTAAATAATTTAATCTAAACCAAGTATTTAATCAACATTTAACTATTGCAATTTTTTTTAAACATAAGTACGTACTTTAAAACATACAAAAGTAAAAGTTAAGAAGAGTATAATCTGCATCCGCACCAAAAACTAGCAGGCAACTTCAATACTGACCGACCAGTCAATATTGAGTTCACTACAATCAATTTATACAGTTTAACGCCTCTATGTAGGTACCTAATTAATAATATTGTTACAAGTATGCATCGAAGTATGCACCACAAAATCAATTTAGGAGACAAAACAAAACAATACCATGTAATCATGTTTTAAAAAAGGCAGATACATACCAAATTTATTAGTGAGTTAATTATCTAAGTCGTATTTTTACACCTGTCAGTCCATACTGGAATTTCGCAATTGATGTTCAACTAAATTTCCGACCGGTAAGAGCTCTGGTTTTTTTTAAAGATTTTTGATCGCATATTTTTTGAGTTTTTTTTATAAATTTTATAAATTTGGACAATTTAGTATTTCATACAAACTTAGTGCATTTATATCGCTACACATTTTTTTTTATATATAACATTTTTATTATAACACATAGTCAACCATCGAATACCCTCAGGGTTTATCTGAGGTTGACGAGTTCAGTATTTGGTAATTTTAATTACATAATACGATGCAGGTTCCAACCTACGTCAGCAGAGCAACTCAAAGAGCATGCTTTTAGAGCACATAGCTGTCGTCATCGGACCTCATCATGTACCTTTTTAAGGGGGTAAAATATTTTGTGCATGTAGTGTATATATGCAAGAGCTCATCATTCAAAAGATTTAGTATTTTTGGCAGGAGATATTCCCATGTTCTCATGCCATATGCATTATTGTACACAGGTAAAATATATTTCTATAAGTAGTTTAAGTGTCGAAGGTTTTTCTAAGTGAGTTTACTTTTAATTGAATAATATTATCAGGTTCGTCTTTTAAAATGGCAATTTTTACTTTATGATAATATAGATAACACGGTGTTTGAATAGACCCTTTTCATTATTCTGATACGTACTTTTTATTTTATTATTTATTATGTTTGTGGCGATTGCGCCAATTGCGCCGTGCAGTGCTTCGCTGCGCTGAGTACTTCGGCAGGCGCCATCTTGCCCTGCGCCGTATTCACAGCCCGTCTCCTATTTAAGGGGAAGCACAGCGCGCCCACATCATTCCGCTCATCCAGATCTCGAAGCTAGGCATCACGCTGCCCGACCGCTCGTCGTCGTTCAAATCGTCCGCGTTTCAAATTTACATTTATATTCATTAAATAATAACTCGACATTTCTGTACCAAGTAATATTAGTAAACATCAATTGTAATCATCATCTTGATAAATAAAAGAGTAAGTTAAATTTCCTGTTATATCTTTCAATCTGTCAACCATTCCTACCTGAGTAATATTTGATAATAATATTTAATCTATTGTATACGGTATCGCAATTGCTTGGTCGATCAATCTGTGGCTCAGCTGTCGGGACTATCCGAACAGACGGCCTCCAGGTTCGAACCAAGCGGTTGGGATATCATTTGGGTTGTATGTAGCTGAAGGCGGACAAACAGGTAATACCTACACGTCCAACTGACCGACCTTACCACCTCAATTACAGGCTTGCATATCAGCTCCGGCTGGTGTGCAATCTTCTACCCCCAAAACTGGTGACTCCCGATCGTGTCTCTGAACACCCACCAGTCCAAAACTGGTGACCCGAACGTGTCTGAACATACCTTCTAAACAGTCCCAAAACTGGTGACTCCTGATCGTGTCTCTGAACACCCACCAGTCCAAAACTGGTGATCCGAACGTGTCTCTGAACACACTCATACCTTCAGAAACTGGTAAAATTCCGAAATCGTTTAAAAAACTCAGGTACTTTTATTTTGTGCTCATAATTTCAATTGTTATACTGTGGTAAAAAAATCTGGTGAGCCTATCACAACATATTGTGCCTTTTTAACGTAAAATCAGTAGTTTTATTAAACAGAACAATAATACGTGTTCATTAATATACTGCGTAACATTTTACTGCACGACAGAAACAAAGGATTTAACAGGAATTAATACTTGAACAGCGAGGTCTGGACGAACGGAATCACTCGAGCAGGTAACACATATATTACAAGCTAATATATTAAATACATTTGTCTTATAATTTGTCAAAAATTAATTACAAGTGTACCCGCTCAAAAACGCTCAAAAACGCTCAGACGCAAATTCCACCAAAATTAACAAACTTACAATTGTTTAATATATAACTAATATGTACCTTATATTTTTTCATGACTGACGAGACGCAAAATTAATCCAGACGGAACAATTAAAAAAGAAGCTATCTAAAAAAAAAACCAAAAGTACCAGAAAATAAATAAATACATACAAAGGACGAAGGTATAAAAATAAAAAGCAAAAAGCCAGAGAACCAAAACGCCGAATAGAGGTATAAAAATTATAATATTATTAAAAAAGCCTAAAGTCATTATAAATATTTTATTTCGTTCATAATTGATTAAACGCAAAAAAATAAAAATTAAAAATAAATTTCTTAGAAATTCATAAAATATTTATTTTTGCTAAATATCGTTATACGTAAAAATTAAAAATTATCAATAAAAAATAAATATTACATTCCTAAATAAAAATTATAATCATAAAACCATTATCATAAAAACTAAAAATTAGAAACATATAGCTAAATAATCAATATAGTCGTAAAATGCATATTTTTATGTAAAAATTCAGTAAACCAAATATATGTTTAAGAATGTTACAACGCGCCGATCGGTAATAAAAAAAACGAAGTTAAATGAACTCCAAACAAAAAGAATAGCCGTATGAACTCGAATAACCCATGAAACCACGATAACGGTCAGGTCAATACCCCATTTACAAAAGTGAAAGTTAGCATAATGATATTTAAAACATCGATCGCAAAAAATAAAATTTTACATCGCCTAAATAAAAATAGAATTCAACAAATAATTTAAAAACGCAAGGCACAAATAATAAAATACATTAAATATTTAAATAAATTAGATACATCGTTTCTAAACATAATTATAGGAATAAAACAATTGTATACAATTACAATTAAATAAAATAAAATACGTACGCAAACGAACATTATAATATATTTTTAAAATATTTTTTCGAAATATTTTTTTGAAAATAAACTAAACTAATGCTTCTAAAACTATAATATTAAAATATTATTCTAAAAAAAAAACTCCAACAAGCATACGATACGGAAGTTTAAAACTATTACTATAATATAGAAAGCAAATTTAAACAATTACTAACTACAAATAAACATTGTTTTTAAATACAATCGAAATAAATAAAAATAAAAAGCCGTGATACATTGAACAGCTACAAATAGCTAAAACTAATACAAAAATATTTCTAATATACAAAATATTTACAAAATATTTTACTTAATATTTTATTTTATTTTTTATAAAAAAACACTACAACTATAAAACCATGATCGAACAATAAAAATAATACGATACGATAGCGAATACGTTCTAGAATATAGAAACAATGAAACTAAACTATATTATACTAACTATGTAATACTACAAAAAGTATTATAAAACATTAAAATTATAAAACATTGAAACATGGCATACATAATAATAATAAATATTATAAACAATACTCGTATATTAAATTTAAAAAAAAAAAACATTGCAAAATACAATACGAAACAAACAAATAACATTATATGGCATTATAATACAATACTTCAGCAACGAGTAAAAATATACTTATAAATCAAATCAAATGGAACTTGCAAATTATAACAAACATTATTTTATACCTATCAATCAACGCAAGTACAAACATTTACATTGTATAATTCTATTGTATAATTTTAAAATTTCAAATTGAGCATCAAAGACATCAACAAGAATCATCTGGACGACTTCATACAGCAACTAGCTGCCCCCGCATTCAACCGCATCACTACATAGAAAAAAAAAATATTTATGATGAATCACATCATCATCATCATTTGGACGACTTCATACAGAAACTAGCTGCCCCCGCATTCTACCGCATCACTACCGGGAAGAAATTAATTATGGAGGAACCACTGCATCTTCACATCATACCAGCATTCAACCGGAGCATCGCTGAGGATCATCATTGGTACCACCAATACTCACTGCTCAACACCGCTGAAGAACCAGCAACGTTTGCCTTTTGAGAACATCTCCGTGCCAGCATCACACATACACTTACTACAAGAGCACGCAAAGTCTTCCACAAGTCATCGCCATCATTGCTCTGACGAGGAACGATTTTGTTGGACATACAACGTCTCTTCCTTCATGGCCTGCACGCAAAGAGCTAATGTCAACCTCCTTGCGACGCATGAAGAAACGAAGCTGCTCAACATTTACGTGTCACCGCCCTGAGGAGTTCACATCACATCCTCCGGTTTCACGAAATGTACCCAGGTTACACTGAAGTCCCATGCACTTCAAAGCCGTCAACATGGCGCACCGCAAAACCCTACAGGCTACACTGGATACTCTACATCCAAAGCTGTCTCCTGACGACACGCCGAAAACCACAAGACACCCTCGTGCTTCGCCCTTGCCGGCACACGAGGCAGCTGTCGAATATTTATATACAAGCATACACACGCTGAGCACACTGCAAACCATTTCGCCTAGCTGGATAAATACCTACTTCAGGAAGATATTCCCGACAAAGTCGAAGCATCCACGCATACAACTGCATCAATTTTCTACATACATAACACATCTACTTCATCCTGAACAAAAAATAGAACTTCTACACTTCATAACAGAAAACTGGGGACCATTCACAATTAATGGTACACTACGAAGTCGCAATCAACAACACCCAACAAGCTATACCACTGAGGAACACATAAGGATGTCCAGCCAGCACACGCAGGACGACACTCCTCCATTCACCTCAATAGCAGAGCAACCACACGCCATCACAAGAGCAGCAAATCATACCAGCAGCAGATATTTTTAAAAGATAAGTAACTTCATACTTTGTACAAAACCAAATTTATACTTATAATATGATTAACTTTATATATGTATAGATTAAGTTGTATTTAAATAATTACATTACTGTGTATTAGAAAAGACTACTTTTCATATAGAAATTCATTACATAACATGTACATAGCGGTTCAAAAGAAAACCCTATACAAAATAACATAACAAATCAAATGCTTTAAAAATTTTTTTTATCTTTCACAGAACGCAATGTAAGGACTTTGAACTTCGAGGAGGGGTCGTGTTTCGTCTAAGCGACTGCCAGCGGGGTCTGTGGCGATTGCGCCAATTGCGCCGTGCAGTGCTTCGCTGCGCTGAGTACTTCGGCAGGCGCCATCTTGCCCTGCGCCGTATTCACAGCCCGTCTCCTATTTAAGGGGAAGCACAGCGCGCCCACATCATTCCGCTCATCCAGATCTCGAAGCTAGGCATCACGCTGCCCGACCGCTCGTCGTCGTTCAAATCGTCCGCGTTTCAAATTTACATTTATATTCATTAAATAATAACTCGACATTTCTGTACCAAGTAATATTAGTAAACATCAATTGTAATCATCATCTTGATAAATAAAAGAGTAAGTTAAATTTCCTGTTATATCTTTCAATCTGTCAACCATTCCTACCTGAGTAATATTTGATAATAATATTTAATCTATTGTATACGGTATCGCAATTGCTTGGTCGATCAATCTGTGGCTCAGCTGTCGGGACTATCCGAACAGACGGCCTCCAGGTTCGAACCAAGCGGTTGGGATATCATTTGGGTTGTATGTAGCTGAAGGCGGACAAACAGGTAATACCTACACGTCCAACTGACCGACCTTACCACCTCAATTACAGGCTTGCATATCAGCTCCGGCTGGTATGCAATCGCTTCCAACCAAGTGACCACTCTGGCACTTTAGTAAGCTCTACATACCACAATACTTCCTACCCCAAATGTTTTTTTATTATTATATATAATGTACCTATGTTCTGTATTTTAATTTGCTTGTATTAATAGACTACATTTGATACTATGTGTTTGACACAGACAGCATTAAGGGGGGGACTGCTGCCAACGTACCTATTTTTCAATTTGATATACCATCGTTATTTCTTATCAAATCGTTTTGAAAAAAAAATTTAGATAGTTTGGATATTAATAAACAAAAATATGCCTTAACTTTTTGATAATTTTCTGTATATATTCTTGTAGAAAAATAATGGCATACCCCGATTTTCAACGTTTATCATATATTTTTAATAAACTATAAGGCGTAGAGTAATATATATTTTTTTAAATTAAAGAAGACAAAAATTTCTAGAAAAATATGATGTGGCGTTGCATTAATGCTTCAGGTTTAGTAAATAAACCTAAAAAACATTTATTTTCCATTCAGCGCCATTGCGTAATAAAAGTTTTTTTGGTTTATTTACTTAACCTGATGCGTTAATGCAACGTCATATCATATTTTTCCAGGTATTTTGTTCTTCTTTAATTTATAACAAAAAATATTGCTCTATACCTTATATTTTTTTAGAAATATAAGATAAATGTCTAAAATCGGGGTATGCTTATTATTTTCCTACAAGAATATATACAGAACATAATCAAAAAGTTAAGGTATATTTGTCTTTATTAATATCCAAACTAAGTTATTTTTTTCAAAATGATTCGTTTAGTTATAATGATGGTATATCAAATTGAAAAAATAGATACGTTGGCAGCAGTCACCCTCTTAATGTAAACAATCTATGAACTGACTAATCTATTTTTCTGTTAATTCGAAACACTATGTAGATTTTACTTTAAGCATACTTTGAGTGTACTCTTGAGTGTTTTTAACACGTTTTTCTACATGAATTAAATGAATAAATATTTGTTTGAAATAAAAAACGATTATTTAGATTTTTTATTATGTAAATCTATTTATGGATTTTATGAGATTACCAATCTAAAGGCTTTTTTATTTGTAATATTTAATGTAAAGGGACCAAATAAATTTCCTGTATACGGAATGGATGGTGATGATTAAGGAGGTAATTTTAACACAAAAAATATAAATGGAAAAATGTAATATGTAAATATAAAAAATACACTCAATGCTAGTTATAAATTCTATTGTAAGTGTTTCACAGTAGGAATGCGGAATATTGTTATTTAATCTCTTGAAAAGCAAACAGAGTAAGTTATATTAACATTTCGAATAAGCTAATTACAACAGGATGAATATTTAACTCTTTCGTGAGCTTTACAATGTTAAACAACCTATTTAAAATGATTCCATAAGGTAACAGCTTCTAGATTTATCTGAGCAACGCTTGCGCAACGTTCACCAATTATGCCTTTTTAATGAGATCCCTATCAATTCAATTTTGAAACTTCTATATATTGTAATACTGAAATTCTTTTCGCTTGAAAATAAGGAATTTTTACTACAGCCATCTATGGTTGAAATTATTATCAACAATCTTATTATTTTTTATTTATTTTGTTGTAACGCCATCTATTGAGAGAATTGGTTTTTTTGTAAATAATGAAAGCTACAATTCTTATATCTGAGGTGAAAAAAAAAAACCCAATGTTTGCGAATATGCAATAATAAAAATATTCGATTACTTACACATTGGTACAAGTAGGTAAATAAGACAAAAATGACCTTATAAGTCTGGCGCATTCTGGGGTGACTTCTATGCGAAAAATGCATTGTCACCTCAGATATAAGAATTGTAGCTTTCATTATTTACAAAAAAACCAATTCTCTCAATAGATGGCGTTACAACAAAATAAATAAAAAATAATAAGATTGTTGTTCATAATTTCACCCATAGATGGCTGTAGTAAAAATTCCTTATTTTCAAGCGTAAAGAATTTCAGTATTACAATATATAGAACTTTCAAAATTGAATTGATAGGGATCTAATTAAAAAGGCATAATTGGTGAACGTTGCGCAAACGCATAAAGTGATCACGTAAACCAGCCGATGACAGGTTGTAAGCCCTGTAAGTGCCTTGATTTCCCGGTTCTCCTACAATAAATATTCCAACTTCGTCTCTATTGAGATAATTAAAAATCTGTCAAAAAATATCTTTGACTCCCGACAGGGAAAAAAATCCAATGTTTGCGCATATGCAATAATAAAAATATTAGATAAATTAGTATTAAATAACGTTTACATATTTGCGGTTTAACCAATCGAAGCTTTGAAAATTTGGTAGCACCACATTGGTTTCGATTCCAGTTTATACATATATTGAATAGAAGAACAATGTTTTGTAAATTGACGTATTTAATAATAACAACAACATACTCCAAGACGCAAACAAACAAACAAACAAATATATCCCAGATCTCAAAACAAAACAGCCAAATATTTACCTACATACACTAAGGCCCGATCTTTCAATCGTCAGATAAACTACCAGATAAAATTTATTCGACAGATAACGCCATTATCGGTCGAATAAAAAAAAATGCGTTTTTCAATTCTCGGATAGCAGTTATTGGTTAGATAAACCTACTATCTATCCAATAAAGTTATCTGCGCGTTAGACCACTAGATAGGAACTTATCTGTCAAATAACAACTGTCAGATGAAGCAAGTTAGCGTTTTCTATGATCAGTTGTTGTGTTTTGTGCTGATTGAAGCCCGCCGAAAGGTTATTTATCATGGATTTCGATATACTTGAGGATATCTCAATCATGGAAGAATACGAAATGATAAACGAGTTCAATCCGGAGTACAATGTTCGTCCGCGGAAAGATCATTTCAATGATTGGGATGATCAAGAGTTTCTTCGACGTTTTAGGCTGACGAAATCTATTACTCACGAGTTGTTATCACTCATCATTCACGAATTGCAACAGTAAAATTAAGTGCTCTTTCTCTTTTTTGTCCATTTTGACAATATGCAATAACTGTAAAGATCACACGAACACAGAATGCAGGTTAGGAACAGACGAATTGTCAAAATTTTAACCGCATGTTTTAACATGAGCACATGCGCAACTTGTCTCTTTCCCTCACGTACGATTTTGATATATGCATCTCTATTACACATAGAAATGTTACCAGGTATAAAAATAAGGGTCAGTTAACTAACCATTAACAACCTAGCGAATAAATGTTCATTGAAAAACGCGCTTCATTTTATTTGATAGATAAACTATGGAATTAATTTATTCGACAGATAACTATCTGGTGGTTTATTTGACGATTGAAAGATCGGCCCTAAGTACATTATATGGTAATAATGATGACAAATGATATGACAGATATATTATATTATGAAATTAATACATTTCTATCTGGCAGTGATATATTATGTATACCATTTGTTAGAAACAAAATGATGACTTAATTATATAACACAATGACGAAATATCTGTGTGATTATTGTGTGTGTGTGTGTGTGTTTGTATGTGTGAATAGAGAGCTCACTTAAACAATGAATCGTATTTGATATATTGTTTGAGTGAAGTGTATAACGTGAGTAAAACAGCGCAGTTTTTTAGACATATGTGTATTTTGTATGTCATATAACAAAGGCACGATTGAAATACTTATAAATTTAGGTTATGTATCTGTTGGGCGAGAAATTGAAATGTTTTTTAACTATGCAGTCTCGATAGTTCAAAATATTTTATTTCTTTTATCATCTAACAATTAAATAGAAAGTATGAGTAAAAAACGAGCCTATATTTATAATTGAATACAAACTCCAAGATATAAGTAAAAAAATCAAACAAAACGAGGATATTTAAGTTAACGATACTTACAAATAGTCATATATAAGAAAATATAACAAAAAAAAAATGATAAAAAAGACAAATTTTAAACTGTAGTATCAACATATTTCAGAAAATATAATAAAATTACATGAATGGACACGTATAAAATAATACCTCTGTATTATATGGCAACAAAAAATATTCATATTTATAAATAGACATTGTTAAACTGCCTTTATTTTTGAGATAAATTATAATATACGAGTACCTACTCAAATATCAGTTTGTAACAACTTGAGTTAAGCATTTTTCGTGTCTAAACTTATTCAAGTTACAGGCAACTCCTGTAACTCAGAGGGAGTTAGCGTATTCAAATCAAAATAAAAAAAATATTAAACTCTCGTATAGTTTAAATTAATAACAAGGCAGTATGGTGAACACACTTATTTCTGACGCAAAGTTTGAGTTTTTTTTTATATCAAAACTTGTTTTAAAAAACTCCCGTAAGGAAGAAGCACCAGAAGTGCCCTATAATTTACATAACACAAGTACTGTAAAAGAGAAACTATAATAAGTTTAATATTTACATTTGTAAATTACCAAGAAAAAAATATTTTATGGTCTATAACAGAATAATGAAATCTATGACTTAGACAAACATATTACAATTTCACAACACTTTCTGCTATATTATGTATTTACGTAATAATGTAAAAACATACCCTTAAAATAAATATAATAATAAAACAAGATTGCACTCATTTTGCCTAAGATAAAAATGTATATGTACCTACTTATTAAAAATAAACAAAATTATGCATAAAACATTGTTATTATATATACATATATTTATTATTTTAAAATAAACGAAGCAAAGATGATATAGCACATGTCATGATTTTGTAGTTTATTGTCTCACTGGATTAGAATAGTTCAGCTATGAGGTGGTTCACCACCTATTCTGAATGTAATGCCTCTTTAGGTGAGACGAGACTGGCATGTGGGGATACACGCTGGTGTCGTGCTTCAATTTATAAGCCCATCCGCACATCGCACACGATTAGCTGTGATGATATGAATTCAATGTATTTAGGTCTAACATATATCAATTATAAAACTGATTGTTTTAAAATACGTAAAATTTGTTTATTTAAAAATCAAATATTGCACGGACCACTATCAAAATGGCGGAATTGTATGTATAAAACGTTAACAGATAGAACATTTAACAGATATTTGCGTACAAATAGCACTCTTTATTGGCTGTTCTAATGTGGATAAAACACTTAATTATTGAAATGTATTTAATAATTCATCGTTAACACATTATGGCGTCACACTGCGTCAAGTTATTTTAAATAGTATACTCATTATGCCGATCTCAAAACCATTCATGTGCAATATTATCTTTGTTCACCTATATGTTCAGGACATACATAAATAATATAAACAAAACACTCATAGTTTGTTATGATTATTAAACAAGCCATTAAACTTTAGAAACTCTTGCTCTTGACTCTGTACTCTTTCAAAATTAAAGTTTATAATATGTAATTGATTGAAGGTAAGTTGTTCAAAACAAAATTACGACAATTAAAGTTTAATAACTTGATTAATAAACAAATGTTTAGTAAGTAAAGTGAGTTATAATTGCTGAATAAAATTCCAACTTACATCCGAATCGGCACCCTTGTCTGCTCCAGGACAAGTAAATGTAACATATTCGTGACATCTTTTGTGGACAACAAAACTGCAAACTGGAAAAAAAAGAGAGCAATTTTATTAATTTATGTACTTACAAATTTAAAAAGTTGGTTTATCAAGATTTGAAGCAGAATTACATTAAAGTACCTAAATAGGATGTGGTCTATAGCAAAACATGAAAAAAACGAGACCTCTTAAGAAAAGGAATTTAGTTCCAAAACTACTCGAAAGCAACAAATAAGAAAATATTCCAACATCCATCAAAGACACAAAAAAACGAATTCCTGTATGTATTCAATACCTAGGCGAAGAAAAGCGGCAAGACCAGATGCTTCCTTAACACATTCTGGCAAATCATAACATAATTGAAAAACTTTGTTATACACACTATTTTGTGTACCTGCCAGGTTAGTTTTAGGCAGTCTAAAGTCCCGCCGACTTTTTTTTTTAATAATAGCCAACCCACCCTTGGAAGAGTGATTTGTGCCAAATGGAAGAAAAATTAAAAAATATATAAGTGAATATTACGACTTAAAGATTAATACTATTGATTGAGATAAATTTAGATATTGCGAAATAAATTGGAAAAGAGTTAAGTGATAAGAGATGCGACATGTTTACTGGTTGAGGGACTTGTAAGTTGGTATATATGTCATATTCGTAGTGCATCGGACATTTAAAGAACACGTGATCGAGTGCTTCTAAATCTGCCCCGCATGCAGAGGAAGGGTTTTCTTTTATATTTATTTTATAAAGGTGAGAGGCAATTGAGCAATGACGCAATTTTATTCTTGAGATATTAGAGATCTCTCTTTTGAACATTTTTTTTGTGAAACCAAGCGAAAGATGGAATGTTTAATTGGATATTATAGTAGGATGTTCTATTCAGGTTTCAGAAGAGATTTTCCACAGGTCTTGCCATTTATTTTTGGTACTCGTCAGGTAGGTGTGAACTTCAAAATTATAAAGAACATACAGTTTTTTCTTAATATTGGGATCATGCTGGAAAAATAGCTGCTGTGGGCTTGTCCTCCCGCAACAGCTGAGCATGGTCAGCATGAGATGTTTAGCTGTTTTTGTCTAAGTATATCTTCTTGTTTTCTGGAACTGATTTTTGTCTTATTGTTAATATCATTATCAAATTCTTCTGGTAATAAGAAGATTTAAAAGGTATATCAGATAAAGAGCTCAGTACAACGATAAACGTTGCTAGGCATAGTGTGAACACTTTCAAGGTTGAACGAAGAATAAACGAAGATTTACGACTACTAACGATATGACCCGATATTCACTGTCGTTGGGCAAGTACATACCTATGTACTCAGTGGTATCAATTACCACATAATTCCATCATATTTAAATAATTCATAGCAACAGAGGGACGAGAAATAAGAAAGGTGAGGAAAATGGAATCAGATAAAATAAATTGAAACAAATTTAAAAAAAACCCACAAATCTCAGGGCCTTTGTAAAAAAGTTTAATTAATTATTAACTTAAAGAATAAAGAGTTTGTGCCAGAGTTTTCTTGGCGATTCCTCTCTGATTATATTATAACATAATATAATCAGAGCATAATTATAACATAATATAACATAATTATAACATAATATAATCAATATTATTGTTTGCCTACTGCAAGGTTGTTGTTTTTTTTTCGTTCCGCTTAATGACTGTGTTTATATATGAATACTTGATCAAAACTGGAGCTTGAATGTATCATCTGACTCAGTTTTTTGAGCTGATTCTAGTGGTATAGTGTATATTTCTGAAAAGTGAAAGTTGAAGTCAGGATCTTGTAAAGGTGTGAAACTGACAGATATAAACAGTGAAAAGTGAGTGCGCTGCTCTCCACCGGCCGACAGAGCCCCGGGTTTACTGGTGTTCTTTTATCGTTGTTTTGGGGCAAAGAAAGTTCTCACAGAAAACTTAGTTCAACTGTGAATTATTGTGAATTGTTAATTCTTAATTCTGTGATCTCTGATCAGTGAATTATTGTTGTGCATATCGGTGAGAGGCAGTATATAAATCAAATATATTCTGGCTCACTCTCACCATTATATGTACAGCTAATATGACAGTATAACTGGTTTGGGTATACAGCACATTGGTTAGGGCGTTGGACTTCTGACCCGTATTTCCCTGGTTCGGTTCTACCTCGAGTGTTTTTTTTATTTATTTTTTTTTTATTTTTTTATTATTTTACATCTAAAATAATTCGACTAAAATGATCAGATCAATGAATAATCATCTAATCTCAATTGACTCAGGTAAATAAACATAATATATAAACATATACCTACAACAAAACAATATCAATATTTTTACTTTCGGATAAAAAATTTTATAATCACCTCTAATGTCACATCAAATACATTTAAATAATTGCATCAAATGCATTCAAATAAGACTTACAAGAGTGTTGCTGTTCTACGCTGATGTTCTGGTATGGGAGTGATGATTGGTCTCTTATATTGTTTATCATACTTACTTAATAAGGAATAATTTACCTAACATTTAAATAAGACTTACAAGAGTGTTGCTGTTCTACGCTGATGTTCTGGTATGGGAGTGATGATTGGTCTCTTATATTGTTTATCATACTTACTTAATAAGGAATAATTTACCTAACATTTAAATAAGACTTACAAGAGTGTTGCTGTTCTACGCTGATGTTCTGGTATGGGAGTGATGATTGGTCTCTTATATTGTTTATCATACTTACTTAATAAGGAATAATTTACCTAACATTTAAATAAGACTTACAAGAGTGTTGCTGTTCTACGCTGATGTTCTGGTATGGGAGTGATGATTGGTCTCTTATATTGTTTATCATACTTACTTAATAAGGAATAATTTACCTAACATTTAAATAAGACTTACAAGAGTGTTGCTGTTCTACGCTGATGTTCTGGTATGGGAGTGATGATTGGTCTCTTATATTGTTTATCATACTTACTTAATAAGGAATAATTTACCTAACATTTAAATAAGACTTACAAGAGTGTTGCTGTTCTACGCTGATGTTCTGGTATGGGAGTGATGATTGGTCTCTTATATTGTTTATCATACTTACTTAATAAGGAATAATTTACCTAACATTTAAATAAGACTTACAAGAGTGTTGCTGTTCTACGCTGATGTTCTGGTATGGGAGTGATGATTGGTCTCTTATATTGTTTATCATACTTACTTAATAAGGAATAATTTACCTAACATTTCCCATGGGAACTTACTTATTACATCAACGAGGAGGAATGCAGGCTTAAATAATTGTGCATTAGTTTAAAGCCTTCGAACACTGTTTGACATCTTCTCTAAATAAAACAAATTAATACTGACTATATAAGAATATCTACTCTGGCGGTTACTTAACGGGACTTGCTAGCCCAGTGGGTTAGATTGTCGTCTCAAGCTTACAGTGGTCAGCGATACGTGTTCGGATCTCGTTACGGCGATTGTGATTTTTTTGTTTTTTTTATATTATTTTATTTTTTATTTTATTTATTTTTGTATTCTTCTTACTGTTATTTATTTATTTTTTTAATTCTATTATTTATTATGTTCATTATATTACCTTCATATTTTTATTCACATTATTAATTACTTGTATTATTACATAAATTATTTATTAATTTTATAATATTTTTATTTACATTATTTGTCTTATATTATTATCATTATTACTATCATTTTTGTCTCGCTCTTTTATAACTTTGACTATTTGTTACATTTACATGATTTCATATTATGTTGACTATTTACGTACCTACTACATAGTTTCAAAAATTTATTTATTAAATTCCATCGTCAAATAATGTCATTTGAAGCTAATATTGTATAACTTTACTAATTTTATTTTTTACTTGTCATCATTTCATAGTTGGCTTATAGTTTCTCATTATTTACTTTATCTCAAACAGAAAATGTATTGTATATTTGTATATTTATTTATTACTGGTCACCATTTCATGGTTTTACTTACTTAGAGTATTCATTGTCTTTTGTCATTATCACTTTTTAAATTTTAATTCACTACTTGTTATTATTATTATTTCTAAATTTTATTTGAAAGAATTTATTCTTAATTTCATAAACTAATTACTGGTCTTCATTTTCAAATTTTAATTCCAATAGTTTAGTATTAACATTTATTATTTTACTAATTACTTAACTACATATATTTATATACAGTTTTTCATTATTTCATATTTTCTAGTTCACAACCTAACATCACATCATTTCAAAATTTTCTTACAGTATTTCATTGTTTTATTTATTAATTGATTGACATCATTTAGAAAATCTTACTTTTAATACCTATTTCATTACAAAAGTGTTTCATATATTTGTTTACTACTGTTTGTTCTATATTTTGTTGATTGAGTTACCAGCGTGTGGACTGTGGACGCCCGGTGTTCTGAATAATTGCTAACATTTTTCATAATTGATTTATTATCATTTTTACTATATTTCTTATTTATTTCTTTATTGCGTATTGTCCTGTCGTATTGGCGTTGATGCTGTACTGTCGTTGTTTTATAATTTTGACCAGGTATTTTATTGTTTCATTATTTCATAAAATCATATTTATCTATTGCCTTTAATCAAATTCATCTATTGCTTTTCATCGTTTCATAATTTACTTCTAGTGATTCCTTATTTTCATCTCCAGTATTTATGTTTCACATTATTTTATTATTTTGATTTTATTAGTTGTCATAATTAAGAATCTTATACTGTTCTGAACGCTTTCGCAGTTCAAGGGCTGTCACTCGGGAGTTCCGCAGGGTTCCCATTTAGGACCCCTGCTCTTTATTCTGTATATCAATGACATCAGTATATGTTTTAAAAATTCAAAGTTTCTCTTGTTTGCGGATGATGCGAAAATCTTTCGTAGGGTTGGAGGCTTAGAAGATTGTTCGGGGCTCCAGAGTGACCTGCAGCTCCTTGCAGAATATTGCAGGTGTAATCAATTGTTCCTAAATATATCCAAATGCAAGACTATCACATTCTCTAGGAGTGCACGCCCGGTTTGCATCAACTATTGCATTGATGGTCAGATCTTGGGTAGGTGTGAGGAGATCAGAGACCTGGGAGTGATCATGGACAGAAAACTCTTGTTTGGGGTCCACGTTGACACTATCATTCGGAAGGCATACAGAATGTTAGGATTTATACTGAGGATTGGCAAACCTTTTAAGTCGCCCTCGACTATGACTGTTCTATATTATTCATTGGTAAGAAGTCACTTGGAGTTTGCATCGGTTGTGTGGAATCCCCAATATTGCATATATAAAAATAGAATTGAGGGATTACAGAGGAGATTCGTAAGATATCTGGACTTTCTGACGAGCCAAAATTTTGAAACTTATAAGCTTGCTACTCGACACTATGGAATCACCACACTTGTAAATAGAAGAACGGAGACTGATATGGTTTATTTGTTTAAGATCGTAAATGGAGATGTTAATTCTGCGAATTTGCTCGAGCAGGTACCCTTCAACTGTCCGCAGCGCGTCACTCGCGTTAATCACTTGTTCAGGTTGCCCCACTGCACCACTAACTATGCTCGTAATTCGTTTATGCAGCGTAGTTGTTCGATGTATAACACGTTATTCGGTGGCCTGGACATATTTCTATTAAGTAAGGGAGAGTTTAGGAGAGGTGTGTGTGGTGTATTGGAATCATCCGATCCCTAATCACGTAATATAAGTATTGTATGGTGTTCGTTTAATGATTGCTTCACTTAATTTCATTTCTCTATATATATAAAGGACTAATATTTGGTAATATCTGGAGTCTTCACTGGTCTATATGCTGGTAACTCATTTTTTTGTATATATTATATGAATTTGACTGTTTGCACTCTTTAAAATGAAATAAAATAAAATAGAATAAAATAAAAAAATCGTATTCACACAAAAGAAAATCGAAAATTCATGGACGTCATTCAGAAGGTTCTTGCTACATAAACAAACGTAAAAAAAATGTGTACAACGACGCCTACGAATTTCCCGCCCAAGTTTTATTTAATTGTGTTCAAAATTTATTGCTTTTCAAATTTGAAAAAAAATGTCTTGGATTTTACAAAAATTCAATTTCCGCAAAAACCTTTTGTCAAGTAAAGATCCATTTTGTGGATGTTGGTTTCGCATTTAAACGAAATCCAACCGAATGTGGCATGCCGGAATAGAGCGATGTGAGGTTTATGCAGGCTATTGCAAAATTGACGGAGAGATTTTGCTCGTGGAAAAATTTGGATACATAAACTTTCCATAACTTGGGGATAGTTATTGTTTATCTCGTAATTCTTGCTCTTCTAAAGAAAATGATTTAAATAATAGGTATACACAGGGAAATTTATTAAGGGTTTCAAGGCGCTTCATTAACAAGAAATCAGGTCTACGGTCTACGTAGCTCAGTTTGTTTAATATCTTACACCTGATTGGCTCTATTAACGACGGAGGAACAGGTTTGAACTGTGCTTTTAGTCTGAATGCCTATGTGAATGACAAATCTTCAAAATGTGTCAATTTGTTATTCGCTGTATACTGGACATATTATTATCGTAGTGAATCAATCAGAGACAACGAAAAGCTCGCAAATCAGCCACATCAGTGTCTATTTTTTGATAATTTTTAAACATCTCGATAGAGACGAGGTTGGAATATTATAGGAGAATCAGGAACTCACCAGGCACCTAAAGAGCTGGTTCATTGGCTGGTTTACGTGATCATTTTATGCGCTTGCGCAACGTTCACCAATTATGCCTTCTTACTGAGTTCCCTTATCAATGTAAGTTCTATATATTTGAATAATGTATAACAATTCACCTAAAAACGAGGAATTATACTATTGCCATCTATGAAGTAACGAAGAAACCTTTTTTGTAACGCAATCTATTGAGAAATTTTGTAAACAATGAAAACAGTTCTTAAACACGAGGTGACAATGCTCTCGCACAGATGTCACTCCTGAACTGCGCCAGAATTATAAGTTCATAAACCAGCCGATGACAGGTCGTAAGCCCTGTAGGTGCTTTGAGTTCCTGGTTCTTCTATAACATCTCATTTTCGTCTCTATAGAGATTTTAAAAATTTTGTCAATAAAAATAATTAACAATAGTACTTGATTCAGTTTATAAAGAATAGGTATCTTTTAAACGATAACAACGCATATGTAGAAAGCAATGTTCATATTGTTCATTCATTGTAACGTTGTACATTGCAAAGAACGATCATCTGAGTATTTAGTATATTCCATATGAACACTCAATTCCACACATAGGTACACGTTATAAACTTTTAAAATTGAACCAGATTCAGAACGTCAAAAGAAAAAACTCCCAGTCAGAAACACAAGTGACACAAATTTCATTGTGGATAGTAAACAAAGTAATATGTTGTACTTGTTATAACAGAAATAAAATACAACAGTCACAAAAAAATATGTATACCGACAAAATATAGTCCCAACATTTGTATGTATAGGCGATCTCACGCTATCCAGTTTTCAGCCATATTGCCGGGGAAAATATAGGTCAGAAGCTGGAAGGTACTATGAGGACACTAAAACACTATAGTTTCAATATGTATTTGTACCGGATGTGCACGAGTATCAAATTTTATTGCAACAGCATCATAAAAACAAATCAGTAGACCACAGAGGCAAAGTGGAAATGCGGCTTGACGACTTTTTGAAAAACAAATATTTAAAAAAAAATTGATGTAAAAAATAGACTAAAGAAATAAATAATAATAATAATTTGTATAGCGCCGTTTAATGATTCAAGATCATTCCAAGGGCGCTGTTATTTAGATAGATATTATATTGCTCTACGAAACAAAGCTGTTTTCAGTCCTTTAGAGAAAGTGCTCTTACTATTTGCACTGCGGACATCTAGAGGCAATTTATTCCACTTTATAGGACCACTCACACCAAAGCATCGATCATAGTAAGCCGCTTTATTGGCTCTGTCCAACTCCTTTAGGGAGTTGGTACTCTGTGATCCAGAATACCTAAGTGTGAGATGCCTCCCAGAGAGAGCTTTTCTCTGACACAGCTCTTGTATGTATTGTGGCGCTAGGTTATTTAAAGCATTAAACACAGTTAAGCAGATTTTGTAGTCAACTCGCTCTGGACACCTCAACCAGTGCAATTCGTTAAGAATATGCATTAACTACGAGTTGATTTGATTTTAATTCTTTTTAATCAATTACAATTTCTTTTCTATGACATCATCTGTCAAAATTTTAAATATCGACATTTAAATGTCGGCCTTCATGGCTCAGTTGGATAGGTATCTGACTGCTGACCCAAGAGTTCGTCCCGGGTTCGATTCCCGGGTGAGACACACTTTTTAATTGTGTTTTCAGTCTGGATCTGTGAGACGATTAATATCGTAAGTCTCCAGAATGTGGCAACTTGTTATTGGGTGCGTGTAAAATAATTATTTGACATAGAACCTGTTAGTTGTCCGAGAAGCTACATAAATAAATAAATAGCATTTGATATTTTTATCGACAAACTTTTTAATATCTCAATATAGACAAAGTTGGGATATTATAGAAGAACCAGGAACTCATAGCACATACAGGGCTTAAGACCTGTCATCGGCTGGTTTATGTCATCGCTTTATGCGCTTGCGCAACGTTCATCAATATTTGACGAACCACAAACAACGTTCGCAACGTTCACGTATATGCAATTAAAAAAATATTCGAATAGCATTTGAGTTTCGCAATTCCAGTTCAATGATTGTGTACAATAGATATGGATTGGAAAAATACAAAAACAGGTTTTCGTCTGCACAATATAAACTTATGTTCAATCCAATAATAATACAGAATTTTATGTTCTTATTTTAATTATGTATCCTCCTGGAGCATTTTTACTAGTACCAGCATACTTTAAACCTTTAATAATAACCTAGCATTAAATTTAGGATATATTATCACTGTAATCTTGAAATATTATTTTGTTGTTTCTTCCAACTTCTTCCAACTAAACAGTGTTTCCAGCCCAGAGAAACAATATTTGCGTGAGAAATGAATTTAAATGAATTTCTCCTCTGCTGGGAATCAATCCAGGACGCCTGCACAGAAACCGAAACGGCTTACCAACTGTGCCGAGGCGGTCGGCACATATTTTAAATGACAAATCAATACGTAATTTGGAACATCTACATTAAGAAGTTGTATTATTCGGTCTAAATGCTTAAAGAAGATAAGCAGAATTTTTGGCGATAGAAAATCTCCAATCTCAGATAGCATAATTTCTTCCTCGCAAAACTCTGATTTGTTCAAACAAATGAGATTATACATTTCTTGGAAATAACGTAATTTGCTAAATTAAAATGAGTTATAAATTAAACGAATACTCAACTAAAATCGTTGAACAAATAGACTTGCCTAACTAGAGATACGTAATTTCTGAAATCTACTTGCGAATTTTAAAGTTATTTAGCAAATTTGCAGATATATATTGTGCTAACTTACTCTGAGGTTACGCGAAAATAGTTAATATGGTAATTTAAGAAGTTCTTAAAACTTTTGCAATTAAATAATCTAAGGATACACACTAGAAGCAGAGCCATATCGGCCATAGTTCCTTATCGAAATAAAATTGAGGAACTCAGCGTAGAAATTCATTTCACCAAAAAATGATAACGATCAAGAATGATAATTCTTAAATCCAGCATAATTTAATGTTATATACATATAAATAAAAATATAATCACAAAAATACAAGAAGAAAAAAGAAAAATAAAAAATCACAACTCCATTATTGATGTATCGGGGAGTCTAGCAATATAAACGCCGGCACATCAACTTTATTTAATCTATCATTAACGTGTTTGACAGATAAAATGACGTTTGAGCACAAAAATTTTTTAACTTTTTAAATTACAAATTACGACTTAACTTTGATAGCTATCGTGATTCAATTAAATACCACAAATATGATACCCTAGAATCCAGAAGAACCTTATTCGACCAATTAATGCTTCATAAAATTTTGAACGATGCTATGGACTCGCCTGAGCTTGTCAGTTTTGTGAATATTCGGGTCCCGGGAAGGTCAGTTCGCCAGTCAAATATCTTACATGTTCCACACTGTAGAACCAATTTGCGGATGAATGCTACGATCCCACGCATCTGTCGTAGATTTAATGCATTATTTTCGATGCATGCTGATATCTTTGATTCATCTATTAATCAGTTTCGCCACGAGGTAATGCGTGTAATTTGCGGCAGTGAATAGTGGTTTCGTATTTTTCAACATTATTTCTACATATGTAGGTATATGAGATTTGCTCTCCCTGTCCGTCCTCTCCCTTTCCATATTTCCTGTTCCCACTTTTTATAACAAAATATGTTTTTTTTTATAACAAAATATGCTTATTCTAACGTTGTTTTTTTTTTTATTGAAATTGTTTGTTATTTTTAAATATGCATATTCTTTTGTTTTCTTTATTTTATATTCATGTGGATAGTTTATACTACTTACCATTCTATTATTATGTGAAACAATGTTATTGGGTGTACAGATTGTTGTATACTTCTTTTATAATTATCATGTACTTTTCTATCTGTACTCCTGTTTTGTTTCCTAATCAAAAATAAAAATAAAAAAAAAAAAATAACTTAAATTCGTATTCTTGTGCATCGAAAATAAAACAAGGGGCCCAATCAACTCAAGTCACGCTCACCACTCACCCACCAATCTCCGACTGATACTCCACTCCCCTGCGCAACCAAATCCAATAGGATGCGGATAATGCTGCTTTTACCACCCTATCCAAAAGTTCTTTTATTTTACCTCTAGGGAGACCCAGATCTTTAAAGTAGGAATATAAAGATTTTGCGGGCAGGCCTCTCGCCCCCACCTCTACAGCATATGTATTCGTGTTAAAGCCATTTCTAACTGTTTTATCTACCAGTTCCTTGTACTTTTTTAGCTTGTATTGGTGGTCTTTTGGAATATTTGTGTCCCATGGAACAGTCAGCTCCACATAAATAACTCTTTTCAATGAAAGAGAGTAAATTGTCAAGTCAGGCTTAAGAGACGAGATGCAGATCTCCGTTGGAAGGAGATCGGCCATCGCCGTAAAAAAATATATTTGAATAGGTATACAAATAATTAAATCAATCAAACCTTTATTTTTGTAATTGTACTCAACTTGTTTGCCAAACAAAAAAAAACTTATGAATATGAGAATATAATAATAAAAAAAACGCTACAATTACCGTCGGCTTTGCTAAAAAACTTAGCTTGCGTTTTCACAAAACTTTGTATACGTAATATTCAAAGCGAAAATAATTTTATAAAATTAGCTTATTCAAATGTGCGTAAACAAAATTATTATTATGAGGCAAATAATATTACGTGGAAACAGGGCGCTTTAGACGAAATTTACCTCAAAACGTTACAGACCTTTTAGCATTTATTTTGAAATTTATTCAAATTTAGAACGGGAAATATGTATGTAACACGTGTTGATTTCATAAAGCAATCGCACAAGTGTTCTTATTTCGTAATTTCAAAATTTAAATTTAAGTACAGACTGAGGAAATATGGGAATTTATTCAAATAATAAATAAGAAAAATATTATTTGATTTCGTATTTTTTTTTTTTTTTTTTTGCCATTTCACCTCTTTGTGGTGTTCTCAGGCAGGTGAACATTTCATGTACGCATCGATACTTTAAATTATTGTGAACTACCGCTCATAATCTATTGTTGTTTACAGCCGATGGGTCAATGAACTAACCCTTTACAGTCACACGTATATTTTATGTTCGTTTAAAAAATTGCAAAATAAGTTTAAAGTGTTTTGATTTATGTTATTAAGTAACGTTTCTATTCTTGTTGGAAGGGGATTAATCGATGCTATTTTAAAGTAGAATTCCTTTGTGGGGTATTTTTCACAATTGAAGAAAACGTGGTTCAAAGTTTCCTCCTCCAATCCACAGTCACAAGAAGCTTCCTCTACTATATTTAATTTCAGTAGATGTGTTTTGATACAGCAGTGTCCGATGCGCATACGAGAGATTGATGATATAACAAACTTGCTAGATTTGGTTTCTTTGAACCACGGAACCTTTGGGATTGTGTTTTGAATGGAAGCATAATATTTTCCCTTGAATTTGGAAGAGATATTCCAATATTTTTGCCAATTATTATACAAGTTTTGTTTTGGTTCTGACAAGATGTCAGAGATCGGAATGGGATACGTATTATTATTATTACTTTTGAATTCAGAAGCTGTCTTTGCTAACGAGTCGACTTTTTCGTTGCCCGTTATTCCACAATGGCTTGGAATCCAAGCTAAAATAATTTGTTGGTTATTGGAGTTTAATTGATAGAGAAATTTTCGAATATTTAAGGATATTTCATTTTCTGGTGACGAAAAAGGTGATGAATAAGTTTTTTGTAGTATGCTTAGGCAATCAGAAAAAATTATTGCTTTTTTTGACTTTTTAGATTGTGCTAGTGTCAATGCTTCTAGTATTGCGATGGACTCCGCTGTAAACACAGAACATTTGTTATGCAAGGAAAGACAAAGTTCGATTGAATATTTTGAGCTATATACCGCCGCACCTGTGAATGGAGAGGAAGGCGACTTTGAGCCATCTGTGAAGAAGAGGTCCCAATCTTTCCAGTCAGAATCAATCAAATTTTGAAAATATTTGTTTGCGTTAGGATTCTTTTCAATTCCAAAAGAAAATAAGATATTCGGGCTATATGTCAAAAATTTAAATTGTGCATTATATAACGGTAATATTTTATATTGATGACAGTATGGTAATATTGTTTTGTACTTTTGTAAACTATTTATTAAAAAAGGTCTATATTTGTCCCCCAATCTATTTCTAATAGTTAATTCTTTCAATAATTGTTCTAATAGATTTGTAAGAGGGTGATCTTTAAGCGAAAAACATTTAAAAAAGAAATTGTCAGCACAAAGCTGTCTTCTTAAATGTGGGGGAGGATCGACTACTTCTATCTGTAGTGCAACTATTGGGGAAGATTTCATAGCTCCCACTATCAACCTAAGAGCTTGGGCTTGAATACGATCTATTCGGGCAGTATTTTTTTTTGACGTTGGTTCTATTATAAATGAAGCATAATCAAAAAGACTTCTAATGTATGCATTATAAAATAGTTTCTGTGTACTGGGATGGCACCCCCACCATACCCGAGAAACTGCCCTCATCATGTTGAGCCCCCCCTGGGCTTTTGAAATTAGTATCTCAACATAATCATTCCATGACATTTTTGTATCGAATACTACACCAAGAAATTTGATTGAGTTGTAAAAATGTATAGGCTGGTTTTTTATCAGAATTTGAATGTGTGGGATGGAGCGTTTTTTTGTGAATAAAATGGCTTTACTTTTAGTTGCTGATAGTTCTAACCCCTGTGAAAACAACCACGAAGATACATGGTCTAAGGCTTCTGTTATTATTTTCACTGCGTTACTTAAGTCTTGGCTAGATATGTATAAGAATATATCATCGGCATAACAGAGAATTTTAACACCGGGGGGTAATTGTTGGAAAATATCACTTATAAATATATTAAATAGAAGAGGACTAAGGGATGATCCTTGCGGTAATCCTTTACAAACTTTTCTGACTATAGGTGTAGTATCATATGATTCAATAACTATTTCCCTATCGATCAGTAGATTTATTATAAATGCTGAAAGTTTAAAGGACACCCCAGCTTTTAAAAGTTTTTGTTTCAAAAGCGGAAGAAAAACATGGTCATATGCACTTTCTACGTCTAGACTAACTCCGACCAAAAACTCTTTTTTTACATTGGCTATGTGTATATCTGTTGCTAAAATAGAAATGCTTTCCAAAGTTGAGTGTTTCTTTCTAAAACCGAATTGGAATTTCGATAGGATTTGCGCGTTTTCCGTAAACCAATCGAGTCTATTTTTTATCATCCGCTCCACAGTTTTAAGGGGGGTAGACGACAATGCTATAGGGCGATAAGAAGAACCAGAATTTGGGTTACATTTTGGCTTTAAAATAGGAATGATTCTTTGTTGCTTCCATTCTTTTGGTACTAAGCCTGTGCTGAAAAAAATATTAGTCAATTCAAGAAAGTATTTTTTCGAGGATTCGCTCAGTTTCTTTAAGAAGCTATAAGGCAAGTTATCTAATCCTGGAGCAGTATCTGACACCGAATCCAGAGATTCATTTAATTCGTCCATTGTAAATGGGCCGTCTAGCCAATTGTCCTCTTTTAGATTAAAACTTGGACTGAGTTCTTCAAATGTTTGAACATAAGGAGGAGATATTTTGTGAACAAATTCAGAAATACAATCATGAGAATTTGGAAAGGCATATGTTTGTTTGATATTGCTTCGGAAGCTTTTTATTGTTTTCCAGATATGCGTTGCAGGTGTTTCCGGTGATAAAGAATCGCAGAAGTTTTTCCAGCCTTCTCTCTTTTTATTTTTAAGAATTTTTTTGGTAAGTGCTTGGGTTTTTTTGAAGCATAAAAAGTTTTCTAAGGTCATATTTATCCGATATTTTTTTAGAGCTGCTTTTCTTAATCGTGCCATTCGATTGCACTCTTCGTCCCACCATGGAGCTGGGGGTGATTTATTTTTATTCAATTTTTTACTAATTGGAACAGTTTCCTCCGCAGTTTCAATTATTTTGGATATAAACTGACTGTAACAATCTAAGGCGTTATCAATAGAAGGCGAAGAAAGCAAATTAATTTTTCCTTCGTTATTTAGTGAATATTTTTCCCAGTTAGCCTTTTCTGTTATATATCGGATTTTGCGGATTGTATTCTTTCGATTCGTGGGACATGAAAAATCGTTCAATCTAATAACAATGGGTAGGTGATCACTGGAGCATGGGTCGTAAAGAACTGACCAAGTTAGAGATGAGGTAAGTGATGGGGAACATATACTTAGGTCTACCGCACTCCTGTTTTGATTGGGAGGGGTGATACGAGTAGGCGAACCGTCGTTTAAGAAACATAAGTTGTTAAAGTCTAAGAATTCTAATATATTTGAGCCAGATCGATCAGTAATATCACTACCCCAGCTTGGAGAGTGCCCATTAAAATCACCCAATAAAAGTATTGGCGGTGGAACTTGTTTGACTATATCTGACCAAATGTCTTCACAAAAAATAATATTTGGCGGAACATATATTGACAACACTGAAATATTAACTATAGACGCTGCTATTATTTGAATTGATTCAGGTACATTAGATAAATGGAGAGGATCAAATTTAATATTATTTTTTATAAGTAAAGCTGACCCACCTCTTCCATCGGCCCTATCATCCCGTATAATTTGGAAACCTGGTATGTGAAAAGGAAAATTATTTTTCAACCAAGTTTCTGAAATAGCGCCCACTGATATTGACTCTTTGTTTAACAGGTTAACTAATTCAGATTTATTCGCTTGTATGCTTCGAACGTTCCACTGAAGAAATACTAATTTATTATTATCCATTTTTGATGTAAAAATTGGTTAACTATGTATTTATAAATAGGTTGACGTTCTTAATCTTCAAATATAGTTATGATTTAGAAATTGGATGGTCAAAGTCGTAAGAAAGGAAATTTTTTAGGGGTTCAAGTAAATTAGCAGCGTTTTGCGGTAGTATAGAAGTTCTGGATATCGTTTCAACTAGAAGACTGACTAAAGTTTGTACAAATGAAGTGTTATCACTTTGCATTTCACGAGACAGATCAATTAAGGTATCATTGCGATCTACAAGATTCGAATCAAGAATGATTCCACATTTATTAGAAGTTGTTCGAGAATTACCATTCGGAAAGAGTAGTAAAGAGTTATGAGAGTTTTTATCATATCCTGGTTTTTGAATTGGTCTAGACTTGTTATATTTATACACCGTTTTGGTGAATGTTTGTGGTGGATTTATAATTGGATTGGGTATTGAGTGCTGACCCGCTGTTTCAGCATATGACTTTTTTGCTGGTGCATAAAGTTTGGAGGCTTGGAAGTATGAAAGGCTCTCATTAGCCATAGAAAATTTGATATTTTTTTGGCGCAAAAATTCGGGACAAGTATTGCTCGATGCTTTATGATCACCCTTGCAATTTACACAGGTAGGAAGTTCCGGGTCTTTCTTGCATTCCTCTGTTGAGTGATGATCACCACATACATTACAACGTGGTGAGGACCTGCAAGCTGCCTTACGGTGTCCATAACGAAAACAGTTAAAGCAGAGCGTTGTAGGATAAGTGTAGAGCTCAACCTCGAGGGCATTGTAAAAAATATAAACATATTTGGGTAAAATTTGACCTGCAAAAGTAAGCACAACGGTTCGAGACGGACGCCATTCTGGTTTTTCACCTGATTTATCCTTATAGTTGAGCCTTCGAGCCTTTATAGCCTTGATTGACTGACCCGAGACTGACATAAGATCCAAAATTTCTTGTTCAGTAAGCTCTGTGGGAACGCCTCTGACAAGGCCCATTCTCGTCAAATTATATGTAGGTATGAAAGCTGTATAATTATCATTAGACAAAATAGAAATATTTTTAATAAATTGATTCGCGTCTTTGGGAGTTTGGAACTCGAGGGCTGCCCTGTACTTTCCCTCCCTTTTAAGAGATCCATTGACGATTTTAGAAACTTTCCTATCGTAAAGAATCTTTCCGAGTTCTAGTGAATTAATAGTTTTTTTATCCACTCTTTGCACGTGAACTGCAAAAGGAGCGCGAGCATCTTGGTCGTAATATTTTTTTTCCTGGAGTAACTGGTTAGATATAATAGTATTATCTCCATATTTTGATATATTTTGATCTGTATCTATTGTAACGGTTGAAGTGAACGATGCGTTTGAAGTTAGTTTTGGTTTTTTTGTTTGAATTATTAGAGAATCGGATGAATCAGAATCCGACGCATGTTGCCTCTGTTTATTTCCCCCCTGTTTATCGGGAGGTTCATTTTCATCCATGATTACAGTTAGAGCATGAATTTACAACGGAATAATAACAATAATAACAAAAAATACAACGAAAAAAACCAACCAAATAAATAAAAATTTTCGCCCCTAAAGGGTTAACACTAGAAATGTAACAAAAAACCAGCAAGTAGGTATAAACATGACATAACAAAATATTTAAAACGAAAATGTTACGAAAATAAAAGTAGGTAATAACAAAAAAGTAATATAAGGATATAAATATCTGTTTCTGTGATCGCCTAGAAGTGCGGTCTCCTCACAACACAAATACCCGACGCGGATGACAATACTTCTCACTGCTCACTTAGCTCCGAATACAATGCGAGGTGACGCGACGTCTTAACACTTCGAATGACACAACCGAACTCTGGATTTCGTATTTCTTCAAATTAATCTTTTGAATATTACTTACAGACCAGGGGGGCAAGTCTGGTTCAACCGGCGAAATCAAAACCCCAGTGATTACCCATATCATGGATATAATTATCGTATGGAGTTCTATGACATATAAATGTATTGTAGAACTCCATATAATAAATTATATCCATGATATGGGTAATCACGAGGGTTTTGAATTCGCCGATTGAACCAGACTTGCCCCCCAGGAGAGAAAATTAATCATAGTTTGATAATTTTTATACTTCTGCTGCGGAAGTACCTACATATTGAAAAAAAAATAATAACTATAGAAATTATTTTTTTTCTCTTAAGGCTTTTCATTAAGAAACTATATTTGCCAATATTTTTGTATGTTCAACAATTGCCTCCCTCCTTTCTATACTTAAAAAAAGGATTTTTGAATGAATGGAAAAATGAAATATAAATATAATATTTATAACCCCTGACTGAAACAAAAATTCAAAATTCTGAGAACAAAAGTTTTATCGGTCTAATACTTTGTATAGTTTTTGAAATTTTGGGCTCTGAGAAACAAACTGATCAAAAGTTATAAAGGGGGGACGGACACACTCAAACCCTTTTTGTTTGCTGCTAAGCCTCTATCTTGATTTTTTTTTTTACTTCAAAATTGATAAACCATGAAAAATGTAGACTTTTCCATACCAAATCTCGCGGATATTGGCTTGAAACTTTGTCGATCTGTTAAGTGTAATTAATTCTCATGAACAAGTTGACAGATGGATTACCATATCATCCAATCTCGCCATTTTCCTATTTGGGGTGGGCAGAGAGAACCGAAGGCCAGACTCCTCCGTCTCGACATACGTTTCTAGATTCATTTACGTGTATGCATTGTCTCATACACGCTTTTCAATCATTGCTTCTAACGTCTCAATCCACTGTCCATCAGTCTCTATCAATAAATCCAAAATTTTTGAATCTATAAATAATGAGTTAGTAATAGTGAAAGTGCGAAACTGAAATACGCATAAACGTAAATCAGCTTTTCAGATAAAACAAAAAATATATTCCCATCCTCAAAACGAATGAACCTATTTCCTGTCGTATTGGAGGAAATTTAGAGGTGGTGGTGCCAGCAAGTTATGGAGGCAGAGAAGAAGGATTACGAATGCTTCCAAGATTAATGCCCCAATAAAGCGCCCCACAGCGAGGTAGAGAATGAGGACGATAATATCATGTCGAATATTATGTTCGAGTGTTGGGAGAGTTAAGATATAAAATTGGGCGCGCGTTGAAAATGAAAACCATAAAAATGAAATTGTTGTATATCGGAGAGATGATATTTTTCTTTTTGTAACACCGAAGTTGACGAGTTGTAAAGATGAGGTCACATAAAAGGTGAGCGTCCACAGTTTCGCATCGTATCAAACGGATTTAGTATTTATCCAACTATCGATTCGTTCAAGAGAATGAAATTCTTTTGAAGGAAGAGACAGTTTAAATCCAAGACGCGTGTATGAAGGAACACAATTGTATGCAGTAATAAGTCTACAAAACTTTTATACTCAGAATTCTGAATTTTTGTTTCAATCAGGGGTTATCAACTTTTGAATTTTTACTTTATTTTCCCATATATCTCAGAAACCATAAAAGCTAAAATGCTGAAAATTGGTATGAATATAGACAAATACAAAATAACAAATATAATTTTTCAAAAAATTTTTATTAAGAAAAATATTTTTTTATGATAAATTTATGTGTTTAACTGCCTATATTTCCAAAGTTTTTCAAAATATCGAAAAAAGCCGAAACACCCCAACTAGATAATTTAATAATCTATAAAAAATATTGACATTGTAGTAGTACATCTCAAATTTTTTTAACAATTTTTATAAAAATTGAATTTAGTGACATCGCTTCATACAATTTGTATGGCAGTCGCCTATACACAATATCTAAGAAGACTTAAGACTTTTGATACTGAATCTCCAAACATACATACATACCATCATGCTGTTTTCGTATTCCGGGTAGGAAAAAAAGGACTGACCTCCATACTGTCCTATCTTGCCATACATACCTACATGTGTTGTATAGAAAACAAAATATCTTAAAATATTCAATAATTTGGATTTATGGGTTAATAGTTTGGTGCTTATTCTTCAACTATACATAGTATCGCTATCGACAGTTGGATCTCATGTGTTACATGCAACTATTACTATATTAGAAATTATTGCAACTACATACGCTTACAGACAGAACCACCCTGATTTTTTTTCTGGTGAACCATGAATAACTAAGATGGGTCGATGGCAGAGCGGTTAACGTGCTGGGATAGTAATCCAATGGCTGCGAGTTCAAATCCTGCCTCGACCGATTTCGTTCATCTATAGCACAAGCATTTATGCTTAATTTAGGTAATGTCGGAAGATGTATATGTACTTGTTTAACAAGGACATTTTCATTATTTTTTTTTTTTAATTAAAAAACTAGAAGAAAATTAAAAATCAACACACCTTTTGCTTTATTGCTTTTCAATTGACTAAGCAAACTGAAGGATCCCTAGCGGCTTTTGAGAGAAGGATACCTCCAACGATCTTCTGGCCAATAAAAGAGAATAACGGTTGGCGTCGTCGATACCACAGGGAGCTACATGAGACTTATGGAGAGCACGATATGATCAGTTCGATTTTGTATTATGAATACTGCCATACAAATTGTCAATGAATTCAATTTTTCAAGAATAATGGTTTCAATGTTTTAAATTGGCATTTAAATCTAGCGACAAGAACAGATCAGGATCAAACCGAGAAATGAGAAGAGACACAATATATATAATATTATTATATCGTTTACTTTTTGAATTATTGTCAATACGTTTAGTCGTAATCCAGAAACACTCACGGAATCATTTAATTTTCCTTTATGGCTTCGACAGTCGTTTAGCGGCGGATGGATAGAAATCTTTTTCACTCCGTGTCGACATTTTCAAAATCACCTTTCTAAAGCGGCTCACTTCGGATCCATTTACAACATTAACCAAATACCTGGATACACATCCTTACACGGATGATTTGGAAAGTCTATTCTGAGGATCGAAAGGAGATTTCATACAGTATAAGGAGATAGAGAGCTAAATGTCACAAATAGAAAAAGCAATAAGTTTTCAACGAGAATATTTGGAAAAAAAGGTTTTAAGAATAGTTGAATGGTATTTACCTATAGTTATAATAATGGTTGAAATAGTTTGCTTCATACCATAAGTTGAAGCAAACTATTTCATATTATATTCTTTTCCGTCTTACCACTCAACACACCAACTATGCTCAACATGCAACAATGTACAGAATCTGTAATCCATATAATAGGCATTTCCAAGAGATTGATATATTCTTACTTAGCGCCCCCACATTTAAAAATATATCAAACTTAAAATTTCATCGTCATAATCAAATTTAACACTTAATTATACTGACACATTTATATATGCAATTTCACACATCATTCACACAATATCTCACCATAATATGTAACCATTCCTAATATATCTTAATATACTACAATAACTTCAGCGACAACCTGTAATTGGCTTTATTCTTAATCAAATTATCTTTATGTTTTATAATTTATTATATGCTGTATGTTGTCCTTTTAAATAAATAAATAAATAAATAAATAAATGTGTTATTTTCAGTATGCTTTTACTTATACAAGACGTCTTTAAGGCACCGCCTTAAAATAGTGCTTCCAATATTTTCTATCATCATCGTTTTCGGGTGTTCCGTGTAATCCGAGTAATCGAGAAATCAACAGGCAAAAAAACATAGTTCAGCAACGAATTTCACCACCCATTCTAAATTTAGTGGATTTTTAAGTGAGAGGAGATAGGTGCTTCTTTTCAAAAGGCACCAGTCGCTGGTTACCCCACATTTTGGGATATGCCATGATGGATTGAATGAATACGTTTAAATATATATTGCACTATTGTCGGCTTGTTGCCATTCGCTTTTTCCTTTAAAAAAATAGAAAGAATCTATTTCAATCTATTTTGTACAAATTCTTTGATCAAAAATGATATACCTACACTTTATTTTTCAGAGAGTTTTGACAGATGGAACCATAGAGGATAAATGAACGGATTTCAATAGAATACTAATCAGGTCTAAGATAACGCGTTTAACACATTTGATAACAATAGGAAGTCGATCTAGATTATAATTCAATGTATCTACTTACAGATGACACAAAATTTCTGATTTTTGAAAACAATGGTAACAGAAAAGAGTGGAAGCACTATTCTAAACCGGTGCTGGTCAATAAATAATAATAAAATCTCAGCAGGACTCAAATACTTAGGTGACGACCGCTGTCAACGTATCTATTTTTCAATTTGATATACCATCATTATTTTTAATCAAATCGTTTTGAAATAAATTATTTTGATAGTTTGGGTAATAATAAAGAAAAACACACCTTAACTTTTTGATTATGTTCTGTATAAATTCTTGTAGAAAAATAATGGCATAACCCGATTTTCAACGTTTATCTTATATTTTTAATAAACTATAAGGCGTAAAGCAATATATTTTTGTTTAAATTAAAGAAGACAAAAATATATCGAAAAATATGTTGTGACATTGCATTAATGCTTCAGAGTTAGTAAAAAAAAACACACAAAACATTTATTTTCCATTCAGCGCCACAAAAGGCGCTGAATGGAAAATAAATGTTTGCGCTTAGGCTCATTAAATTGTAATCATTGTGGATTAAAACTATATTAAATTTATTTATTTTTATAAAAAAAATTAATACTTATTGACTTTATAATTGTAATACAAAACACTACTGCGTTTATGCAGGTACATAAAAGAATGACGTAAACATAACCAAACAATAAGAAATCAAATAAAAACCGTTATTTTAAAAACACGTGGAATCTGAAGTACCTACCGTAACATACTGCTGCAAAATTGTTGTAATTCAAACTGAAATTGATGAAAGATCAGTGACATGTATGTCACGCTTTGACATGTTCTGAATTTATAACGAAAAAGTCAGACTCAAATATGGAGATACTATTTATAATTCAATACATATTTTTTATTTTCCTAAGTATGTACCCATATGTTTGTTTTTATAGTTCTTTTATTTTCTTTACATTATTATTATTTTTTCTTTTTTTTCTAAGTGCGTAGGTATATTATTTTAGTATATTTTAATGATTTTTATGTCTCAACCTAAGTACCTATATCTTTTATTTTAAATTGTATTTTTTTTCCACTTAATATTATTTTTTATATTTACTAATTTTGTTACAGTACCTTCTTTTTCTTTTATGTTTATGATAGTTTTATTATTTTATTTTGTAATTTCAATGTGTGTACTTAATTGTTGTTCATGTTTGTAAAAGGCAATTTGCCGTAAATAAATAAATAAATAAATAAATAAATAAATAAATAAATAAATAAATAAATAAATAAATAAATACAAGCTTTACATTTGGTTCATCCTTCAAACTTATCTAAACTTTTAATTGGCAAAAAATTTATTGCGAATAAATTTTGTAACAAAGTTAATGGATATTTTTATTAAACTTTAAAGCCGGTTGCATACCAAAAGCAAAGCTAAGTTAGTTTAGCTTAGGTCGCATAACTGAGGGCGTTTTTCATACTATTAGTGTGTAAAATCAAGCTTCAAAGTTCAATATTAACTGACGTGTTAAAATAGCAATTTTCCACAATTCGAAGGCTATTTATTATCTGCGAAAGCTATCACTACTCAGGGTTCACAGAACCCAATCGTTGTTACCTGGTATCCTTACATTGAAAAAATCATACTTTGTACTATGTCATGCCTGGCAGTCCATTGGTTCTTGGTCTAGGACATCTAAATCTAAAATATCTTAATCCGTCCGCAATATGTCTTATTCTGATACGTTTCAGAATACGAAAACGTCTAAATCAACGGGCGACAGTGGACAAAAAGATTTTAAACGCGCGGTGTCACGTAATGAGTCCCGTATAAACGCAGTCAACTTTTTGACATTTCTCATATAGGTACTGAAATTCAGACGGATAAATTTAGACGAATCAGAATAGAGCAGATTGTCTCGAATATGAAACTATCACTAAAATCGTCTAATGTGTAGAACAGCATTTTAAACGTCTAAAATTAAGTAAGAAACTTGGTAGATAAATAGAAAGATTTTTACAAGAGTTAAATATAGCATCTAATTGGGAAAAAATCGACTTCAAAATGAATATGTGTCAAGATAGAAAAAATGAGGCGTTCGCCTTAAATCAGGACTACGTGGAGGCCAAATTATGTCACCTCTCCTGGAGATCAATTTGCCTGGGAAAATTTCACGAACTCGTGGCAGAAATGTACCTATTGGACGTGTGTGACGTTGCTTGGTTCTGCTGGAACCATGTTCTTTGGTTATTGGTTATAGCCAGGAAAGTTTTGCAGTTCAGGTACCAAGTCGTCTAACATCTCCACATAACGCTCGGAATACAAACATATACTTTTTTTTGAGACACCTTGTATTTAAATATCACTATTTTTTGTCATAAATGAGATAGTAGGTATATATTTAATAACACATGCATATAATTTAAATTAAACTGCGTCCTTGCGCTATGAGCGAGAAAACGAATTTTGCCATTGTTTTCATTTTCAAGTTTTTCGTTTATTTTCTCACTTTTTTCCTTTATTTTCTCACTTTTTTCCTTTATTTTCTCACTTTTTTCCAGCTGAGAGCTAGTGGTGGGTGTGACATTATTCCATTAAATTACCTGCTCCCGTCTTCATATTTCATATTTAAGTGTTTTATAATGAATGAGCTGCCCCATCTTCGTGCGGCACAACGCGACGGAGCGGGCGGACACAAACGTGAGAGCGCACTCATAATGCCGAGTGAATAACGAGTCGGGCTTTTAAGGAAACGAAAGAAAATAACGCCAGTAATAACGTCCCTATGAATATACAATGATCGGTGACAAGACTGATTCATATAACGGGGATTAAAATTGTTAAGAAAAAAAAAGACTGGAATGGAATGGAAGAGGAAACAAATACACGTTCGAATAATTATAGAGGAGTAGAGGATTTTTTCAATCATTTAGGATAAAAGGAGAATTTAATTTCAAAAGTGTACTGCGAAAACCAAAATACTCAGCAATATATGTACATAAAAAATAAAAAAACCTACGCAGAAGGATGAAATATTTTCTTAGGAGAGAACAATACACTGGAAAATTATGATAAGTAAGAGGTACGGGCACCTGGAAATACAAAACGAAATTGTTATCAAAACTCTTAAAAGATCCAAATTATTATGTTTGTTTATTCCACCCATTTGTTAAGTTTGGTTATAATATTAAATTACTACTACCTAACTCGACCGTAGCGTGAGCACTACACAAAAAAATATATCCATTACGAACACAGGTGATAATTAGCGACACAAAAAAAGAGAGAGAATTATTTGTTTTGGGTTGGTTAATTAATTTCTGAGAAATACTGTTATAAAGATAACGTGTCCATAATTTGACAATGCAAATACGTTGAAAATAATTTGGCACGTACGTACCTAGAAACTTAGTTTTTCGGTATCTTAAGAGTATCCAAACAAACTTTGGACCGATGAGAACTCTGGAAAGTTTTCTCAAATTCAAAGTTCCAACAACCGGAAATATTCAGCGTGCCTCAGGATCTCAATATATATATATATTATACCTAGTTTTACTAGCTAGTTTCAGTACAATATTATGAAATGAGTTCATTTTCTGAGTATAACTAGCATATCTCATTCAATTCAAAGTTATTAAACAAATGATTATTATGGAAGGAAAGTATCAAAATATATATTTAATTCTGTGGAACCTTCTTCGCTATTATGCTTAATTATTTGGGTTGCGATTCTAGAATTCTGTATCATTTCTTTTAAATTCAGGGCAAATTCAATAGGAAATTTATTGTAAATGAAGAACGAATTCAATACTTGAATTAAAAGAGATGCCTGATTCGTCACCATTAAACCTAAAAGCCAAAGTTGTTCCTTTATTCCTAGCGGCAAAATGAGATCAATTCCAACGTAATTCAATAATCATCCCATAATGATTTTTTCTTCTACAGATTCAGAGAACTGTTTATAGCGATTTGACTCAAAAAGTATTCGAGCTAATTTGAACAACTCCGGTTCGCAGTTTTCTCAAAATTGACTTATAGCTCCTTATTTTATGATCCGTCGTAGCATCATAACTTTTATACATCATTCACAATAATTATTTAATTTCATACGACGGCAACTAGTTCAAATTCTCCAAATAGACTTACACAACTTCAAGACCAATTACAACTACTGTTAACAAGTGATGAGAAAAACTGGTATTGCGTAGAGAGAGATGTGTGCGGTGAGATCCTTTAAGGGTATCTTTGCTGTAATTCATTCCTAGAAGGAAGGTTGCTAGGGTTATTTTTAATCATTTCAGGGACTAACTATTAGCTTTTAGGTCTAATTAATCCACAAGTGGATATTTTGTGTAAGGTTAGAGGGAGGAAAATAGTTAAATGGGAGATTAAGGTAAATGAATAAGAAAACAAAATGAGTAATGGTGAGGTTAAATAAATTTCATGACGTAACTTTTGAATATGTATACATAATTTAATCAGTCGACTCCGACATAGATGATGTACCAAAATCCTATTACACCCTCTCACACATTCCTCATCTCACAAAGGCACTTCTTTCAGAATGGGTTATGAACCTCATTGCTGAACTATACGAGATGTTATTGTTGTCTCTTGTGTTATCGATTTCCCTTACTGGACACCTGAAAACGATGACAATAGAAAATAGTACCTACAAGAACTTTTTTACGCCGGTGCCTCAAAGCAAACAACGACAAATCTAATATATAAAATTAATTACTTGTTCAATATATAAAATAACAATTAAAAGTTTAGAAATGGAAATTGTAATCAAGGATCAACGAATAAATATACGTTTTCAGAATCTGAAGATGGTCTTTGATAGGCCGGAAACGGCCAGTGCGATTTATTAACGAGATTTTCAATCTATAATTCTGATGGTTATTTTTAAAATGAGCGTTGCCCAGACGATATTCATTTTTATACCAACTGTGCCGACCGCCGTGGCACATTTGGTAAGCCTGTGCGTGTAAGAGGTTTCTATGAGGGCGTCTTGGGGGGCAAGTCTGGTCAACAGGCGAAATTAAAACCGCCTATGTTTTCCCATATCATGGATATAATTATCATATGGAGTTCTATAACAAGATATTTCCCTTCTTTTATTTCATTTTTAGAGTACAGACAGTCATAACTACAATGTATAAACACAAATGAGTTACCGGCATATGGACCAGTGAAGACTGTCAATATTATCAATTATACCCATGATATGGGTAAACGTGGATGGTTTTGATTTCAGACCAGACTTGCCCCCCTGGGTTTGAACCGAAGCTGGGGAGAAATTTTATTTTAAATTCATTTCTCACGCAAATATTACATCTCTGCGCTGGTAGCACTGGGAAGTTAGAAGAAACTAAACTCGCCTCTTGCGCAGGGTGCAAGTGTTTAATATTATTCAATCTCTTAGCAGAGTACCTATAAACCGGTGAAAAAAATGTGTATTGGGCAGATCGAGTTTATTCATGCTGGCTTTCATATTTTTGTAAATGATATAAAACTGTATAATAGTAACTTTATTTTGTCCCTATTGGGTTAAATCTGCTCTATGTGAGGAAGGTATTTTTAATTTTATCTGTATGTTTTTGTTCTTATTTTGTTGTATTTGGAATAGATATTTCAATTAAATGGGTTTACTTTGTATTTTTCTCATCAGCGTTATACCTATGGGGTCTATTGTGCAGGATGGTTCTATCTGTAATATCTCTGTTCTAATAAAGTTTATGAGTGTTGTTTTCAATAACTTCCAATGGGGAGTTTTGTAACCATGATGGTGGAGAATCAAATTCCTTAAATAAATAAATAAATAAATAAATAAGAAGTACGATAAGTATTCTAGAATGATCTAACGTTCTATTTTTGAAAAAAAAACAATGGAAATAAACTTGTTAATTTTGTCGACGGATAATTCGTGGTGAAACTCCATTATACTAGGTATAAATGAAAACACTAATTAGTCACGCGAAAAGTGTCAAGCGAAAAGTGTCATGCGAAAAGTGTCACGCGAAAAGTGTCACGCGAAAAGTGTCACGCGAAAAAGTGTAATGCAAAAGAATTTAAAAAACTATCACTAAGATGGGTTTATGAAATAGATGAAAAAATCCTTAAGGAAATAATTCTTCCAAATAAAATGTAAATGCACTATTACAAACAACAGAATAGACAATTGAAAAAAAGTGAAACAAATAATTTATTTCCACAATTTTTGGTTGTGTGTGCATGACTCAAAATGAAATATTGTATTTAGAAGGAAAGATGCATACGTTTGAATGCGTAGCGTATGTATGTACATGTACTTATATTATATGTAAATGTATCTATAAATAAACAACGTAATAGACAATAACATAAAACTAGCTCACCTAAGCACAGGCTATGCCTAGTGAGGGGGCTAGTAACAAAGATACAAACAAAAAGATATGGCTTAAACTATGTAAGCACCAGTGAAGTGGTAAAATGATATTTATTGAATTTTCTTTGAATTTTTTGATGTAATTTTTCTGAATTACATCAAAAAATTAAAATAAATAAATAAATAAATGTATCCTAGCCATGATCCGTCTTCGTGGCTCAATTATCTGACTGCTGATCTGAAGGTCCCGGGTTCGATTCCCGGTGGAGACACAGTTTTTAATTGTGTTTTCAGTCTGGATCTGTGAGACAATTAATATCGTAAGCCTCCAGAATGTGACAACGTATTATTGGGAGCTTGTTAAATTAATATTTGACATAGTACCTGTTAGTTGCCCGAGAAGTAATATATAAAAATAATATAAAAAATGATGCGCCTATATAGCACCACATTTCGAAAGCAGCCATACGTCAAGATTCCCTCCGTTTGATGTTCCACGTTCGCTTCCATACACCAGCAGCACACTCCAGACACGAGTTTTAATCAAGTCCTTAAACTGAACATTGATATCAATATTCATGTATGAATGCCCAGATATTCTGATTTTGAAAATGGAATAATGTAGTCATGGATTGAATCAATTTAAGATTGACGTAGGCCATACAAGTATAAATAAATGACGTAGGCCACACAACACGAATAGTCGTCAACTAATCAATGGATAACTAACATACTATGGGATTAATGTTTGCTGTTGAGGTATGTCAGGTATTGATACAAGATATAACCCCATTATTATCATACAATACAGGGATAAATACCATAGAATATGTTAACAGGTTAATCTGGAGTTGAATAATCATTGTTTCGTTGGTAAGTCAAACATAAATCTACCAACATACACAAATGAATTTCACAATTTAGACAATGCTCGTAATCTCATTTGTAGGTACCCACCACATCATTATTTTGTAATACTGTAAGACCTATTGATATGAAATGATAATTTTATGGATACAAAAAAATAAAGGACACTTTTAACAAATGTTTGTTAAATATTATGAAAAATAATTGTGGTTAACAATAAAATATAAACTTCGAAATTTACTAAATACTTTATACTAAGTTTAGTTTGTCGATCGACAATTCTTGATAGAACTCCATTGTACGTTGATATGTTATAAAAAATATAAAAATACTTGGTAATTGTTCTATTGTGTTTATTTGATTATTGACGCGTTTCGTGCAAAGCACATCGTCAGAATAATGCTCTACAAGACTGAGACTAGTGGTTATATACAAAATTTACATGGCAGGTGTATAAAAATGTTGGTTTTTGAACGGTTGAAAAGAAGTAATATAATGCAAATGAATCTATACAAATCTACGTTTTAATACAATGAATGTAGTTGGGTCACTGGTTGTAGTCCCCTGTGTCCATTAGGCCTGTAACAAAAGGAAACGACAGCAGTAAAATTCGAAAGGTAAATAATATTGTATTTATTGGTTTATTGTTAAAAGATAACAATAAACCAATAAATACAATATTATTTACCTTTCGAATTTTACTGCTGTCGTTTCCTTTTGTTACAGGCCTAATGGACACAGGGGACTACAACCAGTGACCCAACTACATTCATTGTATTAAAACGTAGATTTGTATAGATTCATTTGCATTATATAACTTCTTTTCAACCGTTCAAAAACCAACATTTTTATACACCTGCCATGTAAATTTTGTATATAACCACTAGTCTCAGTCTTGTAGAGCATTATTCTGACGATGTGCTTTGCACGAAACGCGTCAATAATCAAATAAACACAATAGAACAATTACCAAGTATTTTTATATTTTTTATAACATATCAACGTTTTATAACATATCAAAATACTTTATAGACGAAATACATTAATAAACAAAAAAAATAAACAATAAAGTAAATAAATACATAAACAAATAAAAAACAAACAAATAAATAAATAATTAATCAAATAAATAAATATATAAAGAAATAAATAACTTTATTAATAAATAAAAGAGGACATACAAACTCGTTTCGATTTCGTTCACCTATAGCACAAGCATTTATGCTTATTTTAGGGAACGTAGGAAGATGTATATGTACTTGTTTACCAAGGACTTATTCATTTAAAAAATATTATTATCATTATTATTATTACATGCATATTTAGTATTCATTATTTCTCAATTTTCTTTTTAAGAAATATAGTATTTTTTACTACTTCTTGTGTTTACTTTTTGTATTTGTTTGTGTTATTAATGTGTTTACACTTATTGTTGTTCTTGTTGTGCCTACACTACATACCTACCTATCAATGTGTTTATGTTATTAATGTGTTTACACTGATTGTTGTTCTTGTTGTGCCTACACTACATATGTACCTACCCATCAATGTGTTTAAACTTATTGTTGTTCTTGTTGTGCCTACACTACATACCTACCTATCAATGTGTTTACACTTATTGTTGTTCTTGTTGTGCCTACACTACATACCTACCTATCAATGTGTTTACACTTATTGTTGTTCTTGTTGTGCCTACACTACATACCTACCTATCAATATGTTTATGTTATTAATGTGTTTACACTTATTGTTGTTCTTGTTGTGCCTACACTACATACCTACCTATCAATATGTTTATGTTATTTATGTGTTTACACTTATTGTTGTTCTTGTTGTGCCTACACTACATACCTACCTATCAATGTGTTTACGTTTATTGTTGTTCTTGTTGTGCCTACACTACATACCTACCTATCAATATGTTTATGTTATTAATGTGTTTACACTTATTGTTGTTCTTGCTGTGCCTACACTACATACCTACCTATCAATGTGTTTACACTTATTGTTGTTCTTGTTGTGCCTACACTACATACCTACCTATCAATGTGTTTACACTTATTGTTGTTCTTGTTGTGCCTACACTACATACCTACCTATCAATATGTTTATGTTATTAATGTGTTTACACTTATTGTTGTTCTTGTTGTGCCTACACTACATACCTACCTATCAATGTGTTTACACTTATTGTTGTTCTTGTTGTGCCTACACTACATACCAACTTATCAATATGTTTATAAATGGCCCACAAAGGGCATGCATGTGTGTAAAATAAAATAAATATATAAAACATATTAATAGGAAAAGTTATTTCTTTATTGAATAAACGTCACACAGTTTCAAAATTAACCATATTCGTTAAAAAAAATTCAAAACATCCTTTAGCTAGTAAGTCTATTAATTTCATATCAATGATTACTATTTCAAACGAGGGTTTTGATAATTCGCAAAATACAAGTATTTATTTACCCACGCTAAATTTTAATTTATACAAAAACATAGTTTTATAACAGAACATTGAACAGCAACTTGAGTGCTTTCAAGACTTTCTGTCTTAAATTCGGTTCACTCTTATCTTCACTATCAGTGAGCAGTGAGCCAGTTGTTTCCACATGATTAGCTCTCTTTGGCACATCAAGTGCAGTGTCTGCAAGGTTTTAGAGTTATTCGGACTCTTCGTATGTTCTTTGTGTGTTCTTTCAGAGTTTTGAAAGGGGCCGTTATATGTAAGTCCCCATAAGCAGGACGGATGGTGGTGGAGGAAGAAAAAAAAACATAAAATTATATGATTATTGATGTTTTCAGGGATAATTTTGTGACACATTTGCTGTAAGGCACCGGCTAAGAATAGTGTTTCCACTCTTTTCTATTGTTTTCGGGTGTCCTGCAAAAACAATGTAGTTATACACGCATGAGTCGTGTTAAATTTTATAAAGTAATGCAATTGTCGCTGGTTATCACGCATTTTTGGATACGCCATGATGTACATCTAATGCAATACGCCATGATGTACATCTAATGCAATACGCCATGATGTACATCTAATGCAATACGCCATGATGTACATCTAATGCAATACGCCATGATGTACATCTAATGCAATACGCCATGATGTACATCTAATGCAATACGCCATGATGTACATCTAATGCAATACGCCATGATGTACATCTAATGCAATACGCCATGATGTACATCTAATGCAATACGCCATGATGTACATCTAATGAATTTTATTTTATACAATTCCCTTTGTTTTTTAAACCTAGAAAGGGTTATTAGATATCGGTCGTAACAAAGACTGCCGAAGCCTAGTGTTGTACTTGTGATTAGTCTTCTTAATAGTCTTCTTAAGACGCTCGAATTCCTAATTTTATTTCCATCCATTCATCATTGCAGCTACGGTCTGCTGCAAATCCTGGCCTTCTACAGAAATCGTCTGTTTTCTTTCCTATCGACCGCCTGTCTTCTCCAATTGCACAGCCACCTTAACATAGGTCTGACTCTACTTCGTCTTCCTTCAGGACTGTTGCCTAATTATTTTCATTGTGTGTTGCGACACGAGGATCTCCTACACATCATCTTGGGAGGAATGGTTGAAGAAACAATTGGCAGAGAGCGTCCCCGCTGCCGGGAGTATTTAGAGCAGGTATGCGAGGACATGAAGTGTACCTCCTACACAGAGTTGAAGATAGTCGCTGAAGATCGAGCGGAGTGGATGAAGAGATGCATCGCTTTGCTGTCAACCAACCCCCAAGGTTGAAACCTGTCCAGGTTTTATTTCCGGAATGGAAAAAATATTTCTTTAGGCTGGAAACACTGATTGTTTTGAAGGATTTGCTATATTATGGCGAGTAAAATCTCTACATTCACAGGGCATAAATAAACGTATTTTTTGTAGATATATGTATTATAAATATAAAATACTTAAAATATCTTGGTTTTCGTTCCACTAAATTTAATTGATTATCGACGCGTATCGTGCAAGGCACATCGTCAGAATAGGCTGCGCTCAGATAGAACGCTACACGTCGGATGTCGGAAGTACCTGAAGTAGCAGATTATGGCGTTTTTCACACCAATCCCACTGAACGCTTTCGAGCGGCGTTTCAATCTACACACAGTATCGGGCGTTTTAAATGTCAAATTTCATTTAACATATCATGTGTCTTTTTAGGTTATATTTTCATCGAAAGACAACAATTGGGCAGTGGAGTAAATAATGCTATCTGACCGTTTATTGGAAATTTTTGAATACGTTTATAAATTAACCTCTTTGTGAAAGCATATTGTCATCATAAATAATGTCAACTGACTTAATAGATACCACAGAAACAAATAGAAGTCATCTTTTCTTCTTTCTTCTTTCAGCCCCTTTCACTCCACTGCTGGATAAAGGCCTCTTCCTGAGTTTTCCACTTCTCTCTGTCCTGGGCGCTCTGTTTCCACCCATGTCCCACCAGTTCGACAATGTCATCAGTCCATCTCCTCTGTGGTCTCCCTACACCCCTTCTATTATGATATGGTCTCCAATTCAGAATTTTGGGGGTCCATCTATCATCTCTCTGTCTTGCCACGTGACCTGCCCATTGCCACTTCAGCCTTCCCACTCTTTCTGCAATGTCGGTGACCTTTGACCGGCGTCTTATATCCTCGTTTCTTATTCGGTCTCTCAAGGATACGCCTAACATTTGTCTCTCCATTGCTCGTTGAGTACACTTAAGTCTGTGGAGGCTTCTGGCAGTAAGTGACATGGTTTCGAGACCGTATGTTGTCACTGGCAAAACACAAGAATTGTACACTTTGGCTTTTAGGTTATTCGGAATTTCCCTGTTGCCGAATATGTACCTCAACTTTCCAAAAGCAGCCCAACTCAGCCCTATACGTCTTGGCAGTTCGGCGGTCTGATTTTCTTTACCCAATTTAATTTTATGTCCAAGGTATATGTATTCTTCAACAGCACCAATAGTCTTATTTCCAATGCAAATACTGTGTGAAGTTGGACTCAAAATCTTGGTTTTGTCTATGTTCATTTCCAGACCGATTTTTCTAGAGGCTTCATATAATTCTGCTACCATAGCTTCCAGTTCAGACAATTCTTCGCTTATTATTACTATGTCGTCTGCAAAACGGAGGTGATTTAAATATGTGCCATCTATTTTAATGCCTTTATTGTTCCAGTTTAATGTTTTGAAGACATCTTCTAATGCCAGTGTGAATAGTTTTGGGGATATCGTATCACCCTGTCTTACACCCTTCTCGATTTTGATTTTTTCTGTTTTCAGATTTTCGTTCACTTTTACATCCATAGTAGCATTTTCATAAATATATCATTTTACAAATAAAATAGATGTAACAGATACTGTAACTGTCAGAGCGTTTTTCATCCGATGATTATACAGAGCTTTTGGAGCGTACATTCGACGTACAATCTGAAATCGACAGAGCGTCTGTTTCCGGTTATTCTGAACGGCTTAGAGCGTCACCAAGTGCACTCGGCGTTAATTGTAAACGCAGCCCAAGATCAAATTAGTGGTTATATACAAAATTCAGTCTTTTAGAGTATTTTTCTGACATACAATGGAATTCTATCAAGAATTATTATAGATCGACAAACTAAACTTAGTATGTATTTTTGTTTAATTATTGTTTGTATAAGCATTGGTGGAACGGTAGCAGAGGTGGATTGAGCGATACATTAGCAACCCAATCGCAAGTATTTACATCCTGCATTGACTGATTTCGTTTGCCTATAGCACGAGAATGTGCTGAGCTTAGGGAAAGTACATTCCCGTTATAAGGACACATTAATTAAAAATGTATATGCATGTTTTTTTATTTCATTTATTCATTAATACCATCGCGGCATATTCCACAATGTGGGGTAACCAGCGACAGGTGTGCGTGTATTGTATTGTTTTCGGATGTTAATATATTATGTACAAATCAAATTCTTAAACCAAGTTCTTGTGCCTAAATCTAGGTCTGTGTAATTCGTGGTTTTGTTGACTGAGTCTCGTTAAAACAAAAATATTATGAGAGACACTAAGAATGATTGACTTAACTTAGTGTTCAACTGTTGAATAATAGCTTTGTCTTCAAAAAGAAACAATTAAAAGGGCGAAGACGTTTATTAAAGACCCGTATGTTTATTTAAATTAAACCGTTTACTCCTCTGAATGCTAATTAACTAAAATAACTCGAGGAAGACTCGTTTTTTAATTCTTGAGTACAAACTTGGGAGAAAAAGCACCACGGTTTCGAAAAAAACTCTTGCGAAGTAAATATGACTAAAGCATAACTTTACGGAAAATAAAGTATTTGTTCGTAAAACATATTATTTGTACGTAAGTAATAGGTTGTTCGGAGAGTCATTTCGTGTATTCCCAACAGGGGACATAATTGTATTTTTTCACAGTCGACCTTAACAATCTGCAATTTAAAGCTGCATACCATATAGAAAAGTTGTTGTCCTTAAATAGTCTTATGATATCTGCAGTGGAACATTTATATTAAATAGTCTTATGATATCTGCAGTGGAACATTTATATTAAATAGTCTTATGATATCTGCAGTGGAACATTTATATTAAATAGTCTTATGATATCTGCAGTGGAACATTTATATTAAATAGTCTTATGATATCTGCAGTGGAACATTTATATTAAATAGTCTTATGATATCTGCAGTGGAACATTTATATTAAATAGTCTTATGATATCTGCAGTGGAACATTTATATTAAATAGTCTTATGATATATGCAGTGCAAGATTTATATGAAATAGTCTTATGATATCTGCAGTGGAACGTTTATATTAAATAGTCTTATGATATCTGCAGTGGAACATTTATATTCACTAAGATGGTAATATTCATTCATTGTAGGTATGTTTCCACATATTCGTCGTATAGCATCGAAAAATCACGTGGGTGCGCAGAACACAAATTTGGGTATTTTTCTCGGTTGGTTTGATTTGTCCCCCTCTAGGCCAAAATATATCAAAATTTTTGGCGGTAACTATAAACGATATTTGCTTTCAGTGCGATAAGATGAAGATAGTATCAGATAGTTGTTTAGAAAATCATTCCGTGTTTTTACCAGAGTATCTACCTACAATAGTATCTTTTCACAATCAACCATTAGATATTTTTGTCTGTTGATGTAGCGAGGCTTGTTCGTGAAAAAGTCTGTTTGATTCTGCGCAATAGTTTTTGTTTGGTGTCCTATTAAATATGGAAAATCGAAAGCAGCAATTCAGGCATACGTTACTTTTTTTACTATAGAAAAGACAAAAATGCTACAAAACTGTTTGTCAAAATTTCGTTCTGGCAATTTTGATGTTGAAGATGCACAAGGGCCAGTTAAAGCCAACGAAAATAAAACAAAGATATCGACTGATGCAAACCATTTACTAACTGACTTCTTCAGTTCCTCATTTTTCTCCCATTTTCGATTTGGGGTCGGCTCTCCTTATTTTGTTCTCCATGCTATTGTTTCATCTAGTTGTTCCCTCTCTACTTCTCCATATTAATCCACAAAGTGAATCTGAGTCGACCTCTGCTTCTCCTGCCTTCCTGTATTCATGGTGCGGAATGCACTGCATAATCTTCATACCTTTACTTACTAACTGACCGTTTACTAACTGGCATTACCAAGAAATTTTAAACATGGAAATGGATCATTCATGAACGTGTAACGCCTTAATCTAATTTAAGTCAATTATAAAATTATTTTTTCAGCTAAAATAACAATGTTGAGGTAAAAAAATGTTGAGGTAAAAAAAAATTGTTACAAAAAAAATAGTTTTTAATATAGAGTTCCTAGGAAAAGCAAATTAATCTTATACAAGACAATTATTAGGACTGTGGTTACATACGGGTGCGATACGTTGACAATTAAAATTAAATCCGCTGATATATTTGAGAGGAAAGTTCTCCGCCGCATATGCGGTCCAGTGAAAGATGGGGAAGAGTGGCGTATAAGGCGAAACGAAAAACTGTACAGAATATATGAATCACCCAGTATCTCAACACATATAAGACTATCGAGATCGAGATGGGCTGGACATGTTCAGAGAATGCCAGATATGCGAATTCTTAAGAGAATTATGACTGGTCATCCAGGAGGAAGAAGGAAAATAGGTAGACCCTGGTTGCGATGGGAGGACGAGGTGAAGAGGGATGCAGTACAACTCTTAAGCGTTACAAACTGGAGGACGGCAGCTGAGGACAGATGGGGTTGGAGGCAAAAGTTGAAGGAGGCCAAGGCTCGACTTGGGCAGTAGCGCCATAGAAGAAGAAGAAGCTATAGAGTTCCAACAAAAATTGTCTGTTCAGAAGATATATTAATTACCTAACGTGTCCGGACATACTTATTAGACTTTTCCACTCCAAATAAGTTGCAGAAGCAATTGCACGTCATTTTCCACAGTCTTCTCGTTATATCCTTGTACCATGTTTCGGCAGACAAGAAGATGTTTATCATCTTGTACCTCCACGAAATCACAAGATATGTACATCTTATTCTCGTCCTATAACCCTACCTGTGAAATTCTTTTACGAGTTAATTTTAGTCTTTCATAACACCAAATAAAAATCAAATTACTTTCCGTACAGCCCAATAACAACAACAAGCAAAACATGGCGACGCAAAAAAATATAAATTATGTGGATTTAAAAGGATGTAAACATGATATACTCTCACAACAAGTAGACCAAACAGACATTTCGTTTGAGAAAAAGAAAATCAAACTTAATATGGCACGCACAGCAGATGTAAGATAAATTCTGTGAATCCCAAACTAGTTGAAAAACTTTCATGCGAGATGTACTGTGAGGAATTGAAAACTTGTATACGACACCTTAACAAAGCACAAACTAAAACTTGTGTAAGAAAAGTCAATTATTCTGACAAATCGCGGCCTGTCTTTTCGACCTGCTGAATGGATTCACATCACTGAAGTTTTGAGCTCCTCATTTAAATAAAATCAACTAGAGCTATGCTATTGAATAAATTTAATGATGAGGTGTCCTTTCAGTCTAATCAAATATTAAATAAAACATTCAATTTCCTTATTACTGCTATCGTTAGTCATATTTTTTTCCATTATCTCGCGGTTTGTTCATTGTACCGAATATAATACAAAGAATAATTACGAACAATCCATATTTTTAAAGCCAATCTTTTAAGCACCAGATTATCAATTCATAACAAATATTCAAATGTCTTCAAACAGTTATTGACCAGATATTGTAATTTGTAAATAATATCTTATTATTGTAAGGATCAATACAAAGATTTTTTTCGACTGATTTACTTACATAAAATAATGTTTATAGGAGTATTACTGCCAATAAATAATTACTATAAGAGATTAAGTACAAAGCAACAGACTTGTTCAGAGTGTCTTTTGATTTATATCACCGATAAATAATGAAAGTCGAGGTAATCCCCAAAGTAAGGATATTTTATTTTCTAGCCAACAATGAGTTACGGGATGCCCATTACGTCTGAATTAAACTTAAATATTTAATGGCAGCGTCTTGGATTTCGCATGTAATAACATGTGTAGGTTAAGAAAAAGTTTTACGATTTTCAGACGACGAAACAAGTGACTAAGAAGTACACTATTAGGATCACGGAATAAAAGAAAAAGTGTCTTGTTTACAGTAAATAATAGAAACTTTATTTAAGTCACATCAATCGAAGTTAAAAACTACTTTAAATTTAAATTATCTAAAGGAACACGAAAAATCTGTATTATATACAAAAAACAAGTAAAATATATTTATAAGAAATACTGAAATACGTTAAGGAATGCTACATAGTAAAAGGTACACATTAACAAAAATTACAAGCCAATGAAATGAAAATGTTGAGGTTAACAGCGATCCATGGAAAGACAAATCTAAGGGATAAGTTTTAGAGATAAATTAAGAAACGATCACATCAGACACCTAACAAAGGTCATGGATTTCATGGATCGTGTTGCGAAACTGAAGTGGTTATGGGGAGATAAAGCCTTGAGATATGGACTCACTAATTTTTCAAATATCGACTTTCGGACATGAAAAGAGGTGTCGGTTAACTACAAAAAGATGGACAGACGACATTATCCAAGACGCGGGTAAACATGGATAAAGAGGGCGCAAAATAGAGGCAAATGGAGAAATTTGAAAGCAGTGGAGATATGACAGGCGGAGTGACATAAGTCGATAAAATCCGTAATCATTTATTAAGATGAAGATATGGAGTAGCCCACATACCAGAAAAAACTCACAAAGAGCCGACTCAGACGATAGGGATATATTTTATAAGGCTAGAAGATCACGTTTACTAGTGTGGTTGACTGGTAGAAATTGCCTACGGGCAATAAGTCCGCCACCTTATGTGAAACTTACAAAACTCTCGGGAAGTAGGAGAGGAAAAGGATTCTCAGTATCCACCAAGTCGGGTAACTCGACTACCAGTCCTATATAACAATACCAGACAGATGCTAGATGATCATCATGGTGCCGAAGAATTAGGAGGGCCGTTCCAACCTAAAGTGGGAAAGGGCAAATCTACTGAAGAAATAACAAATATGAATTCAAAACCTCCATTATTTCCTAGCCAAACACTAAACGATTGTAGTTCCAGCTATTTGCGAAACCAATTACATTTTCAATGTATTGATAAGCACAAAAAATGTTATTTGCTGAAAATATGAAAACAATGCTGCGATATTGTTTGCGTAGAAATATCAAGCAAACATTGTGAAAATTGTGAAGCGTGGGTGAAATTTTATCAACATTTGGTAGAGTAGACGATTAAACAGGAACGACCAGAAAGCTGTAACTACGTGATAGGGCATATAACGGTTGGTAGTAATGTCCACATAAATACTACTTTATAATAACAGGTGGTTTAGTAATGGTCAACTGGGTGCTTATTGACTATCGAATGGTATTATTTCTAACCGAAAACATTTCCTATGACCGCTCAGTAGTGCGCACTTCATAAATTTTAAAAGTATTGATTTTATTTATTTGTATGCCTCACGATAATTTTTCCACTTTCGTGAACAAAAGTTCTAAAACTTCAATGTTTCTTTAATTTTTTAATTCCCCAATTGTATTTTTATGACGCTCGAGTGAAAAAAAACAAAAACATCTTAAAAATTAATTCGCGGTTCTATGTAGACTTTCCAAACAAATTAAAAAATATATAATTGATCAAAGAAACGTGATATTAAAGACTTATTTGAAAATCACAACCTTAGAATATCTAAATTCGTCGAAATTAAATATACATTTCAATATTTTCATAAAGAGACCCAGTCGCGAATCCCGTAACCCAATTTTGTCCATCGAGGAAGAGGACTTCAATATTGAATCAACTTGGTAAAAAAGATGGGCCAACGTAAACATATTGAACAATCACCTAATAGTGGACCCAACAACCCGAGAACCTGGGTTTGACCTGTCACGTAAAACATGGGTGCAGCAAAACAGGGTAAGAACGGAGCAAGGCTGTTGTAACAACTTGCTCTGGAGATGGCGGAGGAGGGAGAATCCAGATTGTGAATGTGGGGCTGAGCAGACAGCTAAGCACACGGTGCAGGACTGCCAGCTCAGGATATTTAACGGCAAACTCCGGGATATCCATGAGGCGAGACCGGAGGCGGTGGACTGGTTGACAAAACTGGAACCAGGGCCGTAAATATTGGCTGACAATATGAGTGAAGAGGATGCCTGCACCGGGGCTACACGAAAAAAAGTAACGCGAAATGATTTGTCTTATACATTCTTTCACTAATACTGCATATCGTATTTATTTATTTATTTTATTTATTTTTTATTTATTTCTATCCAAAAATATACAGTATATATGAGATACAAAATATCTTAAGATAATATAAGCTTATTCATACATAGTTAACATACAATGTAAATATAAGTTATCTCATTTCAATAAATATCAATTTACCACTTCACTGGTGCTTACATAGTTGAAGCCATATCTTTTTGTTTGTATCTTTGTTACTAGCCCCCTCACTAGGCATAGCCTGTGCTAAGGTGAGCTAGTTTTATGTTATTGTCTATTACGTTGTTTATTTATAGATACATTTACATATTATATAAGTACATGTACATACATACGCTACGCATTCAAACGTATGCATCTTTCCTTCTAAATACAATATTTCATATTGAGTCATGCACACACAACCAAAAATTGTGGAAATAAATTATTTGTTTCACTTTTTTTCAATTGTCTATTCTGTTGTTGTATAGTAACTGATTTTATAAAATGGTGCTTTTAGGAAATCATTTTTGTTGGAAATGATTACCCTCGATACGCAATAAGACCCGTGTTGTAATAATAACAGTTAACCATTAATTCGCAAAGGAAACCCGCAATATGTTTTACAGCCAACATAATTCACTCGAGTCACCAAACATTGAGATTAACTTACTATTACGTGTGAAGTGAAACCGAGTAGATATAGGCGAAAGTCGTCGAATATTTGCGAGCCACTAATACCGTATTTCAATAACGACGTGTCTCTTTTGAAGCCGGCTTCAAATAAAATACCTTTTATAACGGTTGAAAAATTTGCGGGTCGGAGTCGACCGAAACTTTTGCCTTGAAGGGACGCGTAAGTATCGTGGCGTCGATACGAATATTTCGATTACATTGCATAAGTATATTATGTACAACTGCTAGGATTACTTGAATATTATTTTTTTTAAATAAATGTTAATACTGCCTTGAAAATTCAAACCTGTTCAATTGATCAAAGTTTACTGGCGGTTTCCCTTGGTTAGCCTCTCAGTATTAGCGGTATGAAATATGTATTCTAGATAGTATTCTTGTGTTATCCGAAGTGCAGCCATCTCGAGGACGAACGTAACAACACCAAAGGTTGTTACAAGTTCCCAATGGGATGAAATCTGGAGTCTGTGAATTTTTTTCGTGCATCATACAAACAAAACTCTACACCTTCTGAGGTATAGTGTTCTGCTTTGTATGGAACATCTATGTAATCAATAATGGTTAATATGTATGAATTTTTTTAGTGTTAAGCAATTTTTGCGAATCCTCTTTTATTCTATTAATTTCCAATATTTCTAATCCGTGCAGCTAATTGAACTGTTATAAATTATAAAATAATACTGAATCCTTTTCTCTGGATATTTTGGTGATATGTGGCTAAGAAGGTACAACGTATACACAAATATCGTTTTGAGCAAGCTGTGATTGTTGATTCCTTTAAAACCTAGATGGACCATATATATTATGCATCATAACTTTAAAATAAAATTGTAGGTAATTTTTTTGGACCTGTTGGAAATGCGGATCTTGTGTCCATTACGAGCAACTTAAGAGGTTTCAAAAGTTTTAGAAAATAATATTTCATATAAAAATACCGACATCAAAATGAAAGTATGTAAAGATAGAAAAATGCGGTGTTCAGTTCTCTCTGCCTACCCCACGAAAGACATAGCGTGATGGTATATATGTCATAATATTATCATTCATACAATTCACGTGTCGGTTGTCGGCCTTCGTGGCTCAGTTGGTTAGGTATCTGACTGCTGATCCAAAGGCCCCGGGTTCGATTCCCGCTGGAGACACAGTTTTCAATTGTGTTTTCAGTCTGGATCTGTGAGACGATTAATATCGTAAGTCTCCAGATTGTGGCAACTTGTTATTGGGTGCGTGTTAAATTAATACTTGGCATAGTACCTGTTAGTTCCCCGAGAAGTAATGTCAAAAAAAAAATGTCAAAAAACTCACATATACAATAATACGCCAATCATTCGCAAATTAATGGTATCTCGTAATTCTCATCATCAAATCTCTTGGTTTAGTTCAGATGGAACCACCCCAGAAAAAATTCTTGTTGAAACAGGAATTATAGGATTTGGACAACGTGGTAAAAAAAATTATCGCCGATTTCGATATACTTAAGTTTTTGATGATTTTGTAATGGATCCCATGATCAGACCTTGACCAAATTGACACGGGACCAATCGGAAGATACCTCGTTTCTAAAGAAAATAGATTTATCGAAATCGGACAATGTGGCAAAAAGTTATCGCTGAACATGCATAAGGAAGACGTTGAATTGATAACGTCCATCGTTTATGTATACGGAGCATTACAAAAGCCTTTTGCCGAGTGATCCCATATTGTATTACTTCAACAGTATTAAGATAGTGTGAAGATGGTCATCAAAAGACCGATACCGGCAAATCCCTTTAATAAATTAGCAGTGAGTTTCATGAAGAATTATCTGTCAACAAACTAAAAGAATTAAACTGTCTATTTGGATTGCTATGTATACTCAAACCAAATTACCTAGCATATGTATGTTTTACTGAAATAAAATTTAACAAAAAATGGTTTTGAGGTCGAGATCGCGTGAACAATTAGTGTTGTGTAAAATTCTGAATTATTTGCTTCACCCCAAGCGAGGGAGGAGGGAATGGAGAAAACGACAGCTCGTTCAAACAGAAAATAATTAACACCCGGCGAAGGAATTTTAATACACCATGGAAAAGTAAGTTGTTGTGGAAAACAAAGAGGGAGGGGGCAATTATTTAGTAGTACATTGTGGTGATTTGTTTAAAATAGATTTTGATTTCTTTGATAGATGTCGTAGATACTCCGTATACATAATTTTAAATCGCACTCTTTTCTGTAACTAGCGAGCATTTAACTGTAATTGGTGGTTCGGTGACCAATCGGACAGCATTATAAACTTAATGTTTGCCAACTATTCGCCCGATTTCGTAACTATTTTTAATATATAATGCGACTCGCGTGAACGGATTGTAACAAAAAACAAACCCTAACAACCTATCCTTACCAAACATTTTTGTAAAAATAATTCAACTAATCATGGCTCAGATTGTTTTGTGCGCGTGCGTAAGTGACAGAAAATTGTGTGATTTTACATTACGCACTCCGTACTTGACAAAATGTTAATATATTTAAAAATCGAGATATAAAAAATATGGAAATTTATAATAATCATAATTTGTGATTCGTTTTAAAGAAGAAATGTATTTTTCAAAACTGGTTGTATCACATAACTCATTCGTGGTTTCAAACAATGTGAACTATAATTATCTCATCAGGTGGTTAGATATCAGAGCAAAAATTTCCGGGTTCATCTCCCGGTGAAGACACAGTTTTTGATTGCGTTTTCAGTCTGGATCTATTAGACAATAAATATCGAAGTTTCTAGAATGTGGCAACTTGTTATTGGGTGCGTTTTAAATTAATATTTGACATAGTAACAAACTGTTAGCAAGGGCGTACCTAGAACCTTCGGACTAGGCAAACCCTGAACGAAAATTGATAAATGTGGAAAATTTAATTTTTTTAGCATCGTTGTTCATTTGAGTGGCCATGAAAATAGGTATTTTAAAATCACATACCAAAATAATATTTACATTATTTTGTGGCCCTATCAAGCATCGTATCGACATACGGTTCAATTTTTAATCTTGTTGCATGTTAATTATTAGGTCTTGAATTTCTTAACATAATATTCATAGGCAAGCCAAGATTTTCGGCTTCTATAAGCATCTATCGCTTCTAAAAGCGATTTAAAAAATACAAGAAAATCACTATTAGAATGGACAGTAGGGTCCTGTTGAAATTAGTAGAAATAATGTCGTTTTAGTCATTTTTTTTCTTTCTAATTGTACTACACATATTTATTATGTTACTAGTCAGACTACCGCTTCCTACAATATATTATTTCTTCTAGAGCAACTAACAGGTACCTACTTTGTCAAATATCAATTTAACACGTACCTAATAACAGTAATAACATTTAGTGGAGACTCTTTGCCACATTATAGATATTAATTGTTTCACAGATCCAGAATCAAACCATGGCCTTTGGATCAGCAGTCAGATACCAAATTAACTGAGCCACAAAGGCCGACTCAATTCAGTTCAATATTGAATCTTGGCATTGTTTTTATTCTTTACAAATTACTAGCCATTTATTTGATTTTTTATACTCAAAATTTATTCACAACAGGTTTCATAAAGAGAGCATTGAAAATTTTATTTATAAGTGAATATTACCAAAACTCGACTTACCTTGACATTGAAATCCTTGTTTGCCAAAACCCCTGAAAAGAAAAAAAAGAAAAATTAATAAAAAAAAAACTGAGATGTTTTGATACAAATAAAGCACAATATGAAAGCACTATAAAGTAATTTGCAATATGAAGACGAAATTAAAACAACATTACATAATAGAAATGCATATATACGATAGAGTTAAGTGGAAAGATCGAGTGTTTGGTGCAGACCAATCCTAGGATTGTGACCCAGAAGAGATTTGATTGAAAAAAAAAATTATTGCGAAAATTGTGTAGACTCACTCACGAGCAAAAATAATATGAAAAATCGACGAGTGTATTTGAGATCAAGCATGATTGTTAATTTATATAATATGTCGGCAGTGGCAGAGCGGCTATCGCGCTGGATTTCCTATCCAGTGAACTTGGGTTGAAATCCCGCCTAGACCGAATTCGTTCATCTCCGAGCGAGTAGGAGAGAAAAGATAGAAGACGGCTGGCATAGTAATTCTACTTCCATCAAACTTTTCCATCTCCCCAATCTATTTTTCTTCTGCCGATATCGCACATGGGATGCATGGGACAGCTTCTTTGATAGAACAAACGTATTTTAATGTGGCGATAGAACTGTCCGCAGAAACCCGCGCAGACTATGAAGAACATTGTCTTATAAAATATATAAGACCATGTTCTTCATGGTCTTATATTATATTTTATAAGACCTTCTTCATGATAAGGTTCATTCGGATTTTGAATCCCATATATGCAGATTGAATGAGGTCAAAACCTAATTGAATCTTCATATCTTGACACTCACACATGAAGAGATTCATTCAATTACTGGATTGATCAAACTACTTTAAAAAACTATAAATGAAAGGTACCAGGTTCGTCAAATAATTGACTAGAGAAATAAGAGATAACTGACGATATTCAATACAATATTTTAGTTGCAACTTTTCAGACAGTAAAAATTCGCTAAATAATAAATAAACGAAATTAACACGAAATATGAGAGATAAGAACTGAAGTGCATCGCTTGCGTGTTCAGTTAAATACCCTCCTAGAACCAAATTCCAGAATGATCGATGCTCGCTAATCGGTCGCTTGTCTTTGTTACAAGGAGATTTTCATTCTTTTCTTAAGAAAAAGAAAAACATGAATAGAGCTGTATGATGGCCGGTTGTCTCAGCCTATCACGTTAGGAGGACACAGCTTGATATATGAAATGTACTTAAAATAAAGCGATGTATTTTCAGCGAATAAAGGGTAAATTGATTGGATTCCGAACCGACCCGAAACAAATTTCCGATTTCACACGAATATGCAAATAAACGTCGACATTTTTATACAAAGTGAGCGAGTGGGCGGTGTGTTTGTCTTTGATTATTATTATTTCGGTCTGAACCGAAAACAAACAGCGGGAAAATCAGGTCGGTTACGATATGAGAAAACCAAAAACAAAAAAAAAATAAACATAATTCGCCACGAAACACAAATATTCGTGTTTACCGCGCAAAACCGTAACAACAAATGGCGAAAGGTTTTAATTAACGTTATTATAAAAAAAGGATTTCTGTTACAAGGGTTGGAATTACAGAGAGAGTAAATTCAATTTTAAACAAATATTTTTTATATATATGGATCTGAAGTCGCCGAGAGTCCGCAGATGTGAATCTCAATTCGCACTTGCTGATTGTTCTTTTTGCACCATGGTGCCGAGATTGCTAATCTAGGGGGCTCCGTGAACTACTCTTTGTGCCATGCATTGTTTTTTTGTTGTTGTTCATTCTAGCGTTCTGCGAAGGGGCCGTTGACAGTCCCCATATGCGGAGCGGGTGGTGGTGGCAGTAGCGATAAATATTTTTTTAAAATAAAATGAAAAGCTAATGAGGCTCTGAATTGTACATCCGGATATATTATTGATACACCATATTTATGACAAATTTTTACTTATTTATTTATTTATTTTATTTATTTAATATTGCTTCTCGGGCAACTAACAGCTGTACTATGTCAAATATTTTTTTAACACGCACCCAATAACAAGTTGCCACATGCTGGAGACTTACGATATTAATCGTCTCACAGATCCAGACTGAAAACACAATTGAAAACTGTGTCTCCACCGGGAATCGACCCCGGGACCTTTGGATCAGCATTTTGGTGTTATCAGCATATACTCAAACGAAAAGATTTTCATGATTATCATAATAGAACTTTCAAAAATTGAATTCATAGCGAACTCAATAAGATGGCATAATAGGTTAGACCAGAGGTTCCCAAACTTTTTTGATTCGTAGACCCCTTGCCATGTTTTCGATTTTTGGTAGCTCCCTACTTACCTGATACTATGCTTCTCGGGCAACCAACAGGTTCTATGTCAAATATTAATTTAACACGCACTCAATAACAAGTTGCCACATTCTGGAGACTTACGATATTAATGAATGTGAGAAGGGGAGTGTTATGAATGTTATCTAAGGTTTTGGTATGATGGAACTTTAGGGAAATTTGAAAGTAACATGACAAAAAATTTTAAAATTCAATATTATACAACTAATAATATGTAATAACAAATTGTTATGCGATAGGTACTATCAGTGTATGTTGAGATCCACTATCGTGGACCCCCATTTTCATTTCATGGACCCCCAGATTTTTTTTTCGCTGACGTAGACCCCTTGCAGGTTGTCATAGACCCCTGGGGGTCGATATAGACCACTTGGGGAATCAATGGGTTAGACCATTGATTCCCCAACGACACGAAGACACGAAGTTCCTACACGACAACTTGAGGGAATGGTTGAGGGATCCCTGCCGGGAGTGTTTAGAACAAGTGTGGGTGTTAAAGAGAGTCACCGAAGACTGGGCCGGATAAGATGTATCGCTTTGCTACCAACAAATCCACAAGATTGTAAACAAAAAGATGAAGAAGATTGCCGAATATGGATTATTTATTGGTATTTTCGATTTGAAAAATCCAAACGTACCAACGAGATTGCATCTATGAATGTGAATTCATCAGCAAAACTGCAGTTGTGAATACGAGTCCATAGTGAATTCAAATTCATCTACAATAATGCCATGGTAAAATTCAGCGGCAAATCAGCATCTGTGAATGTGATTGCCTTGGTGTACTTAAACTCACCAGCCAAATTATTTTGTAAATGTTAATCCATCGGTCCAATATGAAAACTTAGAGGGAAGAAGGATGCCTGGAAGACCATCAAAAGATGGACAGACAGCTGAGAGTCCACATCACAAAAAGCAATAAACACAAATAGGCCACAGTGGCCTCCAACAAGAATACGAAGAAGAAATCCATCGGCTAAAATGTATCTACGAATTCGATTCTAACGGTAAGATTTCCTCTGTGAAGGTAATTCGCCAATTAATTATGATAGTGAAGATTTGGCTGGACACTCATCAAAATAGTTAGTTGATTCGTACAAATCATCGTCACACCGCCAAGCTCATCTCCGAAAGAGCAAAACATCAACATGAATTCTTCTCATATCTGTTTTTTTACTCACCCAAAACTCACGTTGGAATGTTTTAATAATACGTCATGAAACGTCATATCTCATTTATGTTACATTTATTTTCGTTTATGAAATATTCAACGTATTTCCCTTATTCCTATTCCAAATGTCAAAGTATTCACGATACCTTCTAAATTTTGTTTAGAACGAAACCTGCTCTCAATGAGAATATGAAAGTATCACGTGGGAGTTTTTTGTTGAAATTGCAAAAATAAAATCCAACGAACCGAAATTTATTATACATAACGTTAGTAATTTATTTCAAAAATGTAAAATAAAATATATATTTATGCCTTGAAATGTCAGACCTTATAGCAAAAAAAAAGTAGAAAAACGAACGAAACTATTCCATTTTCTTCATATTTTCGCAAATTGAAATTTGGTACAAATATATTTTTTGTTTTAACCACAATACTTGGTTAGACACCAAGTATTCACAGTCACCAAGTTCAAGTCTGTCCTGAAGAGGGAGCGGTCAGCTCCGAAAACTGGTTAGACACCAAGTATTCACAATGGTTAAAACAAAAAATATATTTGTACCAAATTTCAATTTGCGAAACTATTCCATTTCAAATGGAATTTTAAAACAAGTTGCATGTAACACATGAGATCCAACTGTCGATAGCGATAGTATGTATAGTTGAAGAATAAAAATCAAACTATAAACCCATAAAACCAAATTATTGAAAATTTTAACACATGTTGGTATGTATGTCAAGATAGGACAGTATGGAGGTCAGTCCTCTTTTCCTACCTGGAATATGAAAACAGCATGATGGTTCTGTATGTATGTTTGGATATTAAGATCCTATCAAACTATTAAGTCTTTTTACATACTGTGTATAGGCAACTACCATACAAATAGTATGAAGCAATGTCGTCACTAAATTCAATTTTTATAAAAATTGTTGAAAAAAATTTGCAATGTGCTAATACAATTTTAATATTTTTTAAAGAAAATTAAATTTTCTAGTTGGGGTGTTTCGGCTTTTTTCGATATTTAAAAAAAATGGAAATATAGGCAGTTAAACACATAAATTTATCATAAAAAAATATTTTTCTTAATAAAAAATGTTTAAGAGACCCTGGAATTTTTTAAAAAAAACTAATTTGAGACTTTGTATTTTTCTATGTTTATACCAATTTTCAGCGTTCTAGCTTTTACGGTTTCTGAGATATATGGAAAAATAAATCAAAATTTCAAAAGTTGATAACCCCTGACTGAAACAAAAATTCACAATTCTGAGTATAAAAGTTTTGTAGGCTTGTAATTTTTTATATATTTTAAAATTTTGGGCTCTGTAAATTGAGCGAATCAAAAGTTATAAGGGGGGGACGGACACACACACACACAGACACACGAAATGTTCTACTCCGAATTCTGAGTAAATCCGTGTATGGAACATATACGCTGCGAAGCCTCTAAGCTGGTGTTTTTTGACTTCAATGTTGGAAAAGCCGTGAAAAAAGTAGACCTCTGCATACAATTCTCGCGTATCCTGGCTTGAAACATTGTCGATATGTTAAGAGAACAAAGTTCTCCTGAACAAATCGACAGTTGGATAATGTCGATTCATTCAGAGAATTGAATTCTCATGAACGAATCGACAGTTGGACAAGTAAAAAAAGAGGGGTTTATTATGAGACGATACTTTCAAACTAAACGAACAAATATGGTTCATTTATGTAAATAGCATTAAATTAGTTTAGTAAAAAAATCACCTTTTTTCATAAAAAAAAGCCACAAAAACAAATACGTTCCAAAAAACGTGTATACCTACTTATTGTAAAGTTCGAAGTATATTTTTTAAACAGTTTCACGAAAGATGCTCTTTAGACAAAACGTAAAATTAATATTTCAAATAAATAAGTTTTTATGAATATGCTACGTCAGAAAAAACATTTAATAGAATTTGTGTACAAAGAGTGTTGAGAATAGTGTTTTCATTGCTATAAAGTAAAAATCTATTTCAATCAATTAAAGCATCATAAAAAAATAAAATACAGAAAGTGATTGAGAATTATTTGAAAATGTTTTCTGCGGACAATCTCTGCAGTCGTTCATTACTGATTCTTGTGATATGGCATAAACAGTGGGGATACCCCCATAATCCTCAAACGGCAACCTTAGGACATGGAAAGAAGTGGTGGACCACAAAAAGATGGACAGAAGACATTATACCAATCGCGGAAATATTAAGCAACGGAGAGATGGCCGAGGAGAACTAAAAAACAAGACTAAAACAATCCTCACTAATTATATTTGTCAATATAATAACGTCGACCTTCTTTGTCCACAGTACTTTGAGCTAGGTTGTGGCCACAGAGGCCTAGCCAGTATAGTTGGGGGAAGCCGCAGCCCCATCCTAGGATATACTGGGCAAAAGGTCGGCGCCCCCTTCAATTCTTACCTATGGAAGAGCAGGGCAGACGCCTTAACGTCTCGCTCGACGGTGACTCGTCACACGCGGCGAGGATACAACCTACATCATTCACTTGGCGTGGAAATCGAAGACTTGAAAGTACTGTCCACGTGGAGTGCCATTTGAGATAAGGAATAATTTTATTATGTACTCGCAATTGATCGCATTTTTCAAATTGATTTAATTTCTCAACAAATTACTAACGTAGTTGTATGGTACTTACTATTTTTATTATTACCTACTTATTATTTTCAAGTTTAATGTCAACTTTGACAGCTCATTCAATCGTGGTAAAAATGAGTTCTGGGGACCAAGTCTGGTTCGACCGGCGAAATCAAAACCCCAGTGATTACCCATATCATGGATATAATTATCGTATGGAGTTCTATGACATCTAAAGATATTGTAGAACTCCATATAATAATTATATCCATGATATGGGTAATCACGAGGGTTTTGATTTCGCCGATTGAACCAGACTTGCCCACCTGGTGTATTCTAATGTCTAGTAGGCAGTCGCAGGAGAGAGATCGGTCTGTGAGTACGCGTGTCTCTATATTATGATCTACTTGAACCAGTGATGAGCCAGCAAAGATATTCTACAATGAATATAATAATAATAATAGTAACTTTTATTTAGACGTAAAAAAATATAAAAAATAATACATCTAGTATAAATAAAAAAAAAAAAAAGGATACATTTTTTTGATACATTAATAAATTCTGGTACAGGTACAGGGTATGACACTAAATTATTTAAAACAATGTAAAGTATGGAGAAAATTAATAATTTTCAACTATGTGCTCAGCACCTAGCCTACGAAAGGTGGCAAGACTTGTGGTTTGTTTTATTTTTGGTGGCAAACTATTATATATTTTAAGACCTTTATGGTATAAATTATTTTATGTACTTGTTAATCTCGTTTTTGGAAGTCTAAAATCCTGACATCCTCTCGTAGGGTAAGTGTGAACATTGGAATTGAATAATATATCCCTCTGCATATATTTTGGAAGCATATTATTTTTTAGTTTGAAAATCAAAGTTAATGTGTTGTATATAATGTATTGCTTTACTGCCATTAATTTTAGTTTATTAAACATTAGGTTTATTTTTGTATATCTGTTACATTTTAAAATTGTTCTCATTCCCATATTATGAATAATCTGTAATTTTCTATTTTGACTTTTATTGCAGAGGAAAAGGACACTAGAACAATAATTTAAATGGGGAATTACAATTGAATTAAAAATTAATCTTGATGTGTGAAAAGTTATTTCTAATTCTTTTGAAGAAACCATTTTTTTAGCCATTTTTTCATAATATATTCAAAGTGTTTATCAAATTTCAATTTATCGTCTATCAATATACCTAAATATTTCATACATTTAACTTTTTCAATGTTTTCATTATCAATATTTAATGTGAAGTTGTCATTTTGTCCTTGGTCACTTATAATTAGAAACTTGGTTTTGGCCACATTTATTTTCATTTAACCATAGTACCATACTATTCAGATCAATTTGAACTTTTTCTATGCCATCACCCAATCAATATAAAACAATTTATTTTCGCTTAAAAAATCTTTATTCTGATTCTGTATAAATCATCAATTTAAATAAAAGAAAATAACATGTAAATCCATATTTATAATTAAAAAAGTTGTATATATTTTACATCGAGATTTATATAATAATAATAAATACGATCTAAATGATATGAAATACCAAATTAATATGCTAATTTAATCAATTCGAAACAACGCCATGTTTTAATTATGTATAAATTTACTTTTTAACGTAACGGTAACATCAAATAATAAAGCACCATATTATATAGGTATATTATACCTATGGTTAGTTCAGTAGGAAATAATATTAGGTACTTTAATATCATGAAGCTTTTGAATATCAATTACCAGCGGTTATCAATGTGAGGTACGCGGATTTTCAACGGTCTTATGCTTCACATTTTTTTTTATTTGGAAGGAGACAGATGTCCTGGCTGCGCAACATTATGGAATGGACCGGCTTCAGGACCGTGGAACAGATATTCCGAGCAGCACAGGACAGAGAGGGATTTGCCAGAGTGATAGCCGACGTCGGGGGTTCCTGACATGGCACCGGAAGAAGAAGATGATTCACCTTCCTCCATAGCTTCGTGACTGCGGATGGTGGTAAAATTCAATCACCCGAAGTATATAGTCTTGCACTGATTCCTTTCACAACGGAGCATGTCAAATATTCCAAAGTTCGTATTTCCATTAAAAAATATTTAAGTGCAACTTTGCTATGAAGGGTGTGTGGTGAAATTACTGTACGTATTGTGTGTAGTGAAAATACACTACGAATAAAAATTGTCAACTAAAAAACGTTTTTTTTTATTTATTTATTTGGAAAAAAACAGGATAAAATGTTAAAATTAAAGAATAACATATGATAATATAAAAAGTATGATTAGTTCACATATAAAAGTAACAAATATAAATTTCACATAAAAATGACAAATGAAGAATTTAAAGAACCACGATATAAAAAAAGAACCTGAATGTCACTTATTTATAATAGAAAACCGCACCAGAAACAAATATACATATATACATCCAATATTAAACACATCATTTGCGCAGCACCATTACAAATACATGGCAGAACATTTTTTCAATCATGTAACGCTAGGTAACAAAATAAAAACATTTTAAAGTAAAGCAATATAAAAAGGGTTAATATGTAGAATTATGGGGCATAAATTAATTGATTCTTTTGATGCCCTTTTTTGTGTACCCAAAGTTACACAAATACAATATTGTTGATTTTATATTTATTTATTTAACATATTGTTTTTTTAACAATATTACAAATAAATATACAAAATACATAATGATATACTATAGTAAATTTTTGCATTACCTCATTAAAAAGATTAATACCTTGTGCTTGATGACGGAATCATTTGAAATTAGATAATAGGTACAATTAATACAAAGTTATACAACGACGAAAAAAAAAAACTAAAAAAAAACTAATATACATAAAAAACAATAGAAAATGGGAAATTCGAAACAATTTTGGTCATATCAATACATACATCATTACATAAACCAGTTTAGATTGTGAAATGTTTTTTCAGTCTTTGTTTGAACCTTTTAAAATCATTAATCTGTTTTATTTCATCTGGGAGGCAATTGACATTCTTTATTCCCATATGAATGTAATTGTTTTGCATTTGTCTAGTATTATATTTATGAATTTTAAAATCGCTTCGGAATCGTAGTGACATATTTTTTTTAAACTTTTGCAATATATTATCTTTAAAAATTGACGTTTTTTTATAAATATCGTTTTTTAGGAACTTTGAATGTATCAAAAAGTGTTTTTGTGGGAAATGTTGTTGGAAATGAAATGGAATATGTTGTGTCTTTATGTTTTTATGTTCGTTCTATATGTACTTAATTTCTCGGCACAAGCATTTTATGCTTTTTGGGAAAGAGAAAAAAAACCGGTACAAATGCAAATATATTGTTTTATTGAATTTATTGAACGAGTATATATTGTTTTATTAAAAAAAATATTATGTAATTGTACATGTGTTATAAAATTATATATAATTCTCGTTTACAAAATATTTTAAATATCCACTTATTATAAGATGGAGATAAATGGTATAGGGATGCCCAGGATAAAGAAGGATGGAAAAGTTGGAGGCCTAAATCCAGTAGTGGAGAAATGGCTTAAGAAAGTAAGAAGATGATATGCCTGCCCCCATCTTGGTTGGGATGATGATCTAACATGTGTTTATAATCACACTCCTTTGAATCTGTGTGACTATACTCGTAAAATAGGGCAGATCAAAATTTTTATGCTATCGTTCATATTTTTTGGTACAATTCCTGTGGATGATATTATACCTATAATAAACGGTATTATTGTAATAGATATTTCAATTAAATGGGATTGCTTCGTATTTATCTCAATCAGGGTTATATCGAGTCTATTGTGCAGTTTGGTTCGATTGTAATTATATCTCTATTCCAATAAAGTTTATGTGTGTCGCTTTCAATAACTGTGAATGAGGAGTATTGGAACCATGGTGGTTGAGAATCTGTTAAAATATATTTTTTTGCTAAAGCGATGTGTTTCTGCTTGCATACATTATCATGTATATATTATGTGTTTTCATATATATGTGTGATTATTATTATAATGATTGTAGAACGATTCGATCTTATAGAGAAATACGTTTCAAAAACGGGACTATAAAAAATGCTGAGATTAAATATAAAAAGATTAAAAACTATTGATTAACGTATATAAAGCTATCGATACCGCATGTCAATATCACTGTACCGGTACCTACGGACAGGTTAATTAATTTTCCTGGAATTTATACAATCAATATAATTATCATGAGAGGCTGGATTCAAATTTATTATGTATAAATTATATTGAAACGAAAATTTGAAGGCACAATATTACACGCAATGCCAAATATATTTATTTATTTTAATTCATTGGAAATAATAATTACATAGAGTAAAAATATATGGAATAGTAAAAAAAATATTTATTTTATTATATTTCATTTCATTTCATTTCATTCCATTCCATTCCATTCCATTTCATTTCATTTCATTTCATTTCATTTTTTATTTTATTTTATTTTATTTTATTTTATTTTATTTTATTTTATTTTATTTTATTTTATTTTATTTTATTTTATTTTATTTTATTTTATTTTATTTTATTTTATTTTATTTTATTTTATTTTATTTTATTTTATTTTATTTTATTTTATTTTATTTTATTTTATTTTATTTTATTTTATTTTATTTTGTTTTATTTTATTTTATTTTATTTTATTTTATCTCCCATACGATAAATAAATAAACCGTAAGTCTACAGAATGTGGCAACTTGTTATTGGATGCGTGTTAAATTATTATATTAGACATAGTACCTGTTAGTTGCCCGAGAAGTACTATTATATTTGACAGTTAAAAAAATTGAGAAGCACTATTCAGATATCCTTTAAAATCTAATGGAGTCAAAGCGAGTATCAGATATACAAATTTGCAAAATTTGAAAATAATCGAGTACCTACTTCAGTCTATAATCGATAATTTAAAATAAACACACCGTACCATAGCACACAGTACACAGCCCACAAACACAAAAATATTGTGATGAAACTTTCAGAATACAATCTCAGCATGTTGAGAATCTGCATTAAAAAAATAACCTTAAAAATTGTGAAATCATAACTTCCCACTATATCACTATATTTGAAGGATATTGGGTGAGTTGGGGAGTAAAAATTGGAATTCTAGAAAATTGAGTTTATTCGGTTTTCGTTGTATCACAGAAAATGAAATTTTCCAATAGTTTTAAGAATACGATGAATTATATTCGTTAAAATAATATACTATACATAAATATATTCCTATGGAATAAATATATTGTTTATTTGATCATAAATACGTAAGCTCTTATTTCGATCTTATTTCAAAATAACATATTATTCATAGATATCAATAGATGTTCTTCTGAATCTTTGGAGTTTATAATCAAAACATCGTGGAACATTATATGAAGGTGTGGTTATTTATATTTATCGTATGCAGGGGAAAATGTACATGAAAATGTAGGGTGTGTGGTTGACCTATGAGACCGTGAAAGGTAAAAGTTCAGAAAACCTATTTCAACTGAACTTCAGAAGAAATCCTATTTTTTCTACGAGCTAAAGAAACCAAACACCGAAATCGACATTCGCATAACAGTCTTGAAACCGTACGAAATTCATGAAAACAAATTAATGCATCTATTCTGAACCCTACTACACTTAGTTATTGAAGTAAAAAAATAATTTCATATTAGTAAACGAACCCCAATATATTGAGTGATAAAAACACACCATTACAACTCTGATTACTTAATGTATTACAATTCCTTTTGTTCAAAACCACAAATGACTTATTTGTTTTCTGATTCATATCAATTGCTTCATTCTCAGGAACGGATAAACAAATTCAATATTTAATATTTATTTAATATTTCTTCTCGGGCAACAAACAGATACCTACTATGTCAAATATTTATTTAACACATATTTAGTTGCCAAATTCTGGAGACTTGCGATATTAATCGTCTCACAGATCCAGACTGAAAACACAATTAAAAACTGTGCCTCAACCGGGAATCGAACCCGGGACCTTTGGATCAGCAGTCAGATACACAACCAACTGAGCTACGAAAGCCGACAAATATGTATGTCAAGATAAAAAATGTGATGTTCGTTTCTCTCTGCCTACCCCATGAGGGACATGGCGTGATGGTATGTATGTATGTAGGAATATTGTCAAAATTTGAAAAGAATCGAACGAGTACTCAAAAGTATTCAGATTGTGTATGGAAAATTTTCAGAATTTTCATGAAATGAGTTTGATCAATTATTTTTTTTATTTAAATATTTTACTATAAAAACTTGATAATTCTCAATGCCATTTTATAAAAGTGATGTGCCTTACCAATTCGAAAAAAAATATCAAATTTTAAGTTTCCTGAGCTTGGGGTCACTTAAAAATTTTTGACAGTTAAAAAAATTGAGAAGCACTATCCAGATATCCTTCAAAATCTAATGGGGTCTAAGCGAGTATTAGATATACAATTTTGCAAAATTTGAAAAGAATCGAATAGGTACTTAAGTCTATAATTGATAAAGTAAAATGAACACGCCGTACATAGCACATAGCACACACACATATACATTGTGATGAAACTCTCAGAAAACAATCTCAGCATGATACTAGTTGATAATCTGCAATAAAAAAAATACCCTTAAAAATTGTGAAATCATAACTCCCATTACATCCCCATGGGTTAGTGAAGAGTAAAAATCGTGTGGAATTGATAAGTCGGTTAAAAATATACCAATTGTATTTATTAGATAAATTTATAGATTCTAACAAAAAAGTAACAAGACTTCTTGTAATCTCTTGAACAAAACTCCTTCTGGGTCCTCAAATTTTCACTCCCCTTACCTCGTTGTTTCGATCAGAATTATTATATTAGACGTGTTTATTTTAGCGCTTCGATATAATTCATAATCATCACTAAATAAGAATTATTTCAACATCTGTATTAGGAAAGTAGAAAATTATTTGGCTAGCTAATTCAATAATGAAGCATTATTGAATTAACTGAAGTAAACTAAGTTAAGAGATCGGAACTCGATATGACATTAGCTTACTTAATCTTAGGTTAAGTTTACGGAGGCCTATCAAGGTACAATCAATTATGTATTCAGTGTTGAGGTTAACTTAGGTAACTGATACACTGAACTGAATACTCCAAATCTAGTAACAAACTTATTCATGAATAAATACTTACTGTCGATTTTATACACGGCAGCCAAATCAATACAAAATTGTAGGTCATTGTTTTGACAAAAAGATTTTGATCATAAAACTAAAATACATCGATTTTATTAAGAAATATATTATTAGTCCGAGAGATAGCAATGTTTTCGATGAATAATTTTTAAATTACTGGTTTTTGATATTTTCTTTCTTATTAAATATAGGTGTGAAAGAGTGGTTGCGTTTACCTGTGCGCATTCTATTCATAGGTGAAAATTATAGATTTTAACATTGTTTCAATATAATTTGTACTTGTACGTTATAAGTACCTATAATATCAGTCCGTTTGTGAAATATGTATTATTTACTGTTACTGAAATTTGAAAAAAAAAATTCAGAATTTTTCCCGTGTGTATGCTGTACAAATTTCCAAGTTTGATTGTAATCAGATGGATGGTTTAAGAGCACAGAAAGGACTTACAAAGCCGGTGACAGTAAATGGTTTCAGTGGAAATTACATAAAATAAAAAGTTACATAACGGAAATAGTAGGTAGTGAGTGATTTTATACATTTCTTTAATTAGCTTCACATGTCTGCCCGTGTTGGAATTTTGCAATCGATTTTCAACAAATTTTCCGACCAGTTAGAGTTCTGAAACATTCAGAATTTGCGTATTCCCGATGACAATGCATGTTAAAACTATATTTTCAGCTTGATTCATATGATAAAATTGAAAGATTTTGTATTTCTTACATTTTGGTATACGTATACGTTTCTGGATGAGCGGTAAAAAACATTAAATTTATTCAGTCAGATGAAAGAGTAATATTATGGTGTTTTGACATAATATTTTCAATGTAAACAGTTAAAATCAAAATACTATTTTTTTAAGAAAAAATCTGTCCTTGAAATAAGAACATATACATTATCATACATTCCCTTAACTAATCATAAATGCTTGTACTATAGGTGAACGAATCGGTCGTGGCAGGATTCGAACACGCGATCACTGGATTACTAACCCAGCACTCACGCTAACCGCTCTGCCACCACCCATCTAAAATGAAATATTTCTTAAATTCAATTTAAAAATTTTAAATATGATTTAACTGTCAACTAAATCACAATAAAAGAAAAAATATTGAGTAATAAAATGTATTCTACGTTTTTAGCGCTTAAGAGGGTGACTGCTGCCAACGTACCTATTTTTTCAATTTGATATACCATCATTATTACTAAACGAATCATTTTGAAAAAAATAACCTAGTTAGTTTGGATATTAATAAAGAGAAATATACCTAAACTTTTTGATTATGCTCTGTATATATTCTTGTATGAAAATAATAAGCATACCCGATTTTAGACATTTATCTTAAATTTCTAAAAAAATACAAGGTATAGAGCAATATTTTTTTTTATAAATTAAAGAAGAACAAAATACCTAGAAAAATATGATTTGACGTTGCATTAACGCATCAGGTTAAGTAATTAAACCAAAAAAACTTTTATTACGCAATGGCGCTGAATGGAAAATAAATGTTTATTTACTAAACCTGAAGCATTAATGCAACGTCACATCATATTTTTCTAGATATTTTTGTCTTCTTTAATTTAAAAAAAAAATATTACTCTACGCCTTATAGTTTATTAAAAATATAAGATAAACGTTGAAAATCGGGGTATGCCATTATTTTTCTACAAGAATTTATACAGAACATCATCAAAAAGTTAAGATATATTTTTGTTTATTAATATCCAAACTATCTAAATTATATTTTTCAAAACGATTTGATGAGAAATAATGATAGTATATCAAACTGAAAAATAGGTACGTTGGCAGCAGTCCCCCCCCTTAATGAATTTGATATTTTGATAAAATTGAAAAATTTCATATATCGTACAAATAAAACAATAATGTTAGTTTCATTGTATGGAACCAGGAGTGTTATCATAAATTACCTATTTACGAATTCCTTTCAACAATAAAATTTTAACGCAAAGAAAACTTTAAAAAGAGTATCCTATTTTTTTTTATTTAATTGTTGATTGATCACATTGGTGGTGGATACAGTATACCAATTTTTCGATTTCTTTACTTCATCAGCTACTCGTCTTAATGAAACAATATAAACTGGTCTATACTTAGACAAGCGCACCGCAGGGATTAACTTTATTAGATGTATATTAAGGATGCTGGGAGACTTAATCGATCGTGTCATCCCTTCCTACAGGAGGGAGACACTAATTAATTTATTCTCCAGGAATATTGAAAGGATTACAATATATACCTGGCAGAGTATCAAGTTACAGTCCGGCGTGTCACGACTTTGAGAGAAAGAAGAAATTTCGGTCACCTAAATCCGAGACCAGTCTCGGGGGAAATCCCAGATTTCGGGAGGATGTTATAAGAGAAAATTGAATGCCGAAGTGAAATTATTATGAATTCCAGGAAAATGAAAACGCCAATAATTAATGGAACAATTTGTGTGTTGCAATCAGCGAAAAATCATAAATTATGGAAAATTTTAAACAAGTTTTTACGATGGTAAGTTTCAGCATACAATTCAATGTAGATAATTCTCGCTACTTTCACCACCTCCCGTTTTGCATATGAGGACTCTAAACAGCCCCTTTAAAGAATAACCAATGTAGATAATGTAACTATTAAATAATTATAATTGACTCCCATCATCACAGGAGTAAGCTACGGACTCTGGTCTCCTCCAGAAATAGTCTTGTTAACAACAAATAAAATAGTAAATTACAAGTCAATATTTAAAAAAACACTACATCTACAATATATTTCTTACTGTGCTACGGTGGCAACATTTTTCAGACAACCAACCTAACTTAACCACTCCGAAAATATATCTTCTCTTAATAAATGAGTTTTTTTCTTTTCTAATTGGTGTTTTTCTCTTGTTTGTATGTTTTTTAAACAATTTTTTTTGACAAATTATAATTTCCCAGTAGAGACGAATCTAGAATATATATTGATCGGAGATATCATGTCATCAGCTGGATTGCGCAAAGTTCATCAAGTATGCCTTTTTTTTACTTTCCTTCTTCTCCCTGGCCCAACTGTTGGGGTCAGCCCTCCTCGTCCTTAAATTATAGACACTTCTGTCTTTTACAATACCCCGTATTCAGTAACTATTGTAACTAAAATAGGAACATACTAAAATTGTAGATTTGAGATTTACGGTCTTATTTCAGCGTTAAAAAATATTAACTTGGACTAAATGGAATAGGAACGTACCTATAAGACCGTAAATCTAAAATCTACAATTTAAGAACGTTCCTAATTTAGTTCCAATAGTTACTGAATATGGGGTATTGTCAATTACGCCATCTATTCAGAAATTGGTCCAAATGCCTGCGTAGGTATATATACATATATGCGATCATAAAAATTTTCAATTTATAATTTTATTTTTTATTAAAAAAATATTCTATTGTGTAAAAGTTTATTGATCCGTTTATTCAAAAATGTATATGACTGTTCTATTTACCATAATAAAGTAAAAACCATAATTCTGTTTAAAAAATCTATGGGGACTATCGATTTATAAAATGGAATTCTTGTTTTTCAATCAATATTATTTTCTCAGTGCAGTTAAATGATAACATTATACAATAGAACTCATTCGTCTCTTTTCAGTTATAATTTATCTTAAGTTTATATACATAATTTTTTATTTAATTTTTATTTTTTATTTAATTTTTTATTTAATTTTAAGGTTGATTTTGAGTCTATATGTACATCTTTTTTTATGTTTGCATACGTTATTGATTTTTTTTTTAATTTTTGAATTTAATGTTTTTTTATTTTTGAATTTACTGTTTTGTTTTTTTTATCCTTATGTATATCTTTTTTTTATGTTTGCTTACATCTATTTTTTTTATATTATTTCTTATTTTTTGTCTTATTGTTTAGGTTTAAGTTTTTTTGTTTGCCAAGTGGATACCTATTTGCTTTTTTTATTATATCTATTGTTATCATTAATATGTGTTTTATCTATGTATGTAAAAGGCATTGTATGCCGTTTAATAATAAAAAAATAAATAAATAAATAAATAATTTTAATGTCTATCAAATAAAAAAAACATTGGGTACCATCATAAGTTTTATTCTTATTGAAACGATACCGAATATATTATTATTCGTAGTAAATACAATTGGAAAAAATAAAATATAAATTGCACAAGGATTGTGATATATTGAAGAGTTTCCGGTTAATTTAACAGTTTGATGGGAAAATCCCGTTTTCAAATTGAATGTTCACCAGGGCATTATGGTGATGAGCAAGTGTTTGTAAAGAATAAATGACGTTGTATCAGTACATACATAGATACAATTCGCCCTGGTTTCATGGTAGGGATTGCACTCCGGCACCGATTTAAATCCGGTCAGATCCGTTCGGATATGACCGGATTGGTCACACCGAAACTATTTTACGTTTTCGTTCCAAAATCAACTGTATAAAAGATGATCAATTGAGTGTATTACAAAGATAATGTCTAAAATAACGGTTATTTCTTATGATATCCATTATATTTAAAATGTTATAGTAAATGACTCGTAAATGGTACATCATGTTAAAGTGTATATGCTATGTCCCTAAGTGTAAGTGGTTAACAGTTTAATATCAAATCAAGGTGATTTGATATGGTTTGTAATAAGAACACAAGGACAGTGGTTTAGAGAGAAGAAAGAAAAGAATGAATGATTTTTAACTTACAAGTATATTGATCATAATTAACATAGCAGTTTTCACACAGGTGAATTTACAATCAATATTAAATGAACAGAGGAACTTGTGTAGGTATTTTAACTAAGACGATTCATTATAACAGTACGAGCGAGTTAGCGAACGAGTCGAAGTGAGCGAGCGAGTAGATAAGCGAAACGTACTAAGTCGAAAATGAAGTGCTGTGTACAGACGTACACTCCCTTATATAGCTCTGGTGCAAAGGGTGACAAGTTCAATGTCTTCGAAGTTTCTAGATCATTTCATGGAACTGTCATACCCTGTTGAAGCTTATTGTCACTCGTTTGACATCGCGGGCGATGAACTCGGCCTAGCGATAAACAATTATACTTGTTATCGCTTAGGCGCGCGCTCGAAAGAAATTTCTCGAAGGTGGCCTGCCACAATGTGAATAAATACACTAATAAAAAAAATATATGTTTGTACCAAGAAAGCCCTTTGGGCAACTTTAATTCGGTTTCATAATTATTTTTTAATTTTCTGGGACCGATAATCGGATTCGTCTAATGATGCCTGCCCCCCTAGACAACATGCCATTTAAGCTAAGCGTTATATCGCTAAGCGATAGTAAATGTATGGAATTGGTGGCTATGACATCACGTGACAGCCACCAATTTCATACATTTCTATCGCTTAGCGATATAACGCTTAGCTTTAATGACATGTTGTCTAGGGGGGCAGATCCGCCGGATTACCGGATCCGATTTTCCTGATTGCAATCCCTAGTTTCAAAGCATGGTCGGATAGATGTCAAACTAATTATGTTTTTATAATACTTATATCAATTTATTTTAGGTATATATAATTGCATGCACAAATCATACGCCTTAAATTTTATTCTCATGTTATTAGGGATATGGCATGAAGATTTGTATATATGTAGAAAATATTCTTTATATACTGCCTATCCAAAAACAAGCTCCATTATAGGCTACATACTTTTTGAAAAACAATTAAAAAAAGTTTCATCGCTGTTGCAACATCCACAATAATCTTAACCCTAAAACTGACGCAGTTGATGGAAACAGACAGGATATACTGAAAGAAAATAATATGATAATACAAAACAAAAAAATCTATAATTTGTTCATCAACCCAAAAATATGTTTTTACACAAGAGTGACACATATAAATTTCACACAAAAACGACAAATATCATACTATATGTACCATATATGTATTATAAAAGTGTATGTGTTTTATGGTTTTATGTAGATAGGTGTTATATTGTATGTATGTTTGCGAGATAGATTATGGATGATTGTGATTGTGGTATGTACTATTTATCGAATTGTTGTAATATGTATGTTTTGAAATCCGCTTGTGATTTATGTATTCTATCAAAAATTTTAAAATATGTATTGTAGTTCAAATATAATTGTTTTGTGAGTAGTTTGTGTAAAATCGATCGACATAGAACAAAAAGTTCGATCTGAAATTGCGTGTTGGACAGTAAAAGTTTAATTAAGAAAGTAGGTAAGGTGAGTCTACACGGCATGTCACGCCATCACGCCATGTTCCTCACGGGGTAAGCAGAGAGAAGCGAACGCCACATTTTTCTATCTTGACATTCTTGACACACATGCATCGCCTCGTCAACATTCATCTATATACTTTTATACATGTTCAAATGTTGTTCACGCTTCCGAGTTATCTTTGCTGAGTAATCGGTCAAAATATACTGAAAATGATTGATCCATTCAGCCATTGGTTAATATTACTTTTTTCTTCTTAATAAAGCGTGACATTAAGTTTCTGAATACCAAATCAGAAGATGTGACAAGTTTTCAAACAAGTTTTCGCATTACAACATCATTTTTGTGGAGTCATTATAATTCCTATCAAAAATTGACTAATGGCGGCAAAAATGGCGGTTCAATGTATACCGAATATTCAATATGTGTTTTGATAATGTAAAAAGTATCTGGATGGGTGAATTATTTCATTGTAAGCTTGATCGGTGCATTTCTTACATTTAATTTTGATATCTTTAATCATTTACAATTTACGCATCGACTTGTGTAAAAAAGTGTACACAGTGTGAGAAATCTCAAACAAACAGTAAAATTTCACAAATAGCCATTATTTTTTACCAAAACATCGCGCTATTTCCCTATTTGGGGTAGGCAGAGAGAACCGAACGCCAGAGTCCTATAATATAAACAGATAAATAATACAAAAGTTAAAATTATTACAGTTTTTCTCAAATAAGTAGGTACTGTCCCAATAAAGTTTAAATACTCATGTTTGGAACAGGAGTAAATTACATACATTTTACTTACATATATTATATTCGTTACACCGAGACTACATTCATACATTTATCGCTTCATTCATATCCATACATCGTCTCATACACGCTATTCTATTATTCTTACTTCTAACGTCTCCATCTTTCAAAATTCCATTTATGTGATCGTGACAACTTTTCCCTTTTCCTAGGGCTCCTAGGCTGACCTCTCCTTTTTGTTCCTATTTTATCAGCATAATATACTTATTTTGTCAGACGGTCATCAATCATTCTTTCCATATGATCAAACCATCTTAGGGAATTTAATTTCATCTTACTTACGATATATTTTTCAATCATACATTCTCGTCGAATATCGTTATTTCTTATTATATCATACATCATTCAACCACACATTCGTCTTAGTGGCCTCATTTCAACAGCGTTAATTCTACTTTCATGCATCTTCTGCCATGTCCATGTCTCACAAGCATACATTAGAGTCGGTATGACTATACCATTGTGTACCGCGAGCTTTGCTTGCTTCGAAATTATTGGGTCATTTATGGAAAAGTCGCAGTCACCTACCCCACTCCAAAGGGAACGTTATAGAACTAAAGTGTTCTGTTCATCCCCGGAGCGGCTGCTCGTCGGACGAAACAAGAACTACCACCATGCATATTTCATACCACTGCCACTAAGAGTCCAACCACACTCGTGAAGGCCCGTGAATCATAGCAAGGGTTACCCTCCCAGCAGCTCCACGAACAACAGACTGCAACAGGGAGCCTCCACCACGCCCGTAGTACTTTCAGTTCTTCGATTTCCACACCAGGCGCAGCGTCAGCTGCACCTGTCTCGTCATCAGCTCGGGTACCGCCGAGTGGGTCGTGCCGACCAATCATCACGGGGGGCTCCTCCACCCCTTAGTACTCATGTTGGCGAATTTCAGGTACACCACCGGACAGTACTTTCAGTGCTTCGATTTCCATCGCCCGATGATGCATCCTTACTCATCGCCACGTTTGATGAGTCACCGCATAGCGAGGCATTAAGGCGTCTGCCCTGCTCTTCCATAGGTAAGAATTGAAGAGGGTACTGACCTGTTACCCAGAATCCTAGGGTGGGGCTGCAGCCACCCTCAACTTTACTGGCTAGGCCCCTATGGCCGCAACCTAGCCCCAAATTATTGGGTCAGCCATTATAGACCTTAATGCACCATTCACTGTATGTATTACCTGCCGTTACTCTCCTTTCAATGTATTTTTCCAATATTCCATCACGCCGAAACATGCTTCCTAAGTATTAATATCCATCCACATTTTCTAATTGTACCTACATACTGTACTCGCAAGTCGCATTTTGTTCGTTTTCCACTCTTCTCAAATACCTACATACCATCACCTTAGACTTAGACCGCTTACAACTACTTTGATCAATTTCCAACTAAATCTTTTTTTTGCAGAATGTATTTAATATTATTATTTTACTGTGTATTGAAGATAATTTTATTTAATTCATTTCATTTCATTTCATTACAATACAACAACAATATTACACGCAATGCCAAATATATTTATTTATTTTAATTCATTGGAAATAATAATTACATAGAGTAAGAATATATGGAATAGTAAAAAATATTTATTTCATTTCATTTCATTTTTTATTTTATTTTATTTTATTTTATTTTATGTTATTTTATTTTATTTTATTTTATTTTATTTTGTTTTATTTTATTTTATTTTATTTTATTTTATTTTATTTTATTTTATTTTATTTTATTTTTTTTTTTTTTTTATTTTATTTTATTTTATTTTATTTTATTTTATTTTATTTTATTTTATTTTATTTTATTTTATTTTATTTTATGTACCTTCTCGGGCAACTAACAGTTACTATATCAAATAATTATTTAACACGCACCCAATAACAAGTCGCCACATTCTGGAGACTTACGATATTTATCGTCTCACAGATCCAGACTGAAAACACAATTTTTAAAAACTGCGTCTCTACCGGGAATCGAACCCGGGAACCTTGGATCAGCAGTCAGATACCTAACCAACTGAGCCACGAAGGCCGACAATTTTGATGTAGGTCCATAAATATCGTATAAAAATAGTTAAAAATGAATCATTAAATTTCACTGCAATACTTTTTTATGATTTATTTTTTAATGATTCAACAAAATATCTCTTAAGCGACTCGTATTTCATAATTTTCTTCCCTCAACAAAATAATATAGACAAAATGAATGAAATTTTTGAAAACAAAACAAATGTTTGCAATTTATATAACAAATCATATCGATTTTCCGAGTTGAACTCGTATTTTCGTTGAGCTTTTTGTAGCGACAAATGAGCATTTCATGAAAAAAATACCTTGGTAAGTGTATTATGTAAGTAACAATCTCATGAACACGATTTCTATATCTTGATTTCCCAAGGTGCTCATATAAATATATTTAAAATCCATGAAAATGAAACGACAAAAAACGCAACCACTCGCATTAAAGACCTTCAACGCAAATTCAAATAAAAACAAAACATTTCACATAATAGTTTAATTAAAGTAGGTACAAAAGAAAATATATATCAAATTAGATATATACAGTGTTATTTATAAAAATAAATTTGGTTTAATTGAACCCGGTTCAAAGTTTTATTCTGAAATTCAAATATTCTTATACAAGAATTATTTATTTTTATATGAGAATATTTGAATTTCAGAATAAGACTTTGAACCGGGTTCAATTGAACCAAATTTATTTTTATAAATAACACTGTTAGTGTTAAAATGAAAATTGGGGTTCAAGTTTGAATTAAACATATTTTTCCACAAAAATTGGATGAATCTTCTAACTTATCATACACAACGTATGATGCTTTTAATATTATTTATCGATGACAATTTTCGGTGAAATTCCATTATGACATGGGATAAAAAACCACCAGTTTTCATTTCACTGATTTATTAATGACACTAACCGGAATTGGTATATAGATCATTTTTTTTCCAAAATAAAATTGAATGTGTCCTTGTTAAACAAGTACATATGCATCTTCCTACATTCCCTAAAATAAGCATAAATGCTTGTGGTATAGGTGAAAGAAATCGGTTGAGGCAGGATTCGAACTCGCGACCACTTGGTTACTAACCCAATGCGCTAAACGCTCTGTCGTCGACCCATCATTATCAGAGTTCACTGATAGACAGATATTGGGAAATGTCATAAATTAATACACTGTGATAAATGCACTCTAACGATGGTCTTATATCGTTAAGTGTCATTAATAAATAAACTATAGCGGTATTGATATGATAGCGGCAGCATATGATAGCATCAAGAGGACCAAGCTTACGAGGCAATGACTGAACTGGCCCAAAACACTAATAAGACTCACGAAGATGACAATGACAAAAACACAGTGCTTAGTTAAAGTGCAAAATAGCAAATCAGAACCATTCCTGACGTACAACGGTCTGAGACAGGGCGATGCACTGGCATATCTGTTGTTCAACATTGCCCTAGAAAAATCCATTAGAGATTTAGGAGTAGAAACAACAGGAAGTATCTTTAGAAAATCTGCCCAGATACTAGCTTATGCAGATGACCTGGATCTTGTGTCTAGAACTCTTCCTCAATTGAAACAAAATCTCCAAAAACTAGAGACTGCTGCAAATGACACATGGGACTCAAGATAAATGCATCCAAAACTAAATACATGCTGGCAATCAAGTCACATGCAAACCACACACATCCACCATTAGACATAGGGTCACACCACATAGAAAGCGTCAACTCCTTCAAATACTTGGGTACTGAAATCACCCACGATAATAACTACAGTACCGAAATTAGAGCACGGCTATCAGTAGCAAACATATGCTATTATGGGTTGTATAAGCATCTGAGGTCAAAAAACTCTGTAGAAAAACCAAAACAATATTTTATAAAATGCTCCTCCGTCCAGTCATTGCATATGGCGCCGAATGCTGGGTAATGACCAAAAGAGATGAAAACATACTTCTGATATTTGAAAGGAAAGTCCTCAGAAAGGTATTTGGTCCTGTCAACGAAAATGAAGTGTGCAGGAGACGATTCAACCATGAATTAGAGGCACTGTATGGCGAACCTATTGTACACTGTACAGTTCATTAAAATAAGAAGACTGCAATGGTTGGGCCATGTCCACAGGATGATTGATGTACTCCCAACAAAGTTTTAAACACCACACCGGACGGAAGAAGAAGCAGAGGCAGACAATAATGAGATGGCTGGACGATGTGGAGGCTGATGTACGAGCGCTGGGCCTTACCAACTGGAAGGGAGCCGCAGAGTGCAGGGAGGAATGGCGACGGGTTCTGAAGGAGGCCAAGAACCACAACGGGATGTAGGGCCAATGATGATGATTGATATGATCTGACGACTGGGGTAATATAACTAATCCGGGACGGGACAACCAACAACAAAAACTGTTGTTATCCCATCCCCAATGCGGATTAGTTTCACTATACCTGACGTCATTTCATATTAATATCACTCGGTGGCTTTTTAATCCAATGTCATAAAACAATTTCACAAAAAATTGTCGGTTGACTAACTAAAAAAGAAACGAATACCAAAACAGGTAAACAATTCACAACTTAATGATAACTTTTATATTATATTCTTAAACAAATTTGCAAGTCATACATAAGGGCATACATATTTAAAAGGTTACTATAATAATTTATTTGTTGCAAATATTTTAAAATAATATATTTTGCACTATTATACAACTTATAAGCTATTATTGCTCAGCTGTACACCTTTGGGGGTCCACAGTGCAGCTAATTTTTAGCAAAGCCTAGTTGATGGTTCACTGTCTTTCAATTTACATGGAAAAAATGAAGGATGGTTAAAGAAGTATAGTTAAAATATGTTATAGTTTCAGTGCCGACAACCTAACGTTTATTATTCAAAAATAAATAAATAACAATAATTTTTTTTGTTTTCCGTTGCACTAGGAAAACCTGTTCTGAGACGGCTCAAATAAATAAATAAATATTTTTTGTAATTTAAAAAATGGAGACGTATGATATATAATATATAGGAAAGGTGGTCCGATGATATTGTTCCTGTCGCATGTCGCTAGAAAGACATGGGTCCAAAAAGACCAAAAAAAATATATGAAAGTAGGTACTTAGAAAAGACTGAAGCTGAATGAAGAAGAACAGGATATATATGACAGATACTTTGAGATTTTTTTACCAAATATATTTTATTAATTTGAGTTAAGAAATGTTTTATTTTATGTAAATGAAAAGGAAAAACAATAATTATGAACACTTTCTTGCACCCTGCACAAGTTGCGAGTTTATTGCCGTATAGCAATTTCTTCCAACTAACCAGTGTTTCCAGCTCAGAGAAGCAACATTTACGTGAGAAATGAATTTAAATAAATTTCTCCTTTGCTGAGAATCGAACCCAGGACGCCCGCACAGAGACCGAACGGCTTACCAACTGTGCCACGGTGGTATACATAGGGGAACAACATAGGTAACAGTGGATCACTATTTCTTTCACAAACTATAACTTGAAAAATAGTGTATATATGAAATGGATTTTTATTTAACTCTTTAGTATGACTCTTTGTTTAAGTATTAAACGCCACGGCGGCCACTGTGTGCTATTTAAAAATAACGAACTTTATGTACAAAAAAAGTTTTGTGTGCATAAAAAGAAGAAAAAAACGATGTATCGAACCAATTCGGGGAACTTTTTAATGATAGGTTCACGACATTTATAAAAATAAAATACAATGTCATCATTTGGATGGCAACCTTTTCAGCGTCAATTGAGGGAATAACGTTATTTTCATCGAACAAAACTAAAAAAATAACAATAGAAAATATCTACTTATATACTTACACACATCAAAGAAAATGAAAAATTGTCTAAAATAATGTGATAATATCAGACTAAAGAATATAAAGAGCTGACATAAGCTTCAACTATAGGCCAGGGGTTGGTACATAACGTGAAGTGGAACACATTCACATTGTTTGTTGCCAATCCACTCAGCTGCGTTTAAGGACTGACGACAACATGGATCTAGAAGGGTGGACTATATTTTGTTGGATAATATTATTTGATATTATATTAAGATCCTGGGCATTCATATTTGACAAGCAGGAAATATAACCCTGCGCAACATTAGTTTACCTTAAGAATGGCAAATTTTATATTTAATTCATTATTATTTTTGTTTTGTGGTTGTAATATATGCGACCAAACGCTAAATAAGTAATTTAGAATAATTTATTTAGCTTCTACAGCCAACTACTATACAGACGACATTTGCCCAAAGATATATTCATTTCCTAGGCCCAAGAATATATAACAAAATAATCCCGAACTTTGCCCAACTCAATCTCCCCAAGTGGGAAAAACTTGGCAAAATTGGTGACCAAGTGGCTCATTGATAGAGGAAGAGATGAATCAGAAAAAGACTTGACCTACATCATAAAATAACAAAATTACAATGCTTTAGACGATATACATGAGACAACTTACACTTACATCAGAAAAAGACTTGACCTACATCATAAAATAACAAAATGACAATGCTTTAGAACTTTAGACGATATATATGAGACAAATTACACTTACATACACACTTGATTTTCACATTCCTTGCATATTATTACTATATTCACTACATACATCATACATACATCATGACAAAAATTAATAAAAAATAGTATCACCTCAGAACAGACCTAGGTCTAGTGAGGTGATATATTCCATGCAACTTTTAAGTGTTTATAATGTAATACCAATTTTTTATATATAATGTTAAAATTAATATGTGATAATTTGTAATTTTTCTGGAAAGTAATAAAAAAAATATATCGGGACGAGATGTGTATTTGCCTTTCTGTGTTGATAAGAAGGCGAGTGCTGCCTCGAATAAGGCAGTGATATGTAGCGCTTATGCACTTAAGGGACACAAACTGTTTCGGCTAATACGTGATCAATTCGAGGCTGTTAATTAATGAATATGGAACATATATAGCTATGAAGTGCGCAAAAAACACACGAAGATAAATTAAAATAATTAGAAATACAGTTAAATAAATATAATTCAAAAAACTCATAGCTAATGTCTTAATCCTAAAAAAATTAGAAATACACTTAAAAGAACTATTTTGCAAAAAACTTAACAAACTTACGTGGTAAAAATAAGTATTAGAAATACACTTACTAAATATTATTTAAAAAAACAAACAAACATACGTTGTAAATTGTAGAAATAATGTTTAAATGCTAGAAAAAGAAATTAAGATAAGTAAAATATATATTCCTAGGAGTCTTCTTAGTATTATACCTCCATACAAATGTGACAGTGACAGACGAAATGCGAGCGAAGTGAAATAGCGCGCGAACTTCATGGCTATATTATATGTTCCATATTTAATAATGAATTGCCTGGAATTGAACACGTATTAGCGGAACAGTTTGCGTCGCTAGACCGTGTGAATTTGATTGAAGTCATTGGATTTTGTCTCAAAATATTTTCATTTTTTTGATATTTTTTTATTGCTTATCGGGCAACTAACATGTACCATGTCATATATTAATTTAACACGAACCCAATAACAAGTTTCCACATTCTGGAGAATTATATTAATTGTATCACAGATGCAGACTGAAAACACAATTAAAAACTGTGCCTCCACCGGAAATCGAACCCGGGACCTTTGGATCAGCAGTCAGATACCTAAACATCTGAGCTACGAAGACCGACCAACTGACAGTTTTTATGTAATATATTGTATATTAAACATTAAGTCTGGATGGTTAGAAGAAATCGCCGTCTAAGAATCAGCTCGGTTATGCAAAATATGCAGGTACCTACAGAATGTTAAAAATAAATATAATTTTACATATTACAGTATTATATAATAAAGTTGGTTCTTGTTACATAATATTTTTTTTATTTTGAATTAAACGACATGCATATACAATATATAGATAGAATCTGACGAAATCAGGTATTAGGTATATACCTGAGCCGCCATTTTTTTTAATCCAATTATTTTTTTTTCAATTACACGAAAAGGAGAATAAAACAAACGTTTTAATTATATTCTGTTTTTGTATTCACGTTTGACATTGGGCTCTCCAGGATAACAGGAAATTGTGATATACATATATTATAAAATCGACTTTTCAAAGGTCACAAACATAATATTTGACACGTGTTTTCATCATAAAACACCTCTTTGATGTTAATTTTGAATCAACCGATAATATTTATTTATTTAATCTTTTTGTACATATAATAAATATACTGGCGGACTTATTGCCTAATGGCAATTTCTTCCAACCAACCAGAGTAAATGTGTAATATATAAAACAATGTGTAAATATCATAATATAATAATACTTTTCGCATGGAGACAACTCGCGCGTTATGAATTATTTACTTATTATTATTTCCGGTTTACTTATTATAAATCATAACTTATTATATTATATAAAATGTTTACTTATTATAAATCTTAACTTATTAAATTATATAAAATGTTTACTTATTATAAATCTTAACTTATTAAATTATATAAAATGTTTACTTATTATAATAAATCCGGTAGAAAAATAATTAATATTCAAATTCCTATGTCTTCTCCATTACTTAAATAATAATTATTCTGTATGTTTATCAAACTAGCCTAATGTATTATTTTTTATTTATTTATTTTCTTTGTAAACACCATTACAACAAATAATACAATGTTCATTTTTATGCTTATCTATGTACATATGTAAATACCTACCGATTATATTATTTGTCTTATAAACACATCTTTATTGTATTGTATTAGTCAGTAAGGTTTTTCCCTAATGTTTCTAACCACCATTATAATATTATTTTTTTATTGTATTTGTTAATATAACTGTAAAAAGCTACCTATATATGTATTATATTGTATTAGTCAGTAAGGTATTTCCCAGAACTTTGTATTAGCCGACCATCCTGTAATTAGGCGGCTATGTAATAATAATATTAATAGTTTTGTCTGCAACACAGTAGCGTCTAGTACCAGCTCTTCTTTTCTGCATTCTTAGGTTAGGTTTAAGTTTGTCTATAATAATAATAGCGACTCGCGTGAGCGAGTTGCTTTATAAATTGAATTATAAATTATTATAAATTGAATTTATATATTCTTTTCATTTTTCGCATTTAATTTAAAAATTCACAGCTCATTTGACTTAATACTACGAGATCTTAACCAATCAGAGAGCCAACCGGAAACAGAATGCGGAATGGTAAATGCGGATTGTAGACTCTAGTTGCAATAACTCGGTCCCCGCACCCCTCCCATTCACTCCATCCACACAATATTTTACTTGTATATTCAGTTTGATTTCTGCCTTCATATCTAAATACGGTTCAATTTTTAATCTTGTAGTATGGTTTCAATAAAATAGAAAAAAAAATTGGTCATGAATTTCTTAAAATAATATGCAATCCAAGATTTTCGGCTTCTATAAGCAATTCCGCTACTGGTGTGGGTGTGTATGTGAAACTGGGTGTGCATGTGTGTGTATACATGATAAACGAACATAATATATATTGACAGATTCATAAGTTGATAAGAAAAAGAAAATATATTGCTGAGGGTGGTTGGGAAAAATAAAATTAATCAGTACCTAACTATTTGTTTATTGTTATAATGTCAGGATGTTAGATATAAGTTTGTTTTTGATTATGATAGGAGTTGTTGTCAGGTGACTAGCTTTACCGTGTGACGGATTAGATCCTCAATTTTTGAACAGCTGACGCCATCTATTGGTTAAAAGGTGGTTTATATATTCTAATAACATTTACGTGCTGCCTTTTAAAACTAATAAAGACAAAATATTAAATCTACCACAATTACAGACCTTGTGAAATGTATTAAAGCATCTACCAGTTTCAGAATTACTTTTGGACACATAAAGTTTATATCCTAAAACAATTTCGCGATGCGATTCTGGTACATTTAAAATTCTCAGCTGGATAATAAAAGAGCGCTATATTTTATTTACGACTTTTATCCTATGTAGTTTTTAATATTGAACACGCTATCTCCGCACATCTCAGCGTAGCTGTAAATTTTACAATTTTGCTTAAATATGAATAAAAATATCAAAGTGTTTTTTGATGATATTCAAAATATTTCGGGACTAGCAGAAAGGAGGCGATTATTAATAAAACAATTTCTGTCAAAACTAAGATTGCCCAGAAAAGAATATAATGATAAAATTGTTTTTATTTTTTTTTAATGTCCGTAAATACTAGGTAAATGGCTTGGACATGTGGAGAGGATGAGTGAGCAACTGCCCGCCAGAAGAGTCCTTCACCATAGACCAGAGGGTGTGAGGCGTAGGGGGAGACCCAAGTTGAGATGGATGGACTTCGTCCAGGGGGACCTGGACTCTTTGGGCGTGGTTAATTGGAGACAAGGAGCCGCTGACAGATCGGAATGGATTTTGGAAGCCATTTCCCACCTTGGGATGTGGAGCTGACTATGACGATGAATACTAGGACTGCAAAGTCGGGTTTATAACAAAGATTTTTTTTAATATAAAGAATGAACAAGTCATTGCAGTAACAAGTACATAAAAATCCCCATAAAATCCCTACACTATGCATAAATGCTAGTGCTATATAGGTGAACGAAATCGATCGTGGCAGGATTCGAATTCGCTACCATTGGATTACTAGGTACCCAGCGCGTTAACCGCTCTGCCAACAATCTTGAAGTAAAAACATAGTTTTATTTCAATAACTTTTTCACAAAATTAATCCAGTGATCGTTTGGTTACACGAAATGGCAACGAAACGACCAAACGTGTTATGTATGTAATTTAGTAAACTTTTAGTGTTACAAAGAAAAATTATGTTACTTTACCATATATTTTTTCTTTCTTATTTTTTTTATTTATTAGAAAAATGGGCAACGTACAATTATATTTTTTTAAACAAATGTAATAAATAAGAATAGCAACATAAGAAATTGTAACTTAATCAGCCCACCTTTGATTTCATGTTGCATTGTACCATCACCACCAGAATTCTGGTGGTGATGATTGTACTTATTACTGGTAACAAAACAATTAATTACTCCTGTCTAACGTGGCTCCTGAAAAGAGTCCTGGACATACAGAATATGTCCACGGACCTGATCTTTTCCAAATTATTATACGTGGTAAGGCATCGGTGAATTCTGAGCGGCATTAGTGTTTTTTTTGTCTATAAAGAACGTTGAGGTGTGTCTTGTTCGTCTGTTTGGTATATTGAAGTTTATTATGTCATAAAGGTACATTAAGTCTGAGGCCCTTCGTCTTGTCTGTAAAGTCTGCAATTCATGTTTGTAGAAAATAATTTTAAAAACAATTTAGTCTTAGTTCATTAAAATAAATATTACACATTTATGCAATTGATAAAAAAATTATGTGTTGAGAATAAGAACAAGAAACAGAGAATACCACATTCCCGTCATAGTATAAAGCCTGATTTTTTTTTCTGTAAAATCATACCACTGCAGATAACAACGACTGGTTAATTAAAGACTTCTTCTCCATTTGTAACTGTATAAGTTTTTTTTGATGTCATACTAAGCCATATAGTTGCTATGTGATAAGCTTTTTAATTCGTGTAAGAAATATATAAAATGTATATTTGGTATTTACTGCCCATCAGATATGAGGAATATCGCGTTTATAACCCTTGAAGGAGGGAAGGATGGAGAATATATAACGTAATAGAAAAATACTATCAGTATTATAGGTGCGGTTGCAGACCCATCAATCATCCCCATACCCTAATGAAGTACGTTCCAAACGGCTGAGATTTCAACACTTACAAACTACTAACAAACTATAAATAAGTTTTACGACTTAAAAATAGTTATTAGATTTTTTAACAAATTAAATATCTCCTAAATTGTGATTACAAATAAACTAGGTACATATAATAAATAATATGTATTTATTTTTAAAACTTTATCTTCAATTTATTTTTAGAATGCATAACTAAAAATAATGATAGTAATTTTTTTAGAAAAAAAAAAAATTATGTCCTTGTTAAACAAGTACATATACCTACATCTTCCTACGTTCCCTAAAATAAACATAAATGCTTGTAAATTGAGATCGAAAACTGACAAACTCATTGCTAATTTAAAAGTCATCTCATCCTAGATATAATGAAAGGAAACATAATATTATTTATTAAAGAATCATTGGGAGGTTTAACATGCTGCATTTAATGAACTGCAATAATGAGGAAATAATTGGGAGGTTTAACCTGCTGCATTAAATGAACTGCAATAGCGAGGAAATAATTGGGAGGTTTAGACTGCTGCATTAAAAGAACTGCAATAGTGAGGAAATAATTGGGAGGTTTAAGAATAATTGGGAGGTTTAACTTGCTGCATTAAATGAACTGCAATAGTGAGGAAATATATGTTGAGTTTATTAAATGATGTATTCTGGCAATTCTTATGCACTTATTATGGAACTTGGGAATATAAAATTAGGAAACAATTAATTAATTACATAATAATACTTGCTATTAGAATTAAACGGACCCACGCAAAAAAAAACTATACGATATTTGTTCGCTTCTATTCATTAAAATTTTTTTTTTTTTATTTATTTATAATTAATACACAAAATAAATATGACATATATAAACTGACTAATAATGCCCGCCTAGGCAAAAGCCTGTTCTGGGACTGTTATTTTAAACGGATTAGTAGGTATGTTTATTAAACCAAAACGACAGGATGGTAACAACAGACACAAACTCCGAAATTCGCTCTAAATTTGAATTAAAGGAAATTAAAATTACGGACAAAGAAAAAACTATTTCATCACTGAAAACAAACAGTGCACCCGAGAAAGATAATATTTCATCAAAAACACTCAAAATACTACAGGAAGAACTATGTGAACCACTAACACACCTTATAAACCTATCAATAAAAAAAGGAGAATTTCCTAACATACTTAAACAAGGAACAATATTGCCGATTCACAAAAACGGTAGTAAGGAAGAAATAAATAACTACAGACCAATAAGTTTACTAAATTCAATGTCAAAAATTTTTGAAAAGGTAATAAAGAAGCAACTGATGAACTATTTAAACACATATGACATCCTCTCTAAAAACCAATACGGTTTCAGAGAAAATAAAAGTACCTCAGATGCAATTTCGTATGTCACTGACCATATAAAAGAATTAATGGACAAAGGCAACAAGTGTCTTGCAGTTTTTATTGACCTCACCAAAGCTTTTGATACCATAAACCACAATTTGCTCTTCAAAAAGCTTGAAAACATTGGTGTTAAAGATACTTCCCTAAAAATTCTCAAAGACGACATGACAGGCCGAAATCAGTGTGTAAAAGTGGGAAGTCATATAAGTGAAAACCTAACAATTAACTGTGGTGTGCCTCAGGGAAGTGTGTTAGGACCTATACTGTTTCTTATATATATGAATGACCTGGGCAACCTACCCACAAAAGGACATGTCATCAGTTATGCTGATGACAAAGTTTTCATCTATTACGAAAAAACTTGGAATAAACTATATAAAGTCGCTGAAACTGAATTAACCCATGTAAAAAAATGGCTTGACAGGAACTCTCTGGCACTAAATACAAACAAAACAAAATACATTGCATACAGCATAACCTCCCGAAATAAACCTAGTGACGAACATAAACTAAGAATTCATGATTACTGTACCGAAAACTTAAGTGATCAACCAACATGTAGCTGCCCGATCATTGAACGAACAGAGAGCATGAAATATCTAGGAGTTATATTTGATGAAAACTTGAGATGGGACTGCCACATTGACTGTATGACAACTAAAATGAACAGATTAATATACTTCTTTAAATCAATCAGAAATGTTATTGACCTAAAACATTTGAAAAATATATACTATGCTCTTTGTCATTCAATAATGGAATATGGAATTATTGGATGGGGAAGTGCAACGCCAACAAAAATAAAGAAAATAGATATAGCCCAAAAAGCTATCATAAAAGTTATACTTAAGGTACCTATTCGAACGAATACTGAAGAGATTTTCACTAAATTCAAAGTTCCAACAATTACAAAAATATATGCAAAAAATCTGCTTTTATACAAGCTAAAAAGAGAAGACCAATAAACTAGCTCACAACAATATAAACAGACTAGGTTAAGTACAACAAATACCTTAAATATACCGTACATTAAAACAACTTTTGGACAACGTAGCGTACGATACTTTTCAACAAAACTCTTAAATAGTTTACCAACAAATATTAAAACCATTAAAAATGCAAAATAATTTAAAAAAACTATCACTAAGATGGGTTTATGAAATAGATGAAAAAATCCCGAAGGAAATAATTCTACCAAATAAAATGTAAATGCACTATTACAATTGAAAAAAGTGAAAAATAAGTACTTTTGTTATTTTTTTTTTGTCTCTAAATCAATCAATTTTTTCAACAATTATTTTATTTTTACAATTTTGTTGTGTGTTAATGACTCATAATGAAATATTGTGTTTGGAAAGAGAGAAAGAAGGATGCATACGCTTGGATGCGTAGCGTATGTATGTACATTTACTTCTATTATATGTAAACGTATCTATAAATATAAACAACGCAATAGACAATAATATAAAACTAGCTCACCTTAGCACAGGCTATGCCTAGTGAGGGGGCTAGTAACAAAGATACAAACAAAAAGGATAGCTTTAACTATGTAAGCAATGGTGAAATAATGAAATTATATTTATTGCAATGAAATAACTTATATTTACTTTGTATGTCTACTATGTATGAATAAGCTTATATTACCTTTAATTATTTTGTATCTTATATCTACTCTATGTTTTTGGATAGAAATAAATAAAAATAAAAATAAATAAAATTTAGCTATAATTTTCATATTTTCAAATGTTATCAAAGAAGAGTAAGCAAGAGTAAAAAAAAATATACGTAAAATGAATGACACAACTACACAAAAATAATCATTTGTACAAAATACATAGAATTATAATACAAAATATTGAAAAAAGTAAATATTATTAGTATTGACAGAAACAAAAAATGGGAGTATAATTATGAAATGTGCCGGGTCAGAAGTGCGCTGAAATTTGATTAATTATGGAGCCTCTGTATTTCGCTGGGATAATCAATGCGCTGATACAATGTCCAATGGTGAGCGAGGCTTCTATCGGAATTCGAGGGACTTCAAGGCACCTACAGGGCTTACGACCTGTCATCGGCTGGTTTACGTGATCACTTTATGCGCTTGCGCAACGTTCACCAATTATGCCTTTTAATGAGATCCCTATCAATTCAATTTTGAAAGTTTAAAGTAATTTCATTTTGTCTCTTTGGCGTATACTGGAGGTGCCTTTGGCGTATACTGGAGATTTATTTTTATTTATTTAGTAAGTTTTATGTACAATACTGTATACAATGGCGGGTTGATTGCCACAAGACAATTTCTTCCAATCAACCAAAGCAACGTGAAGCCATAGATAGTATAGTGGTAGGTACATTAAATTTATAACAAACGGAAAGAAACACGTAACATTATTAAGAGTAAATTCACAGCAACAAAGAAGGAAGGAAATAGAGGTTGAGAGAGGGGAGGGAGGATGGATATGGGGTTGTCAGTTAAGAATTATTAGACAGGTAAAAAAGCTTTAGTTTCTTTTTGAAAAATTGAATCGATTGAGACGTCGTAATATCATTACTTAAGGTGTTCCATAGTCCTAGCAGCATTGTGACAACCCTTAACAGACTTCTGAGCATATCTTATGGGAATGCATTAACTTCTCCTTGTCAACTTTCCGACGAGAACTCCACGACGATGTCCGAGGGAATTTCTTTGTACCCATTGGACATGCGGACCTTGTAGCCACGAAGAGCAACTTTAGGGCTTTCAATACTTCCTGTCTTAAATTCGGTGCACTCTCATCTTCAAAATCACTGAGCAGTGAGCCAGTTGTTTCCACATGATTAGCTCTCTTTGGCATTTTAAGTGCAGTGTCTGCAAGGTTTTAGAGTTATCCGGACTCTTCGTATGTTCTTTATGTGTTCTTTCAGAGTTTTGCAAGGGGCCGTTATTAGTCCCCATAAGCAGAACGGGTGGTGGTGGGGGAAGAACAGTTCTAGCTGGTTGTACTTCAAAAGAGGAAGTGAGAAATTTAATAGAATAAATAGGAATAGCTAGTGTGGTACGTATCTTCATATCTTTATATCTGTCTCAATCTGCAGTTTTTTTTGACACCAGCTATTAGGATTTGAGTAAATTACACTCTTCCGAAGTAGCACATAACGTAGCTTTGGTGAGGGTTTTAAATCTGCTATAGATAATATTAATTCGGGTTTAAAAAGAAACGGATTATATGAATGTGGAAACACAGAATTCGGAAGATCGTTTCACAGCCGGGCAGCTGCGTTGGTAAAAGAGTTCGAGAAGCGACTGGTTGAGATTGAGTAAAACGAGGGACTATTGTGAATGGGTTGAAGAGGAAACAGGGATGCAAGTTCTTCTGAGCATCTCCCGCGGTAGTATCGCGGTAGTATGAAGTCACACTTTCTATCCACATAAACACAAATTCACGTCTTTTTCCCTTTATCCCTCTTCCTTTCTCCTCTCATATCCTCCATCCAATAAACATAGTGTATCTATCTGATTTTTTTTTTATTCTTATTTTTGTTCTTATTTATACATACCTATATTATTTTTTGTTTTTTATATTTATTTTGTATTTTTAATTTATGATTTTTTTTCTTCTATTTTTCTATTTGCATTCTTCTATCCCTGTTACTGATTGTATTAACCATGGTGGTTGACTGGTAGAGATTGCCTGCGGGCAATAAGTCCTCCACGTTGTATCAACCAATAAAAGTATTTTATTATTATTATTATTATTATCTCTATAAAATAAACTTAGAATACTAACCTTGCTTCTTAAGTCTAGTGATTACAATCCATCAGTCAATGATGGGTCGTCAATCAGACGTACAGCACGTCTTTGTACAGCATCAAGGGTATTCAGTAAGTATTGGGGGGCGACACTGGGGGCGAAATAATTGGGCGTATTTGAGTTTTATTTATTTATTTAAGGGACAAATACAGTCTTATAAAACAAGCAGAAAAAATACACTATGAAATGAAAAAAAGACAGATCAATTACTTTTGTCCATAATTGATGTACCTACATTAAATAATCATAGAAGTAAGTACCTACAATACAGCAAAAATAAATTTAATTATACTTAAAATTGTAGAGAATGACTGTGCACTAGTTGCAAGTAACACATGAGATCCAACTGTCGCTGGCGATAGTATGCATAATCAAAGAATACGTACCAAACTATAAACAACACAAATTAATAAATATTTGAAGATATTATATTTTCTATATAAAACATGTAGGTATGTTTGTCAGGATAGGATAGTATGGAGGTCAGTATGTTTTTCCAACACAGAATATGAAAACAGCATGATGGTTTGTACCTATGTATGTTTGGAGATTTAAGTATCAAACTATTAAGTCTTCTTACATATTGTGTATAGGCGACTACCGTACAAATTGTATGAAGTGATGTCGTCACTAAATTCAATTTTTATAAAAATTGTTAAAAAAAATTGAGATTTACTTCTACAATATTAATATTTATTATAGAAAATTAAATTATCTAGTTGAGGTTTTTCGGCTTTTTTCGATATTTTCAAAATATTTGGAAATATAGGCAGTCAAACTCATAAATTTATCATAAAAAAAATATTTTTCTTAATAAAAAATGTTTGGGAAACCCTGGAATTTTTTTGAAAAAACCACTTTGAGGTTTTATATTTTTCTATGTTTATACCAATTTTCAGCGTTCTAGCTTTTATATTTTCTGAGATATATGGAAAAATAAACCAAAATTTCAAAAGTTGATAACCCCTGAAACAAAAATTCAAAATTCTGATTTTAAATTTTGTAGGCCTATAACTGTTTTATATATTCTGAAATTTTGGGCTCTGTAAATTGAGCGAATCAAAAGTTATAAGGGGGGGGGGGCACACAGACACACAAAACTCACATAAAATGTTCTACTCCGAATTTTGAGTAAATCCATGTATGGGAACATATATGCTGCGAGGCCTCTAGTTGGTGTTATTAGCATGCAAAGTCCACTACGCCATACAAAATGTTCCTTCGTACACGCATCTTGGCTTAATAATGTCGATTCATTCAGAGAATTGAATTCTCATGAACGAATAGACAGTTGGATAAATTCTCAAATATTTTTTGATAATATATTCTGTCAAATTAATTCACTGAACCTGCCATTATTCTCCGCAATAAACCAATATTAATAATGTAATTGTTTGTTTATGGCTCATAAATAAACAGGATAAAAATGTAAGCACACAACAAAGAAGTACCTAGATAATAAGTAAGATGAAGAGAATGGGTAAATTGTGAGGAGATGAAATGATATATCTGAAGTCGTTCCGAAAGGTTGAATTAGGCCATCAAATATAAAGAAAGGCAGATGATGAAAGTAAATGATAGGATTGGTTGAAAAATACCCTACCCCAAAAAAGTTATATTAATGGAATACCCCGCATATCTTGAGCCAAACCTCCTAAACAGAACCTTACTTATCTGAATTATTATGGATTTTTCATTTCAAGACTTTTCAGAATTAAAACAGACATCTTTAAATGTCAAACGAAACGACGACAATCATTTAAAATAATGTTATATTTTGAACTTTATTTAACTTAGTTTTTAGTTACAGTGTTATAATTTTATGGCTATCGACTAGTATCGATCTATGGATGACACTGAAGATGACTTTTGAACTTCATTTAACTTAGTTTTTAATAATTATTTTTAAGTTTCAGTGTCATAATTTATGGCGCTAACTAGTTTTGGTCTATGAATAACACTGAAGATGACTTATTAATATACCTACCTAATTTTAATTTTCAAAAATCATACCCTTTGTTTGCTGAAGAAACACAGGATGGACGATATTTTTAAGTCGTCCCGTACTAAAAGTGAAACATTATTAATATACAAATAAATTATAATATATTTGATTTTAATATTTACTTATTTTTTTATTGATAAATAATATAACAAAAATTAATACAAAAAAAACATGTTTCTGAGTCACGCCAAGTCTAATTTCTAGACTTGTCGGCTTGTTCTCAAGACAATTGATATGGTTAGGCCACTTGGGAACAATGAACGATGAACGCCTGACGAAGAAAATATACAAAGCATATAATATACAGGAATGGAATAAGAGGTCGGGGCACCCAATAAAAGGATGGCACGACCACGTGAACGATATTATGAAAGACGGAAATGTTAGAAGCGTCAACAACAGACGAACATGTATCAGACAATGAATGAATTTTGACGAGGCGATGAATGTGTGTCAAGTTAGAAAAAATCAACTTAATTATTTATATAACAAAAATGTGTATCTGTGATGTGTAATTGTTTTTTCTCTTAATAAATAAATGAAATAAAATAAAATAAAATAAAATAAAATAAAATAAAATAAAATAAAATAAAATAAAATAAAATAAAATAAAATAAAATAAAATAAAATAAAATAAAATAAAATAAAATAAAATAAAATAAAATAAAATAAAATAAAATAAAATAAAATAAAATAAAATAAAATAAAATAAAATAAAATAAAATAAAATAAAATAAAATAATAAAAAAATAAAATAAAATAAAATAAAATAAAATAAAATAAAATAAAATAAAATAAAATAAAATAAAATAAAATAAATTAAAACAAAATAAAATAAAATAAAATAAAATAAAATAAAATAAAATAAAATAAAATAAAATAAAATAAAATAAAATAAAATAAAATAAAATAAAATAAAATAAAATAAAATAAAATTAAATAAAATAAAACATTGATGATTTTGATTCCGCCTTTTGACCTGGGGGGCAAGTCCCGCAAAACGGTGAAATCAAAACCCTCACAATCATATCATGGATATATAATTATCGCATTGAGTTCTATAATTTATTCAGATATTATACAACTCTATAAGATAATTACATCCATGAAATGGGTATTCATGAAGGTTTTGATTCCATTGTTTGACAGGACTTGCCCCCCTGAACCCCGTTGAAAATTTCGTCCGTCTAAAGCGTGCTTAAATGATTTTTCGTAATACGCAATACACCGTGTTTTTCGACGGTTAATACAATTTAGTGAAAGGGTTGAGTTTTAAGGTAACCTCCACGATACAAGTCAACTGTGGCGATACCCTAAATATTAATAATTTCCCTAAATAATGTTGGTTAGTGAAGAGTTAGTAAATGTATTAAATATTGGTGAGTGTAGTGGGCGACTATGTTTGTATGTTGTATGTAATGTCGGTATGTTGGTTAAGAATGACGCATGGTAATGACCAAACATTAAGGTTTAATCAAAATGAATGTGTTCCGATCGTAGGACGGGTCAGAAATTTTGTATATCGGGTCTATTTATGTATTTTATCGGCCGACAAAATTTAATCCATCAACAGCGAAAGTAATAAACACTTAAAAACGAAGCGCCCAATACATTAAACACAGGAGATAATATATATGCTGTTGTTTTGTATTTGCGATCGTCGCATGCGACGGTCGTTGAACTTGCCTAAAAGTGAGGTAATCTGTTATTGAGGAATATTTCTAGAGAAATAACTAAGACTAGGTTTATTATATATGAGTATAAAATAAATACATTTCCGATGAGACACATTGGCCTCTGGTAACCCCAAGATGCTCGTCGTCATGAAACGTGTTGAGGGTAGAAGATTTAGAGGTCGTAAACCGATCTGATTCTCAGGATTGTAATGGGGGAAGACAATCAAACAAAGTCTTCTCCCATGTTAAAACTCAACACATTGTCTGTGCCGACTGTTGGGGTCAGCTCTCGTCGTCCTTAAATTATAGGTCCTTCTGTCCTGTATTATGACACCTAGGCCATGTCTCTGCAATTGGTTGCGTCTTTGCACGATCCAGGACCTCTTTGATCATCCTTTGAAGTCGAGGAAGATCCATGGAGATTGCTTGGTTTACTGTATTTTGTCCCGTAAGGACACTCCAACAGCCCATCTTAGCATACATACATACAATTAGCATTTCAGCAGTTTCCAGTTGCTTAGAATAGGAGTTGTATATTGTCCGGCATTCGGAACCATAGAGCCGAATGAAAACTTGAGAATGAATGAAAAACTTAATTTGAATGAAATACATTCAAATTAAGTGAATAAAAATAAATACGATTTAAAAATATGTATTGGTTTACAGAGGAAAAAGGTGGAAAAACAGCTGAAGTTGTCAGCGTCAAACTCTGCGCACACAGGACCGAGTGGGTTTCAACCAGTATGAGAAGAAAAAGGAAGTTTTATTGAAGACACGTTAAAAGAATTTATACTTAGATCCTGAGTCCCGATGAAATATAAGAAAAAAATAAAGAAACTAGAGGTGGAGAACAAATAACTAACAAGATGACAAGTTGTACGTTTTGAACGCTAGTCACACTATTTCGCTCCAAAAGAATTCACAAAGAACTGACAATAATAACATAATACATCCAAGTATATCAAATTATTAAGGAAAGGATAAGGAAAAGAATTGTCACTCTGTAGAACTACGCACGAATAAACAATGATACAAATTTAACTTCAAAGGGATTCTTGTTTCGCAAAGAAAAAAAATATATATACCACACCATGAGCCTAATAAAAACGTTGATACACGAAAGAGAGGATTGGGTAAAAATAGGATATAAAGAAGGCGTATTGCAGAAAGAACATCAGTTTCATTTCTTAAACGGTACTCTAAATACATCCAAAAATTCGTCTCACAAAAAAGAGATTAATCGATAGATCTAGTTTCAGAAAATCCTGTCGTTTGAATTCACATATTTGAAAATCCTACAAACAGTATTTTGGTAACTGGAGACTGAAAACTTAGTGGTTGTTGGTCAAGTGACCAGATAAAAATATAACTGGTCTTTCAATAGCTTCTGTTCAAAGAGTCCATAGAAAAGCAGAGGACAGGAGCGTCTGGAAGAGTTAAATTTAATGTGAATTTTTGAAAAGTAACTATGGTAGGTAATCTTTGAATTATTATGAGGATGCACTTCAGAAAAGGAAATAATATTTCACATCGGTTGAACACAATGTAGGTATTTTTCATTTACAAAATATTTTACGACCGAGCATAGCAAAGTCCCATTTCAAACTGCTCGCGTCTCCTTTCCTCTCGCTCGCACATATTCCAATTAGCGTGACGAGACAGAGAAACACAATCTTCGTGTGGGACGAAGTCTTCCGATAGTTTTTCAGCTTCGAGTAACTTCGGACTTTGCCGAATCATTCTAAAGCCTTACAGCCTCACTCAAATTTATACATTTTCTCATATATACTCGCCTGTTATTGAAACTTCTAACTTTCTTTTCTTTCAGAATATTGTTCGCATAGTCGAGCCAATATTTTTAAGGTCCGTCCCAATGCCTTTGGCCTTCTATATTGGCTCTATAATTCAAATTTTAAAAATTATAAATTTATAACATCTGACTTATTTACCCTTTTTTCATTTCTTCTAATTCATTTATTTTATTTAATCGAAAACTTTACTTCTTAATCTTTTGTTATCTTTTTTTTAACTACTTGAATGTAACATTTGTGTACCTTATAATATTATTTATTTATTTATTTATTTATAAACAGCATAAAATTCCTTTTACATACATAGATAAAAACACATATTGATGATAATAATAGATAGAATAAAAAAAAGCAATTAGGTATACACTTGGCAAAAAAACTTAAACCTAAACAGTAAGACAAAAATAAAAAAAAATAGATGTAAGCAAACATAAAAAAATATATACATACATAAGGATCCAAAAAAAAACAAAAAAGTAAATTATGTATTATTATGTATTCTCTATATGTAAATAATTTTATCCCCTATTGTGTAAAAGTAACAGCCCCAGAATAGGTATTGCCTAGTGTGGCGTTACTTACTTAACCTGAATGTGTATTGTGCATTAACAATAAATAAATAAATAACGAAAAACGTTTTATACATATGGCAATATTTGCGAACGACAGTTTTAAATTAATCGCATACAGAATTCAACTAAAATCTTACGTAAAAGTTAAAGAATCACTGATGCCTACACGATGATACAAAAAAGTATATATTTTTTGTTCACGTTCCAAGAATTTTTATTCCTCATTACGTTCACGTTTTTATCCCTTGTTACACGGATATTAATATTATTATATCATTTTATAAATAATAAGTACATAGTAAAATATAAATTTATCTCTTTTTGAGAAAACAAAACATCGAAATATTCTATTTGACATCGATGGCTAATTTAGACATTTGAGAAGATTGTCTTATTTGACTTGAGCTGTGTTCGTTGCTAATAAAAAAAACTTATAAAATGTGTAGGTTCCTAATCAAATGAGAATCCGTTTTTTTTGTATCTTTTGGATAATATTTTAGTGATTTTACCGATATATATTTTAGGTATGTATATCCCCGAAGGCAGAGTGTCTCTTCGTGAAACGAATGGTCTGAATCAGTCCGATATTGGTATAGAAAATTTTAAATTTTAAAGAAAATTTACGTGTGCAATATTTGGAATATATATTGAATATACTTTAGATGGGTCGATGGCAGAGCGGTTAGCGCGCTGGGCTAGTAATCCAGTGGTCGCGAGTTCGAATCCTGCCTCGACCGATTTCGTTCACTTATAGCACAAGCATTTATTTGCTTATTTTAGGGAACGTAGGAAGATGTATATGTACTTGTTTAACAAGGACATATTCATTTTTTATAAAAAAAATATATATATTTATTAATAACTGAATTATAATTACATTTACTTATACATTATTAATGATCAACTCCTCCACACATTCGCAATAGTCAGTCGTTTTATTCAGGCAGTACCATTCACAGTAAATCTTCAATATGCACGAACCAGTCGCTTCTTGATCAATTTTATTTATTCATTTATCTCCACTTAGGAATGCATACAGGAACAGAAATAATTAAAAATAATAAATAAATTTGGAATGGTAAAATAAAACCAAAGTTTTCAGTTCTACTAAAAAAGAAATAATTAAACTTATAATTAAGTCTTGGGAAGTAACATTATTGAGTTCCTACAATTGATCTTTGTCAATATAACTAAGAATCATTCCTGTTTAAATACAGACAATTTTATCACAAATTTAGTCCACTTTAAGATACATGATTTTGATATTGTAAAATAGAAATAAATAAAAAATACGACGACTTATAGCAGTAGTAGCAAACTTTATTTATATGTAAAAACATATATAAAAAAAATAGTAAATCTAGTCTAAATAAAAGATATAAAAAAATATTTTTTTTAAAACAAATCATTTTGGTAAGAGTATGACAGTAAATTTATTATAAAAACATCATGTAAAAGTATGGAGAACATTAACAGTTTTTAATTATGTATTCAGCACCTAGCCTACGAAAGGTGACAAGACTCGTGGTTTCTATTATGTTTGGTGGTAAACTATGACCTTTATGGTATAAACTATTGAAACTATTTTGTGTACATGATAATCTCGTTTTTGGAAGTCTTAAATCCTGATGTCCTCTCGTAGGGTAAGTGTGAACATTGGCATTGAATAAGATATTTTTTTGCGTATATTTTGGAAGTAAATTATTTTTCAGTTTGTAAATCAAGGTTAATGTGCTGTATATAATGTATTGCTTTAGTGTTATTGATTATAGTGAGAAATGAAAAATAAATACTTAATCAAATTAGAAAGGAATAAATAAACAAATAAATAAGTAAACAATAACAGCAATGAACAGAGAAATTTTAATTATAAGAAGAAGTTTATTTAATTATATAATAAGACAATGAAATAAGTCTTATTATATAATTAAATAAACAAAAAATATTAACTAGCAGCCCAGCTGTGTAAAATCCACTTGTTAGAACTGGGTTTATTTAGGTTCCGAATTAATTATCTTCTTGAGCAGATTGTAAAACACAAAATAAAAATACTAGACGAGACAGTCGGCATTAGTGTATGTTGGTTAGATGTCTGACTTCTTAGTGAAAGGTCCCTGGTTCGATTGGTGTAGACACGGTTTTTAATTATGTTTTCAGTCTGGATCTGTGAGACGATAAATATCATTTATCCTGTGAGGTGCAGAACAGGTACTCACACGCCTCATCCCGGTCCATTCCCGAACGAATAATAAAATATATAATATCTGAAACAATCTGCCTATTTCACATTCATCTAAAATTATAATGAATTATAATTTGAAAAGTGGATATATATATATATATATATATATATATATATATATATATATATATATATATATATATATATATATATATATATATATATATATATATATATATATATATATATATATATATATATATATATATATATATATATATATATATATATATATATATATATATATATATATATATATATATATATATATATATATATATATATATATATATATATATATATATATATATATATATATATATATATATATATATATATATATATATATATATATATATATATATATATATATATATATATATATATATATATATATATATATATATATATATATATATATATATATATATATATATATATATATATATATATATATATATATATATATATATATATATATATATATATATATTATACACACAACATTAACGTTACCTTGTGATGTATATTATGAACAGAACAACCGCACACCACAGCAGCAACTCCAACAGAGGTTCCCAATGAAATATTCGAATATTCACTACGAATTATTCGACCATTTTTAAAGTATTTGAAAAGAGCGGTTAGCGCACTGGGCTAGTAATTCAGTGGTCGCGAGTTCGAATCCTGCCTCGACCGATTTCGATCACCATTTATGCTAAATTTAGGGAACGTAGGAAAATATATGTGGTAAACGGTTTTACCCACACACAGTTATACATATAGGTATGTATATCCCCGAAGGGAGAGAGTCTCTTCGTGAGACGAATGGTCTGAATCAGTCCAATATTAGTATCGATACGACATAGACACGCTGTTAGTTCTCGCATTATTTTATAGATAAATTAGCGTGTGGGATATTGAAATATACGTAATAATAAGTTGAATTTTAATTAAATTTATTTTGTGTACAATATACATTTTCAATTGTGCCTTATTTAAATATATCACAATATATTTGTAATTGTTTATTTTATTTAACAGTTTGTAAGAATGTATTCATTTTTATGTAAAATAAAACTTACGAATCCATCATTTTGTCTTTCGTTCTCATATTTAAGGGGGGGGGGACTGCTGCCAACGTACCTATTTTTCAATTTGATATACCATCATTATTTCTGATCAAATCGTTCTGAAAAAAATAATTTAGATAGTTTGGATATTAATAAAGAAGAAAATACCTTTACTTTTTGATAATGTCCTGTATAAGTTCTCGTAGAAAAATAATGGCATACCCCGATTTTCAACGTTTATTATATATTTTAATAAACTATAAGGCGCAGTTCAATATATATATTTTTAAAATTAAATAAGACAAAAATGTCTAGAATATAAATATCTAGCATTAATACTTCAGGTTTAGTAAATAAACCTAAAATACATTTATTTTCCATTCAGCGCCATTGCGAAATAAAAGTTTTTTCTTGTTTATTTACTTAACCTGATGCATTAATGCAACGTCACATCATATTTTTCCAGATATTTTGTTCTTCTTTAATTAATAAAAAAATATATTGTTCTATACCTTATATTTTTTTTTAGAAATATAAGATAAATGTCAAAAATCGGGGTATACTTATTATTTTCCTACAAGAATATATACAGAACATAATCATAGACATAGACAACAATACTAGTAGTGTAGACGCACCTTTTTTAGGGCCTGTCAAATTTGAAATATTAGCTATATATCTTTACTTTTGCCGAATATATTTGCATACTGTTTGTGTGTTATACTGCCGTTTACCTGTGTCTTCATTATCTCGCAGGTATTACATTGATTTGATACTGTATTATAAATTTCAAACCCAAAGTATACCTACTTTCATACAAATATCAATATCATATTATTGTCACAATGGATCTAAACTGTGTAATTTGCCATAAACCGCTCAAGAGCACTGAATGCATAAAGTGCACATTGTGCATTTCTCCGTTCCACTTTTATTGCACTAACATCAGCGATTCAACTTTTAAAAAAATGTCCACCGAGAGGAAATCAAGCTGGAAATGTGATACTTGTAAATTAGGACCTCGTCCGATACATTCTACGGATAATACATTGTTGTCGTCGAAACAAAAAGATGACAGTACGGCAATAATTAATGTTTCGGAGCTGGTTACTGAAATCCGGAAGCTTACTCTTCAACTCCAGTCAACTAATTTGAGGCTTGATGAGTTTGAAAAAACAATCGAATTCAATAACAATCTTGTAGAGGAACTTAAACTGAAAGTGAATGTTCTAGAAAATAAGCTAACTAAAATGGATAACCTGGAATCCAATTTCATTGAACTTCAACATACTGTTATGAGATTGGAAAGTGAAAACATTCGCATGGAGCAGACTCAATTAACCAACAATGTGGAGATTCAAGGTCTCCCCGAAACCCCCAATGAAGACGTCACATCAATCATACTTAAAATTGGAAGCAGTGTTGGGTGCATTATCAAACAAGAAGACATTGAATCTGTCAACCGAATTGAATCAAAAAAGAACCACGCCGATAACAAACCAGGAAATATTATTGCAAAATTTCGATCGAAAACAAAGAAAGATGAACTCATTGCTGCCGTAAAAAAGATGAAAGGTATTAATAGTAACTTACTGGAAATGCCAGGAAAAACTGTAAGGATATATGTCAATGATCATCTAACATGGAAGAACAAGTCTCTTTTGTGGGCTGCGAGAGATTTCAAGTTAAAAAATAATTACAATTTTTTATGGATCAGAGATTCGAAAATTTATATTCGGAAGAACGAGATGGCAAAGAAAATCTACATTTCCAGCTTCACTCAATTGAAAAATTTAATTTAATTATTTTTTGTTGCATATATTACTTACTTCTCAATCACTTTTTATTTTTTGTTAATATTCCGTTTTTCTACCTACCCACTCATATCCGTCAAATCGCACACATACATCTTCACTCAACCAGACAATTACATTTTACACAACACGCACATTGTCACAGACCTCACAGTGAACTTTTTTGTGATAGGTACCCAACTTATATCAAACCCATTTTATATTCAATACTTTCTATTATAATTTATTATTTCTTCATTTACTCACCATACATTGATATTGCTAATATTTTTACTATTTTTTATGTTACTTATTACTGTTTTTTATTATCTCTGTTTTATTTACTCTTTAAATGACTCTCACAATTTATTACCAAAATGTTAGAGGCCTACGTACTAAAACAAATACCTTTCTTCAAAATTCATCCTCTAATGACTTTGATGTTTATGCACTGACGGAAACATGGCTTACGGATGGTATTATCGATTGTGAACTTTTTGATTCTCGGTATATCGTCCATAGACGGGACCGATCTTACGATTCAACAGGTCAACGTCTGGGAGGGGGAGTACTATTAGCGGTTCGTTGTGATCTTTCTGCTCAAGTTCGACCCAATTTTCAATCTCGCGCTGAAGATGTTTGGATCTCACTTAACTCGAACACTCGTTCTAATTCTAGTTTACACGTTTGCTGTGTATATATTCCTAAGGGACCTACTTATCTTATTCACATGGAAAGCTTCCTCAATAAGTTATCCAGATTAACTTTGGACTACCCGTGTGATAATTTTCTTGTTTTGGGTGATTTTAATATTCCTGAAATTACTTGGTTAAAGCACAATAACAATATATTTCTTTCTCCACTTGTTGTGTCCTCTCCGGTCAGTGCTTTGTTTATTGACAACATTAATTTTGCTGGACTAAATCAATTTAATTCTGTCACTAACTCTAACAATCGTATTCTTGATCTTGTCCTGTGTAACAAATTTGTCCAGGTCTCTGCCTGTGACGATCCTGTCATTGATGAAGACTCTCACCATAAATCACTGACTGTAACAATTTCTTTTTCTAGTCCACCTGTGCTGGTTGGTGAAAGAAGATTCGTGCATATTTTTAAACGTGGGGATTACGAAATGATTAATTTAGCACTTAGTAAAATTAACTGGGTGAATGTACTCTCACATTGCAACATTGACTCCGCTATTGATAAATTTTATTCTATTCTATATGACTTAATTGATACCTATATACCAAGAAAACTCTCCGCAAATTCTAAATACCCACCTTGGTATAATTCAGCTTTAATTAAAATCACTAAAGAAAAATACAGTTTTTTTAGAAAATATAAATTATCCAAAAACCCTTTAGACTACTTGACTTTCTCACTTCTTCGAAAACGTCACAAAACTCTCAGCCGTGAATGCTATAATAAATTTATTTCAGAAACCGAGAATGCTATCTCAATCGATCCCTCGCACATATGGAAATATATTAAATTAACATCCAATTCACATGCCATACCTAGCACTATGCAGTTTATGGATAGAAAAGAGCATCACGGGCAAGGAATATCTTATCTATTCTCAGATTATTTCAGCTCCGTTTTTGACAATGCTTCTCTAGGTCAGAATTCACTTTGTCACGATATGAACAACTATGCTGGGAATATTGATGATGTTAGTATCAACCAAGCATCCACATTGAGATATCTACTTAAAATCGATCTAAAGAAGGGAGCTGGTCCGGACAATATCCCCCCATATTTCATTTTCATGTGTGCTAATAATCTATGCACCCCCCTATCTTATCTATTTCGTAGATCACTTAATGAGGGCACAATGCCACTACGTTGGAAGCAAGCATTTGTTTCACCTGTTTTCAAGTCTGGCGACAAGGCAGATGTAAAAAATTATAGACCGATTTCCAAACTATGCATTTTCAGTAAAATATTCGAAAAAATAATATATGACCAATTGTTCCCAGCCTTAAAGCCATTTTTGAATTCCAACCAGCATGGCTTTGTAAGTGGTCGCTCTACTGTTACCAATCTTGTATCTTTTTTTGAATTTCTCCACGAAAAAATGGATAGTAAAACACAGGTGGATGCAATCTACACTGACTATAGTAAGGCGTTTGATAAGGTTGTTCATAGCACATTGCTTGAAAAACTTTATCGAATCGGTATTCACGGTGACTTGTATAGATGGTTTTCTTCTTACATCTCCAATAGAAGTCAGGCTGTGGTAGTCGGTGGATTTAAGTCAAGTTGGGTTCGTGTTACTTCAGGTGTCCCTCAGGGTTCCTTGTTGGGGCCTCTGCTTTTTAATATTTATATAAATGATATTTCAAATTGCTTTCTGTTCTCTCATGTTTTACTTTTTGCCGATGACATGAAAATTTTTGCTTGTGTGAAAAGTGTTGAGGATTGTCAGAACATTCAAAATGATCTAAATCGCCTTGACCTATATTGTAAACACCATAACCTGAAGATCAATACTGATAAATGCTTTGCTATCCGGTTCACCAGAAACCGGAATATTGTTAATTATACTTATAAACTTAACAACCATCCTATTACTATAACCACTGAAATAAAAGACCTAGGCATCAAGTTGGATGGTAAATTACTCCTGGACAAGCACATAGATAATATCACCTCCAAAGCATCCAAAATGCTGGGATATGTTCTCCGTTTGTGCAGACAATTTAATAATATCTCTACCTTTAAAACTCTGTACTTCGCATATGTTCGTAGCATTGTTGAATACGCATCTCAAGTCTGGTCTCCCTCATATGCCATATACAAGATCAGAGTTGAAAGGCTGCAAAAGAAATTTCTCAGATATCTTGACTTTCGTGCGCACAGAGACCACATTAGTTACTCTGATTCCTTAAAGCATTACAAAATTACATCACTCGAGAGCCGCAGAACTATAGCAGATGTTATATTTTTATTCAAAATTGCAAACTCAACGGTTGACTGCCCTGATCTGCTAGAACGCTTGACTCTGAGAGTGCCAACAAGACCGACTAGACTGACTGACCTACTTTACCTCCCCATTTGTAACACTAATGCCAGACAGAATTCTTTCATATACCGCACTTCCCATTTTTATAACTCCAACATTAGTGATGCAGACCTTTTTAACTCCCCATTGATTATGGTAAAGAATAGATTATTAGGTACTCTAATATAATCCTAGATACTCATGCTGATAAGTTGGGTTCATCACATAAAGGTTCACACACATCCTCATACACTCCCACACACACCCACACATACACATACTCACACACACACACACTCCCCACTCATATGTCACATATCTGATTATTTACTGTTTTCTTTTTTTCTCCTACACTACATAAATATATAATTGGTAATAATGTATACATGTAAGTGATGCTGGGCATGCTAATTTTTTTTTTATATTTGTATCACCTGTATATTTTGTCCAGATATTGTTTGTATACTTTGTATAAAATAAAATAAAATAAAAAATAAAATAAAATAAAATAAAATAATCAAAAAGTTAAGGTTAAAAAAAAAAAGTTAAGGTATATTTTTCATTATTAATATCCAAACTAACTAGGTTATTTTTTTCAAAATGATTCGTTTTGTAGTAATAATGTAAAATACATATTGAAAAAATAGGTACTTTAGCAGCAGTCGCCCTCTTAAGTCATCATTTACCTGGACGATTCAATATTCGAAGAATTAAAATTTCGAATATTTGTAAACTGTGGTACCAACCGAGCACTTAATTTTATTCAGAAATCATCAGCTCTAACCTGGGTGAGTAAATTAAATATTTAAGACCCTCATTATATATTCTGACTGCATACGCAATGAGGCCGTCAAAAGGACTATGCCGAGTTCCTGAGTCCTTTTTAAAGTTCAAAAGCAAAATATTCATGACTTTATCTTAAGTCGAGAGCCAGTGGAATCATAAGCTATCAAATTACCTGAAGCCTTACTTACACTTATCTAATGAAAAGTGTCTTATCTGAAAAATACTAACTTCCAAGTAGATTTTGTACGAAATACATAAGATAATATCAATCTTTTATAATAAATTACATATTAATGAAAAAAGGTTTGATAAATAAATAAAATAAATCTGTTTTTCATCGATCGATCATGATCGGTCATGGTCGATGGAAACGCGAGTAGACACTGTACGAACCAGGGGCGAGCCTTGAACCTTTGAACTAGGCAAATCCTGAAAGAAAATTGGGAAATGTTGAAAAAAATTTTTTTTTGCGTTGTTGTTTATTCCAGTGGCCATAAAAATATTTTTAAAATGACATGCCAAAATAATATTTACATATGTGGCCCTGTAAAGTATCGTATCTACATACGGTTCAATTTTTTATCTTGTAGTATGGTTGCTTTAAACAAATAAATTACTATTATTTTTTGAATTTCTAAACATAATATTCATAGGCAAGCCAAGATTTTCGGCTTCTATAGGCAATTCCGCTACTGGTCACTACGAACCAAGGGGCTCCTTAGGACAACGGAAATGAAGGTTCTAAGGTCAATCACTGGAAAAAGTTTCCGAGATCATGTTCGCAATGTTCAAATAAGGAAAAAATGTGGAATAGAAGACATCGTTCTGTGTAGTAGATCCAGAAGACATTGGAGAGTACACGTAGCCAGAATGGAGAGTGATAAACTTGCGTATATAGGAGCAAATGAAATCCCCCCTGGTCGCCGCCTACCCGGAACACCACCCAAGAGATGGAAGAATAGTTGGCCTTCGTCACCTCAGGAGGCTAAGTTTTTGAATAACAAACCAATAGGTCTATTAAACGAAGAAGAAGAAGGTTATAATTTTTTTTTATCAAACCGTTTTTTTTTATTTACCAAATTTATTTTATTTGCAATGGAGTTACATCAATTATTGTCTATTGATAATTGAAATAAAGTATTTATTTATTGTATTTGCTACGAAATTTCATAAATAATTGTCTGTTGAGAAATTAAATAAAGTATGAATTTATTGTATCTGCTATGGAATTTCATAATTAATAGTTTGTTGAGAAATTAAATAAGTATGAATTTCTTGAATCTGCTATGGAGTTTCATAAATAATAAATAGTCTGTTGAGAAATTAAATAAGTATGAATTTCTTGCATCTGCTATGGAGTTTCATAAATAATAGTCTGCTGAGAAATTAAATAAGTATGAATTTCTTGAATCTGCTATGGAGTTTCATAAATAATAAATAGTCTGTTGAGAAATTAAATAAGTATGAATTTCTTGCATCTGCTATGGAGTTTCATAAAGAATAGTCTGCTGAGAAATTAAATAAGTATGAATTTCTTGAATCTGCTATGGAGTTTCATAAATAATAAATAGTCTGTTGAGAAATTAAATAAGTATGAATTTCTTGCATCTGCTATGGAGTTTCATAAATAATAGTCTGCTGAGAAATTAAATAAGTATGAATTTCTTGAATCTGCTATGGAGTTTCATAAATAATAAATAGTCTGTTGAAAAATTAAATAAGTATGAATTTCTTGCATCTGCTATGGAGTTTCATAAATAATTGTCTGTTGAGAAATTAAATAAAGTATGAATTTATTGTATCTGCTATGGAATTTCATAATTAATAGTCTGTTGAGAAATTAAATAAGTATGAATTTCTTGTATCTGCTATGGAGTTTCATAAATAATAAATAGTCTGTTGAAAAATTAAATAAGTATGAATTTCTTGCATCTGCTATGGAGTTTCATAAATAATAGTCTGTTGAGAAATTAAATAAAGTATGAATTTCTTGTATCTACTATGGAGTTTCATAAATAATTGTCTTGTTAGTAATTTAATAAATTGTGAAATTATTGCATTTGCTAGGGAGTTTCATTAAAGGGTGTCTGTTGAGATGTTTAATAATGTGTGACATAAAAAACACATTATTTTATTGCTAAATCATACATCAAGACAGTCTCACTCAGAAGAATACACAGCGTTATAAATAGGACAATAAAATCAAGATAAGTAATAAAATCAAGATAGCATGTAATCCAATATGTAAAATAGTGTAGATCGATACTGATGTAGTTAAACGTTGATAAAACAAACGTAAAATGATTATAAAATTCGAATTAAATCAGTAAGCTTTAACAAAGTGCATGGCAGCTTTCAGAACAAAACGCAATCAACAGAGAGTACACTCTGAGAAATGCAATACAAATAGTAGTAATAAAAGTAACGAGATCGTACCTACACGGATTCAATATAACGGGCGTTCCTCTTTGGTTGGCTAACGGATAACGGCTAACAGGAAATCAGCGTAGTGCAACGTGCGAGTGCCGATATAGGAAAAATTTCAAATACTAGTTGCATGTAACACATGAGATCCAACTGTCGATAGCGATAGTATGTATAGTTGAAGAATAAGAATCAAACTATAAACCCATAAATCCAAATTATTGAAAATTTTAACACATGTTGGTATGTTTGTCAAGATAGGACAGTATGGAGGTCAGTCCTGTTTTCCTACCCGGAATATGAAAACAGCATGATGGTTCTGTATGTATGTTTGGAGATTAAGTACCTATCAAACTATTAAGTCTTCTTACATATTGTGTATAGGCGACTGCCCTACAAATTGTATGAAGCAATGTCGTCACTACATTCAATTTTTATAAAAATTGTTAAAAAAAGTTTGAGATGTGCTAATACAATGTTGATATTTTTTATAGAAAATTGAATTATCTAGTTGGGGTGTTTCGGCTTTTTTCGATATTTTTGAAAAATTTAGAAATATATGCAGTTAAACTCATAAATTTATCATAAAAAAAATATTTTTCTTAATAAAAAATGTTTGAGAAACCCTGGAATTTTTTTAATAAAATAAATTTGAGATCTTATATTTGTCTATATTTGTACCAATTTTCAGCGTTCTAGCTTTTATGGTTTCTGAGATATATGGAAAAATAAAGTAAAAATTCAAAAGTTGATAACCCCTGACTGAAACAAAAATTCAAAATTCTGAGTATAAAAGTTTTGTAGGCCTATAACTGTTTATATATTCTGAAATTTTGGGCTCTGTAAATTGAGCGGATCAAAAGTTATAAGGGGGGGACGGACACACACACAGACACACACACAGACACACACACAGACACACACACAGACACACGAAATGTTCTACTCCGAATTCTGAGTAAATCCGTGTATGGAACATATATGCTGCGAAGCCTCTAAGTTGGTGTTTTTTGACTTCAAAGTTGGAAAAGCCGTGAAAAAAGTAGACCTCTCCATACAATTCTCACGTATTCTGGCTTGATACATTGTCGATATGTTAAGAGAACAAAGTTCTCCTGAACAAATCGACAGTTGGATCATATGGGATTAGTAAAGATATTTTAATTACGGGACAACACAAAATTGAAAATATAATTTTTATTATAATGTATTAATATTTTACACATACCTACATATAAAACATCACGTCGTGTCTCTATACAGAGTGTTCCAGAAAGTAGTGTGGCGAGGCAATACCTTCCCCACAATGGAAATGTCATTCGTCGGATAGTCTCGCCATCTCATTCATATTAACGAAGATGGCCGAAGGACATCAGTTCCTGAACCGAATACGCAGCGCGGTTCGGCATTCGCGCATCAACCGACGCGACGAGGCAATTGCTTTGTCTATTCTTTAACTATACGCGTAAAATTAATATCGATCCAAACATCGCGAACATCTGTAAAATTAATCATGTATAATATTGTGACTTATTTGAACTGATAATAGAAGCAAATATTGTAAGTTCTCTTTTATTATGAAACCCTTCATCACTTAATTTCTATGTCTACTAATTAACTGATTATCAAATTGCAATATCTTATATAGTGGTGTATGTTATTGGGAAGTAATTTGAACACGCACTTAAAATCGCAACCTTCTGATATATTATATTCTTAATTAAATAACAATCCCAATAGTATTCACACCTCTATAGTACAATCAAGCGGAAGTCAAGACGTAGAGCACCCCTGGGGGTACCGGAATACCTTATATTATGTTTTTTGTCAAACCTTGTCCAACAGGAGATTATTGGTCACAGAGACACGAATTATCGAGATATAGATAGATTTTTTTTTAAAATAGGTGAATAGTATACCTTGCAGACACAAATACAATTGTAAGCCGATCTGATGCCATCGTGCCATGAAAACATGTTGAATCTTTAAATTAGTTTCGTTTGCAAATTTTGAGGACAATCATGAAAATATTTAGGTACAAACATTTTTCAAAAATTTGCCGATTCCATCAAATATATCCTGATAATACTTACCAACCTACTATACTAACTTCTTTGACCACGCGACGCACAATTTCAGACCTTATGTTCCTTCACAGTATACTAAATGGAAACATAGAATGCCATGAAATTCTTACCAATATCAAATTTAATACATCTACTCGCCGGACAAGACATACGTCACTTTTCTTCTCCAATATCTGTAAAACAAATGCTTCCAAAAACGCTCCGATTAACAGAATGATAAACTTATTTAACTCTTATGAAAAAAATGCCGACTTAGACATATTTTTTGATTCACATATAACCTTCAAAAATAAACGTACATCTAACATCGTGATATTATAACAATTAGGTACTTACTGATTAATTTTATTTTTCCCAACCACCCTCAGCAATATATTTTCTTTTTCTTCTCAACTCATGAATCTGTCAATATATGTTCGTCTACACACACATGCACACCCTCTCTCTCACACACACATACATACATACCCACACACTCACACTCTTTCTAGATATCTCTTTCACACACACACATGTATTACTCTTCTCTCATACGCGCACCCCACTAATTCACACTTTTTTGATGTATTATTTTGATATTAGGTATAGTACGTAAGAGGTACATGTTATTTTTGTATTTTTATTTATTTAATTTTAATAATTGTATGCATGTACTGTGTGTTGTCCTTTGTAAAATAAAATAAAATAAATAAATAAATAAATAAAGTTATCTCTACGGCGTCATACTAAAAAAATAATGCGCATATTCTAACACACGAGCCTCGTCTCACCTGTAAAGGAACTATATTCGTAATGTGTGGCGAACATCACTACTGAACTACGTAAGATGTTATTTCGCTTGTTGTATTGTCGATTATCATAAAAAAAGTGAATGTGCTATTTTAAGGCGGTGCCTCGCAGTTAATTAATATATATTCAACAAAAATAATTATTTTTTTGATTTTAAATAAATCCTAAGATTGAGTTATACAATATCGATGTCGTCCACAAAGACAAAATAAAAAAAATTATTCCGAAACTGATAAAAGGGAAACATTTGTACAGTGGCGTTTTCGCTTCGATAATGTGACCGGAAGTTTCCTCCTGACATCCGGCACAAGAACACCAGGCTCGGGTGTAGAGCAGACTATACAATCTATTAACGAGTAAACGTAGCTACGTAGAAGCTACGATTCTACGATACTAAATAATAGAATACCTACAGTGTTGGGTTTCAACGTTGATATCTATCATGACGTTCAACGCTTACAGAGAAGAGCAATGTTATTCGTGACATAACAAAATTCTCAATAATAATAGATCGTTCTGTTTTGAATGAGAATAATTTAAAGACGCCGCCGTTTCGTGACACAAGATCATACAAAGAGCGCTCTTGCTTAATTATTGACTCTACGAAACAGAATAAAACACATAAATGATATAAATATGAAACGACAACTGGGGTTTCTTTCGATTCGGAAGTTTCACCAAAACAGATTGAATATAAAAAAGTCGAAGAATTTACTTCTGTCTTTTTGCTGTCAACTCTTATTTCTGAAATTTATATACAATTGTTGTTTTTTTAATAGTTTTTTTATGTAGATACTCGGGACAACTATGTCAAATAATTATTTAACACGCACCCAATAACAAGTTGCCACATTCTGGAGACTTACGATATTAATCGTCTCACAGATCCAGACTGAAAACACAATTAAAAACTGTGTCTCCACCGGGAATCGTGACCCTTGGATCAGTAGTCAGATACCCAACCAACTGAGCCACGAAGGCCGACAAATTATGTAAGAACTTTATATTTCATGTATAATTGTAAAGGGCATCTGGCCGTAAATACAAATAAATAAATAAATAATTGTAGGTGTCAAGACTCTCCACATACATCAGTGACATGTACATATATGATAAAATTATACCATATTATGCTAAAATAGCGCTAAATTATACCGAGCCACTTGAACAACATAATGCCCCCAAGTCAAATTGAAAACGCTGTTCGTTATCGCCAAGCGCTATTTTTTTTTTGTATGGGATTTGACGTTTGTTGTTTGTTATTGTAGAAAATTTTTTTACAACAAACGTCAAATCACATACAAAAAAAAAATAGCGCTTGGCGATAACGAACAGCGTTTTCAATTTGACTCAGGGCCAATGTCTGTCTTGAGTGCTTATTTAACAAAAAAAATAAAAAAATATCATTTTACTATACCTAAATCTGATATTATAATTTCACATAAAATATTAATTAATATCGATAGTAAATTGATAAAAAATATTGAAACCTTGCAAGATGACTACCTCATTAGTGGAAACAAGCTCTCATACGGTAGTTAGTGAATATTTGCCTCTAAGATAATTTAATTAAATCATAACAATATTGTTTTCATTAAATTAAATTAGGTACCTACCTGAAGGAAGCAGGTATATAATCATGTACACAGTAAGGAGGTACACTTAAATTTATCTCCTTATTATATCCTTGTCTCCTCTCCTTATTTATGTTTACATAATTTTACTCAGATAAAAAAATTGGCACACATCATACACATATATGAATAATTTTAGAGTTAAAATTATTAACTCTAAAGTAGACTGTCCAGATTTATTAAAAAAAAAATAATCTTTATGCGCCGTTGCGAAATGGCAGACCGACCAACTTGTTCTAAGTTCCTCGAAGCAACACCAATTCAAATCAAAACGAATTTGTCAAAAGGGCATGTCATTTCTATAATGTCAATCTCTCGGGCAGTATCCCACATTCTGATATATTCACTGCTAGTCATGATTGCTACAAGAATTCTTTATATGGATGCAAAGCGGCATAAACCTGTGTATTGTTAAAAATTTAATTTGTGTATTTATTTTGATTTTTGTTTTTATCTAGCAGATTTTGTTATTTTTCAAGCATTAACAAATTAGGTCCTTCCTTTTTCCTTCCCTTCCTTTCCCGTCACGGGCAAATGTGTAAAATATATGAATATTTAATAATTTTGAGTAGGTATATTAAAATTTATTTTTTGTTGTATTGTAGGTACATACTTCAATGATTATTTAATGTACATTAATTATAGACAAAAGTAATTGGTCTGTCTTCTTTTTTTATTTCATAGTGTTTTTTCTCTGTTTATCTCATAAGACTGTATTTGTCCCTTAAATGAATAAATAAATACACACAATTTACCACATAAAATGGATACAATTGGTTGGAAGATATTGCCATATGGTAATAAGCCAGCCATTGTGTTCTTATTATGTAATGTGTCTAAAGTGATCGTCTGAACACAGCATATCCATTCATGAAATATTAGAGGGAAATGAAAATGCTTCAAGAAAATTAAGTAGTAGGTAATGTCCATTTCAAATGGAAATTCAAATACTATTTAATTCAACTAGAGTTTTGTCCCAGATTTAAATTACTTCATATTATTTTGTTTAATTATTATTTTTAATTTTAAATTGTCTATTGACAATTTTTGATAGAACTCCATTGTATGTAGATATCTATATATATATAAAAATGGATGTACGTATATTTGTTTGTATGTTCGCGATGAACTCCTAAACCAACCATCCGATTGCGATGGAGCTTTGGGAATTTGTTCAGCTCATTCAGGAGAAGGTTTATGCATTATAATTCATTTATTTATTTATTCGATATCTAACAAAAAAAATTGAAAAAAAATTTCCTATTGAATTGATTCTTAGTGGGTTTGTTCATCGCGTACACGAGAAGGTTAAAAAATTAAAATTTGCATATAAATAAATAAATAAATAAATCATTGATTGAATAAGTAAATAAACGAATAAAGAAATAAATAAGTTAGTAAATAAATAAATTCATAAATCAAAAAATAAGAAGAAAAAAATCCTATGTACTTACCCATACATGAAATGGTATATTATATAAAACAGGTATAATGCCAAAGGTTCACGTATATTTGTTAGAATAATTAAATAAAATTATAAATAAATGAATGAATAGGGACGGAAGGGATTGTGGGTATGTAAGGGAAAAGAATACGGAATTATAATTAGCGAGTCTAGATATGAATGTTAAATAATAAAAAGGAAACATACCGATCAACCATTATTTTATATTTTGATTTATATAATTAAACAGGCAGGACAACGTCTGCAGGGTTTTACTAGTATTATTATAAATATACCAAACTTGGTACTGTTCTATTAAAATTAAATTGATCATTGACGCGTTTCGTGCAAGGCACATGGTCAGGGTAATGGACTTTTTGTGTGTCTCCACCGGGAATCGAATACGGTTTATCTTAACTGATTATAAATTACTAGCTGTGATTAATAATAGTAATTGAACGCGTGTGCGTGCCCGTTCACCGAAAGGTAAAGAAATCACTTTCGATTAAAAGTGGCGTCTGTTAATAACGTTACCTGTACAGAAATAGACAGGACTGGATCCACCGTAAGTTCGAAAGGTACTGTTACGCAAGGGGCAAAGCGATTGGGTCGCCAAATATAATAAAAATACCGGAAAAAATAATATAATAATAAAATTTGAAAATATTAAAAAAATGCATTTTTATTTCAAAAAGAGAGAAATAATTAAAAAAAATATACCTCACCGATTTTCAAGGGTAAGGGAATGCCTCTTAAATTAAGTGCGCCGGGCATCGACAACTACTGTAGATTCAGCACTGCACAGGGAGGAAATGATACCAGCTGTTCCTAAAAGATGTTTCGCGGAAGGGTCACAGGGGTTACGAATGTTAGGGCGTACAGTAAAAAAATCAGTCGACGGTATTATATGTGAAACTGTGAAAAAACATTCTTTGTCTTAAATTATAATATTCCAACTGTCGATTCGTTCATGAGAATTCAATTCTCTTAATGAATCGACATTATTAAGCCAAGATGCGTGTACGAATGAAAATTTTGTATGGTGTAGTGGACTTTTTGCATGCTAATAGCACCAACTAGAGGCCTCGCAGCATATATGTTTCTATACATGGATTTTCTCAGAATTCGGAGTAGAACATTTTATGTGAGTTTTGTGTGTGTGTGTGTGTGTGTGTGTGTGTGTGTGTGTGTGTGTGTCTGTGTGTGTGTCTGTCTGTCCCCCCCTTATAACTTTTGATCCGCTTAATTTACAGAGCCCAAAATTTTTGTTTCAGTCAGGGGTTATCAACTTTTGAAATTTTGATTTATTTTTCCATATATCTCAGTAACCGTAAAAGCTAGAACGCTGAAAATTGGTATAAACATAGACAAATACAAAATCTCAAACAATTTTTTTTAAAAAAATTCCAGGGTTTCTCAAAAATTTTTTATTAAGAAAAATATTTTTTTTATAATAAATTTATGAGTTTAACTGCCTATATTTTCAATTTTTTTTTTAAATATCGAAAAAAGCCGAAACACCCCAACTAGAAAATTTAATTTCCTATAAAAAATATTAAAATTGTATTAGCACATTACAATTTTTTTTCAACAATTTTTATAAAAATTGAATTTAGTGACGACATTGTTTCATACAATTTGTATGGAAGTAGCCTACTCACAATATCTAAGAAGACTTAATAATTTGATACTAATCTCCAAACATACATACAAACCATCATGCTGTTTTCACATTCTGGGTAGGATCAAAGGACTGACCTCCATACTATCCTATCTTGACATACATACCTATTTACATGTGTTGTATAGAAAACCAAATATCTTAAAATATTACATAATTTGTATTTATGGGTTTATAGTTTGGTACTTATTCTTCAACTATACATACTATCGCTATCGACAGTTGGATCTCATGTGTTACATGCAACTAGTTTATATTCAAAATATAGTCTTCCTGCAAACTAAAATGTGTACTTTTTCTTCTTCCTTCAGCCACCTCTCCACTGCTAGATGTAGGCCTTTTCTAAGAACTTTTTTTACGTAGCGCCTAATTCATAATGGGCGGCAGCAAACAGCGTCTGTTCCATATAGTATATGTAGGTAAAGGGTGGCTGAATTCAAACTCACCAACACGTATGGCAAGCGTGCTATTTTTACACTTAAAAACTTCTAACAAACCATGAACTTGACTTAAAAACAATATTATGGTGTTATGGGTGTAGATTCACCATACTTTTCTTTCCAAATTAAACTTTTACTGTCCATCACGCAATTATATAACTCAGTTTTTGTTCTATGTCGACCGATCTTACACAAACTACTCACAAAACAATTACATTAGACGGAGTTTCTCCAAAAACGATACATTCATACTTTGTAAATTTCGATATAACACATAAATCACAAGCAGTTTCAAAAAAACATACATATTACAACAGTTCGATAGATAGTAGGTACATACCACAATCACATTCTTCCATAATTTATATCGCATACATACATACATACATACAATATAACACATACAATCTACATACTAGTTGCATGTAACACATGAGATCCAACTGTCGATAGAGATAGTATGTATAGTTGAAGAATAAGAATCAAACTCTAAACCCATAAATCCAAATTATTGAAAATTTTAACACACGTTGGTATGTATGTCAAGATAGGACAGTATGGAGGTCAGTCCTCTTTTCCTACCCGGAATATGAAAACAGCATGATGGTTCTGTATGTATGTTTGGATATTAAGTACCTATCAAACTATTAAGTCTTCTTACATATTGTGAATAAGCGACTGCCATACAAATTGTATGAAGCAATGTCGTTACTAAATTCAATTTTAATACAATGTTAATATTTTTTATAGAAAATTAAATTATCTAGTTGGGGTGTTTCTGCTTTTTTCGATATTTTTAAAAAATTTGGAAATATAGGCAGTTAAACTCATAAATTTATTATAAAAAAAAATATTTTTCTTAATAAAAAATGTTTGAGAAACCCTGGAATTTTTCTGAAAAAACTCATTTGAGATTTTGTATTTTTCTATGTTTATACCAATTTTCAGCGTTCTAGCTTTTATGGTTTCTGAGATATATGGAAAAATGAAACAAAATTTCAAAAGTTAATAACCCCTGATTGAAACAAAAATTTACACTTCTGAGTATAAAAGTTTTGTAAGCCTATAACTGTTTATATATTCTGAAAATTTGGGATCTGTAAATTGAGCGGATCAAAAGTTATAAGGGGGGGACTGACAGAAACACAGACACACACACAGACACACACACACACACACACACACACACATAAAATGTTTTACTCCGAATTCTGAATAAATCCATGTATCGGAACATATATGCTGCGAGGCCTCTAGTTGGTGTTATTAGCATGCAAAAAGTCCACTACACCATACAAAATTTTCCTTCGTACACGCATCTTGGCTTAATAATGTCGATTCATTAAGAGAATTGAATTCTCATGAACGAATTGACAGTTGGAATACTATAAAGCACATATACACTTACATAATATATACATACATACCATCACGCCATGACCCTTGCGGGGTAGGCAGAGAGAACCGAACGCCACATTTTTCTATCCTGGCACGCATCCCTCGCCTCGTCCACATTCATGCATCGTCTCATACATGTTCGTCTATTGCTCACACTTCTAACATTTCCGTCTTTCAAAATTTCGTTCACATGGTCGTGCCATCCCTTTCTTGGGCGTCCCCGACCTCTCATTCCATTCCTTTCCGCTCTGTATATTTTCTTCGTCAGGCGCTCCTCATTCATTCTCCCCATGTGACCAAACCATTCTAGTAATGACATCTTTCTTAATCTTACATTCTTTCCTTATATCCTCGTTTCTTACCCGGTCATACATCGTTCTATTACAAATCCTTCTTAACGATCTCATTTCAACTGCATTTATTCTACTTTCATGCGTCTTCTGCCATGTCCAGGTTTCACTTGCATACGTCAGGGTTGGCACTACGATGGCGTTATGAATGGCAACTTTGGCATCCTTTGATATGTTGCGATCATTCATAATTGGTCTTAGTGCTCCATTCACTCTGTTTCCTGCCATAACTCTTCTTTCGATCTCTTTATCGAGTCGTCCGTTCCGTTGAAATATGCTTCCCAAGTATACATATTCATCGACTTGCTCAAGCCATTCGTTCTCTACTCTTACTTTACACGCTGTTCTGCTTTCACTCTTTTCAAAGACCATTGTCTTTGATTTGCTGGCATTCATCCTCAGTCCATTCTCTATACATCCTTCATATACCATACTTACAAGATACTGTAACTCTTCCATACTTTCTGCTAAAAGAACTTTATCGTCTGCATACATCAAATCTCGCACCATTACAGTACTCAATTTCAGACCCTTGCTTTCATCCTTAAGGGCTCTAATGCAGAAATCAATGTACAAGTTAAAGAGCCATGGAGATAGCACGCACCCTTGTCTAACGCCATTATTTATAGAGAACCACGTTGTCACTGTGTCGTTGACACGAACACATGCTTCGCTGTTCTCATATAATGACGCGATTGCGCGTATCAGTTTGCTCTTCACTCCATACACTGCTAGTATATCCCATAATTTTTCTCTAACAACTTTATCATACGCCTTTTCTAGGTCTATGAAGGCACAGAAAATTTTCTGATTTTTATCCAGAACCTTTTCTGTGACCGTGCGCAGAGAAAAAATTTGGTCTATACATCCTCTGCCGCCCTTGGACATCCCATATCTTGCTTTCTGTAATCTTTCGCACTCTTTGATCCAGGATCCTTGCATACATCTTACCAACTGAGCTTAGCAAACTTATGGCTCTATAGTTTTTGCAGTCGAGCTTCGATCCTTTACCTTTATACAAAGGTACCACGACTGCATTTCTCCAGTCTGAGGGAGTGTGTCCTTCTTCCCAACATTTGTTGAAAAGAGAGAGACACCACTCCAACGTCTGTTCACCGCCATATTTTATAAGTTCAGCTGATACACTGTCATACCCGGCAGCTTTCCCCGCTTTCGCGTGTTTTACTGCTTCAAACACTTCTTCTTGCGTTATTTCATCCTTATCACTTTCGCTTACTTGCCATGTTCTCTGACTCACGTCCCCACTTACTCCGCTATCATACAGTTCCTTGAAATATTCTTTCCATCGTTCTTTCACGCCGTCTTCGTCCATAATTATTTTTCCATCTTTATCATTTATTCCTTTCGAAGCTTTCACAGTTCCATTTTTTCTTTTCGCTACGCCTTTCCAGAACATTTTCATGTTTCCAGGAAAGTCGTTGGCTATTTTCAGGCTTTCTTTCTCTTTTATACCATCTTTTTCCCTTTTAACTGTGTCTTTGACTACCTTCTTGCACACTTTATAATTCTCCTTTGCTCTTTCTTCATTATTCGATCCTTTCGCGGCTATTAATGCCATCCATGCTTTCTTCTTTTCACCCACAACTATCTTAACTCTCTCACTCCACCATGCATCGCCTTTCATTCCACCTCTTTTAGCAATACCACATACCTTTTTCGCTGTCTTACATACGGTCTCTTTCAGTGTCGTCCATGCTTCCTCGATATTTTCACTCCTGTGTATTGCTCTAAGAAGTTCGCTTTCCGTATCTTTCGCATATTGTTTTCTTACACTCTCATCTTGCAGCCTTTCTACTTTGGTTCGCTTCGGTGGTTCACTTCGGTGTGTTTTAGAGCGCCAGCCAGTAAACAGAACAATTCTTGATATCACCAAGTAGTGATCTGTCTCCAGATCCGCGCCCCTGTACACTCTAGTGTCCACTGTCGCTTTCCTTAGTGCGGCGTCAACACATACATAGTCTATTATCGACCTTTCATAATATATGGTACATATTTATTTATTTTATACCATATCATTATTTATAATACTATTTCTAACTCACTAGGACTACGCCTGTTTCGAGGTTGGAGATTTACAATATTATATTGATACATTACATCCACATCCATGCACCCACAACACAAAAATACAATATTTACTATACGCAGCTGGGTACCTTCACACACAACTGGTACAATTAATGCAAGGTACATGGATATAAATGCCAGGGTGACCACACAATAAAAATATTTTTCACATATTAATATAAGAAAAAATAAAACAAATAACAAATTAATTTATATAAGGTGAGTACCTATATAAATTTTGAGTTGTTTTTTGAACAATGAAAATGAATTTATTTTTTTAAGGCATTCGGGAAGATTGTTAAACATCAAAGTAGCTTGAAACAGAAAATTATTATTTTGGCCAAAAGATGTTCTTGCATTTACCTAATATAGTATTATATTTGTCATTTTTATGTGAAATTTATATTTGTTACTCTTTTGTGAAAACATATTGGAATGCAATTCACTAAGCATACTTTTTTTATATTTTATATTCTCTTCCTTACTTATAGCATTGTATCCTGTTTGTTTTACAAAATATATATAAACAAAATAAGAAATGGGACTTGGAAGTCACATTTTTAACTTTTTTTTTGTTGAGTTCCGCCATAAAAAGTAGATCAATTAGGATCCCGTAGTCTAAAAAAATGGGAACCGCTGTACTAGACAGCTTTCAAATACCTCGACCTTCATGAATAATTCACCGGGGAGCTCTCGGGCAATGTCGGTGGGTAAGGCTCAGCTCAGCACAGCTCAGCATAGCACAACTATTTAATAATATAAAGTAATGATCGCGGGCGCCATGCTGAATTTTACGACGAAATTGGAAACGAAGCGTTTATCTAATCACTGGTGTAATACAATGGGTGATTTCGGTTACAAGAATACTACGTACCTACGTGACAATCAAGAGGAAAACAGGGTTCAAGAAAGGTATAGCTTTCTATAGTACAAGCATTTATGCATAAATTAGGGAACATGAAAAGATGTATATATATATATATATATATATATATATATATATATATATATATATATATATATATATATATATATATATATATATATATATATATATATATATATATATATATATATATATATATATATATATATATATATATATATATATATATATATATATATATATATATATATATATATATATATATATATATATATATATATATATATATATATATATATATATATATATATATATATATATATATATATATATATATATATATATATATATATATATATATATATATATATATATATATATATATATATATATATATATATATATATATATATATATATATATATATATATATATATATATATATATATATATATATATATATATATATATATATATATATATATATATATATATATATATATATATATATATATATATATATATATATATATATATATATATATATATATATATGTATATATATATATATATATATATATATATATATATATTGAAAGGTATGGTGGTGTATGAGAAAAGAAAAAAGAGAGGCTAAAATTATACTCACCATAAAACCTTACCACCAGCAGTCAGCGATATTGCAATGAGACTCGTTTAAAATAATGCAAATATCTCAGTATCTCAGAGCGTGTTGTTTATTGATTAAGACAAAAAAAAGAATATATTTAAGTATCAAATAAGAATTTTCTGTTCAATGAAACAGTAATTAAAACATGAAAAGCTGAGTCAGATGTGATTGTAGGGAAGACCAAGTGATGAAAGAAACGCACAAATACAAAAGAAATTACAATTTATTCATATCATGGTTGGCAAGGAGTGTTAAATATGATACAGTTATCTACGTTACCTGAACTAAGCTAAATATTTGACATTTTAATAAAATAATTTAATTCTTAAATTACAATTTACAAGTTTTTAAATGTTTTTCATATATATATATATATATATATATATATATATATATATATATATATATATATATATATATATATATATATATATATATATATATATATATATATATATATATATATATATATATATATATATATATATATATATATATATATATATATATATATATATATATATATATATATATATATATATATATATATATATATATATATATATATATAGTTGTTTAACAAGGACACTCACTCCACTGAGTATTCAAATTTTATATGGAAAATTTTCTGTATTTTCATTTAATGAGTTTTTTTTAATTATTTTTTGATTTAAAATATTTAATTATAAAAACTTGATAGTTCTTGAATGCATTTTTGTGAAAGTGGTGTGACTTTTTGGCAATTTGAAAATAAAAATATTAAATTATCAATTTCTTGAGCATGGGATCACTTAACTGTAATATTGAAAAAAGTGAGAATCACTGATTAGATATCCTGGAGTGGAGAAGGAGAGGGGAGGCCTATGTCCTGCAGTGGGCAAACACAGGCTGACGATGATGATGAATCGATAAAGTATATTAAACACGTCGCACATAGTATACAGCACAGATACATTGTGATGGAACATTTATAATACAATCTCAGCATGATACTAGTTAATAATCTGCAATAAAAAATAACCTTTATAATTCCAAAGTCATAACTATTCAAAGTCATAAAAATACTTAAGACTATTTGAGAGAAATAGGTGTCAAAATCGTAAGACATACGCACTCGCATATCAGGAGATAATGAAATAAAATTAAAATGCACGTTTTCACTTAAACGATGATCAAGCTATTATTCCTCCACCACAACTCGTTCTGCTCATTAAAGTAGGTACAGTTAAACAAATTCTTGAAAAGCAAACATGACAGAATACATTAAGTAAGAAAGAGATCATACAATAATAGATACATACTGGAGACATATTTTCTCTTTTACTCCATTGCAATCACATTATAATTATCTCTCACATCAAGTAATGACTGTGAAAGAGACGTACTTATTAAGATACCTATAGATGTGTTAAATAGCAAATACAACAACAGTATACCTCTATGTACCTACAAGCGAATATGACTACTTTCTCGTTTTATCAAAATAAAAATAACTGTCGAAATATCTATATGAATATATAATTTGTAGTCAAATATTTATATGCAACATAAAATGATATATCTGGTCGTTTTTTCGCAGTTCTAGTGTAATTTTTACATGTTTTCATCAAACAAGACCGTATTTTGACTACGACAATACGTCCGAACACTACAACATCTTGCGGATCTTGCGTGTAACTAAAGTTGACTAAAGTGCGGTAAGAATACTAGCGTCTACAATCCGCATTCACCATTCCGCATTCTGTTTCCGGTTGGCTCTCTCATTGGTTGAGATCTCATAGTATTTATTTATTTATTAATTTAATATTGCCTCTCGGGCAACTAACAGGTACAAAGTCAAATATTAATTTAACACGTACCCAATAACAATTAACCACAATTAAAAACCGACTGAAACACAATTAAAAACTGTGTCTCCACCGGAAATCGAACCCGGGACCTTTGGATTAGCAGTCAGATACCCAACACACTGAGCCACAAAGGCCGACGTAAATAAATTTAATATATAATAATTTATAATCTAATTTATAAAGTAACTCACTCACGCGAGTCGCTATTGTTATTATTACACAAACTTAAACCTAACCTAAGAATGCAGAAACGAAAAGCCGGGACTAGACGCTACTGTAAGAATTAAGTGAGATATGAGCCTTAACTTTTTTGAACTATTACGTAGCGTATCTATTATTTTTTATATATCATTGCTTATGATTGTTATTTTTTGTATTTCATTATATAAATAAAATAAAAATATATATATTCCATCAGTTCTATGACAAGCAGTAGATATAAATATATATTCCATCAGTTCTATAACAAGCAGTAGATATAAATATATATTCCATCAGTTCTATAACAAGCAGTAGATATAAATATATATTCCATCAGTTCTATAACAAGCAGTAGATATAAATATATATTCCATCAGTTCTATAACAAGCAGTAGATATAAATAAAATATACATTTAACACGTGTTAAAGCGAACATAACAAATGTTAGATGGGTTAGTATCGAATAATTCATTGAGGATTAACATTGTGGTGAATGTTTTGTGGGTTCTCTGTCTGAAGAAAATAACCTTTCCATGACCACAGCTGGTAGCCATCCCTAACAATACATAATGTTGAAATTATCACAAAATGGCGTCACGATCCTTCCGGGTATTATTATACCAAGTATCGGTTAAAATAACAACGAATGGTTAAAAAAGAAAATGCTGATAATAAAAACAATCAATAATTAAGAGCTTTTTTGTCGGAATATGTATATTGTCTGGTTAGATTTTTAAAACTGCTGCTTCAATGCTGTTTAACTGCATCGTGAACATGGTTTATGACGTCGACCGCAGTCGCATAGTTGGTAAGCTGTTTGAATTTTGTGCAGACGACCTGGGTTTGATCCAATGCAGAGGAGAATTTTTTATAAATTTATTTTTTGGGCTGGAAACACTGGTTAGATGGAAGAAATAATGAAATGGCAACAAAATCGTCACTTGCGCAGAGTACAAGGTAGTGTATATTATGATTATAAAATAGTATCTACTTCTGTTTTGCCAGTGACAATATACGGTCTCGAAACCATGTCATTTATTGCCAGAAGTCTCCACAAACTTAAATGTACTCAATGGAAAGATAAATGTTGGGCGTATCCTTGAGAGACCGAATAAGAAACGAGGAAATAAGACGCCAGTTAAAAGTCACATATATTACAGAAAGAGTGGGAAGGCTAAAATGGCAATGGGTAGGTCATATGGTAAGACAGAGAGATAATCGATGGACCCCCAGAATCCTGAATTGGAGACCCTATCATAATAGAAGAAGTGTAGGGAGACCACAGAGGAGATGGACTGACGATATTGTCGAACTGGTGGGACATGGGTGAGGCCAGAGTGCCCAGGATAGAGAGAAATGGAAAACCCAGGAAGAGGCCTAAATCCAGCATTCCAGCAGTGGAGTGAAAGGGGCTATTTTTTATTTAATTTACACAAACAATACAGAACAGTAATGCAACAGTACAACACTTGTACAACAATGAACAGGGGGGCTACTCATTACACGTTCCTAATACTTTATAATCTTGGCTTAATCTTAAAAAAATATATCCTCGATCATAATCTAATCTTAAACTCCCTAAACATTTCATCATAAAAAAATGTTAGCATCAACTTTTTGTTTTTTAATTGCCATTAATTATTTATTGCATATTTTTTATCATTAAAAAATTCTGTATTAATAGTTCTGTATTATTTCTATGTTATTAAATTCTCTCCTTCCTTTCCTCATTGCTGTAATCAGTCTTATAATTTTATGAATCAGTCTATTTATTTATTATTTTCTTTCAATCAAACATCAAAAAGTTCGTGTAGCACATAATATTAAAGAATGACGGAAGAAAAAACATCATAAAGGCAAGGTCAGAGTAATAGGAAGACTGCGATGGATGTAGCATATATAAAGAATGACGGAAGAAAGGACATCATAAAGGCAAGCTCAGAGTAATAGGAAGACTGCGATGGATGTAGCACATATAAAGAATGACGGAAGAAAGAACATCATAAAGCCAAGCTCAGAGTAATAGGGAGACTGCGATGGATGTAGCACATATAAAGAATGACGGAAGAAAGAACATCATAAAGCCAAGCTCAGAGTAATAGGGAGACTGCGATGGATGTAGCACATATAAAGAATGACGGAAGAAAGAACATCATAAAGGCAAGCTCAGAGTAATAGGGAGACTGCGATGGATGTAGCACATATAAATAATGACGAAAGAAAGAACATCATAAAGACAAGCGCCAAGGTTGACATACCCAAATTCCGGTTGGATGGAATGTAGTGAAATTTTAGCACGATTGGAATTAGAGATTGGAGGAAAGCATGTCAGGACAGAAGGACGACGGCGAAGAATAATGGAGGAGGCTAAGGTACACAAGGGATGTAGAGCCAATGATGATGATGAGATTTTTTTATGGACAAGAACATGAAGACTTACAAAATATAATTTGTAGTGCCCACCAACTACATAGTTATCTAGCTAATTCATTAAAAGGCTTTCTGACTGAAGCGTAAAAATACCTTCAAACAAAAATGTATTTGGAGGTCTAAGTACGAGTTTATGAAAAAAATAAAACACTATTCGGAGAGATAAAAAAGTGTAAAAAATATTTTCTTTAAAAAAACACTGTAGGTATTCTTAGAAATAATGATTTCTCACGAGTATTTGGAAACGACAGAAAAGAAAAAGATAAATGAATCAGTGACACTATCTAAATCTCAAGTGAAGACGACATTTAACTTTCCTCTAACTTGGCATTTCCTTTATTTAGTCTGTGAAATGTGAAAGTTTTAATGTTCTTAATACTTTACAGACTCATAAGAGAATTGATTCTATCTAATGATTTTTAAAGATACACAAAAGGATATTTTAAAACTAAGACAAGTTTTGTATCATACCGAGAATTGGTACTGACATCCAGATCAATATAAATAAAAAGATTTTGAACTTGGAAAATAACTGAACAGTAATAAATTTACCGAGGAAAACAAACTTTAAGTTTTAATTTAAAAACATAAATAAATTAAACAAGTAAAATGTATATTATACTTGTTGCAAACAAATATACTAGTATAATATACTTTTTTTAAAAATGTGAGAAATAGATCATTTGCGGGTATCCCGTAATCGAAAATCGAAAATATAACAAGCAAAATGGTACAATCAATTTAGTCATATACATAAATGTAAAATCACAGAACCCTATTCAACATTTAAACAAAAACTGAAGACGTTACTAAACTAAACTTACAATTTAACTGTCGAATGTATTATCATGTCTGTGGCGAAATATCCCTATGATGTTCCCACATCTCTACTGACATGTTATTGCTACCAACGCAACGCACGCTGAAGTTATAAACAGCCGTCTCCAACTTTACAATTCATTCGGAATTTCTACAGTCTCCGCGCCGTGGCCTGACGTATCGCGGATTCTCCTCTACATTATTATTACGTGTAAATTGAATATAATAATTATTAAACAATTACTTTGCAAAACATTAAGGTAAATAAATAAAATATTGTCAGAGTGAGTACTATCTTTTATTATATGAATTATTAGTTGCCCCAATTGTCTGTACTGTAGTATATCTAATATAGAGAGATGAGTTTTTAACAATACCCTTTGAACACACAAATAATCATTCTTATAAATATTCTTTAAAACTAATTAATCACAATAATATAATAACTAAATAACCATCTCCCTGTATGTCTGTATAACTATATTCCTACAGCTTATTTTACAATATTTCTTTATTTCTTTATTTTACTTCTCGGGCAACTAACAGGTACTATGTCAAATATTGATTTAACACGCACCCAATAACAAGTTGCCACATTCTGGAGACTTATGATATTAATCGTCTCACAGATCCAGACTGAAAACACAATTATTAAAAACTGTGTCTCCACCGGGAATCGAACCTGGGACCTTTGGATCAGATGTCAGATACCTAACCAACTGAGCCATGAAGGCCGAATATTATTATAACTATAAATGACAACTTTGTACTTAAAATATATCAACTTATATTTGAATGCTCAGAATTCCCAGGACAGATATGTATGATAACCAACAAATACAGAAGTCCTGAGACGAGCTAGAGCAAATGTTGTCTACCATCAAGGTCCGAAAAATATCGTACATGGGTCATGTACTGCGTGGAGATAAACATCACCTTCTCCAGCTCATCCGGAAGGGCAAGATCGAGGAACGCCGAGGACCCGGCAGAAGACAGATGTCTTGGCTGCGCAATGTAAGTGAATGGACCGGCATCCGGAGTGAGGAGGAGCTGTTCTGAGCAGCCCAGGACAGGAAGGCATTCGCCGGAGCTATCGCCGACGTTAGAGGAACCCAACAGGGCACTTATAGAAGAGAAGAAGAAGAAATTATATTTACTACGAAAAAATGTTCAGTGTAAAAATCCGCTTCGCAACACAAGTGTTACTTTCAACAAAGCGTAAAATGAAGAAAATATGAAAATACTTAATTACTGTATTATTCACTGTACAATTGAAATTATGAGTAAATAAATATTGCATTGCGTTGTAGAATGACATATCACATATATTTTTTAACAGATTTTTAATTATCTCAATAGAGACGAAGTTGGAATATTTATTGTAGGAGAACCGGGAAATCAAGGCACCTACAGGGCTTACGACCTGTCATCGGCTGGTTTACGTGATCACTTTATACGCTTGCGCAACGTTCACCAATTATGCCTTTTTAATGAGATCCCTATCAATTCAATTTTGAAAATTCTATATATTGTAATACTGAAATTCTTTTCGCTTGAAAATAAGGAATTTTTACTACAGCCATCTATGGGTGAAATTATGAACAACAATCTTATTATTTTTATTTATTTTGTTGTAACGCCATCTATTGAGAGAATTGGTTTTTTGTAAATAATGAAAGCTACAATTCTTATATCTGAGGTGACAATGCATTTATCGCATAGAAGTCACATATCACATAGTTCAGCAATGAGGTTCATCGCCAATTCAGAATGTTGGTCCTTTTTTAATTGTGACGAGACTGGTGTGTGAGTATAAACGCGTGTGTTGTGCTTCCTTTAATAAAGTAAAACACATCCGCACACTAGTTGCTGTATACCACATATTGTGAGGCATGCCGTGATGGTATGAATGATGTGAAAGAGAACACACCATAAATGAATCCATTCAAAGATTTAACCAAGCAGTTTCTATAATAAAAGCACGCAATTAATAAAGTCTTGGAATGATCAGGCAAGAAGAATCTTCTCGAAATAATATTCAATTTGAATATTCATGATCTTCCACAACGCAAGATAAATAATGGATGGAGAGTAAAAGTGATCTTTGTGTTCTGAGGTATCAAACAATGAGCTTTTGTTGGTAAAAGGGAATCTTAAATTCATTCCATGACAAACGTTGTATGTTGGAGTAAAGGGAGGGGAAAGAAAGAGACTTATGAAGGTGGTACATAACCAATAAAAGTGATTATATATACCAATATAATGTATGAATTATATGTTATCACATTAAAAGCAAGCTTAAATTATTCAGAAAACAATTGATTTTTTTGACAAAGAAAATTTACTGACGATTAGTAGGTACTTGGATTTCGATAATTATAGGAAATAATAATATAATTTAAAATTTACAACCAAATGAATTTTGCCAATCCACCACGAGGTGGACTACCTGAGAGACGGTGAAATTCTTCCTGAAAAAATAACAGGTTTCCAAAACCTACTACAAGAAGTCGAATATTATATTAATTGTAAGGGCTTAGTGCATTTTACAACATATATAAGTAACATAAAACAAAACAAATGTATTTAAAAGAAAATATGTCAAATATAAAAAGAAATACAAAAAATAAACACAAAAGAGAAGAGAAAAAAAAACATAAAGGTACTTAATAAATTTATAAAAATCAAAATATTTAAATAAAGTTGTTTTGCATGAATAAAAATATTAAATACCTACGATGAGTATTTTTTTAATAAGTGAAATGACTAATCTATAATTACACGTAAAAATTATTCGACTTTATATGCAGGATCAAAAATATGTTTATTAAAAGAAAAACATTATTGAAAATTTAATGTTATTGATTTAAGTAGAATGGAAAGAATAAAAAAAACACAATTACGTCATTTGAAAAAACATTTATTCGTTAGTTAAACGAAGGTAACCTTTGCATAAATATCTTGGATACTCGTGAATATGTATAAGTCGATATCGGACATTTAAATAGAATTTCATCGAGTTATTTCAGTTGAAAATACATTTATTTTGGAGAAAAATATGATAAAATCAAAAATATTATACTGTGTGACAAAACGAAAAGACAAATTGCCAGAACAGAAAAGAGGGGGTAGGTGGCGGGCAAGATTTTGACTGACGTAGAAATTTAAAAAATAACTAAAGAAAATGGAAAAGAAAGCAAAAAAAATGTACGTTGAAAAGGTACCACACGATCACAAGATAATGTAAAGAAAAGAAAGGATGTAGAAGAATCGATAACTGCAAATCGATATATATATATTTCATAAATTAACATTGACATATTTCTTTCCCTTTAGCGCTTTTGTCCCGTTTCTATCGGGGTACGCTTTGACCATGATCCTGGAAATTGGCGAGTCTGGTTATTGCATTGAAGCGACTGCCATCTGACCTTCGTAACCCTTAGAAAGGGGAACCAGACAAATTGGATCATGGCTACACATAGCTAGTGATATAAATCCACACATAGATTTTTTTAAAAATCCAGAGGTGCGTGCCCCACCCGGATTCGAACCGTCGACCTCACGCATGTGAGGCGACGACCTTACCGCTGGGCTATCACCGCTCTTAGCATATATATTTTTCATAAATAACAATTAACATAAATTATCTATATTTGAGTATATAAAAAACTTCAAACTGCGAAATCTTTGTCGTTCAGACGAATAAAGAAAATTTAGATAGTAAAAGATATAAAAAAGGTAATACAAAAATCTTATTTTTTATATTATGACTTTTTCAAACTATTTCACGGCAAATGGCTTCCAAAGCTGTGGAAAACAAAGCGAAATATTTCAGGTGAGAGAAATAAGAGAACTAATTCAAGATAACGTATCACCGAATCGAGAGGACATGGTTTCTTACCAAAGTTTCTTTGTTCGTGTCGAACATAATGTAATAATAAATCAGTTTCCGTTTAGGCGAGAGAGATTTATATGGAAATGATATCGCAGCCCGAACGGCTTCTCGCCAACAAAGAACTCTAAAGCTAACATCTGACTTGAAACACGAACATTTTTGTGTCGTTATCGTTAAATAGACCAAGGATCGTTTTGATCCATTCGGATATGTCATACCTTTTGAGAGTTGGCCCACCACCACCCAGACTCGCTTAAGGAGATGAAGTCTCCTATTCGAGTCCACTGAATACGCCAGCAAAAGGCGCACTTAAAAAGTGTACCGCTTATAGGTGCGTGAGGGTGACCTTTAGGTTGCTCAAGAGCAGCCCGCAGGTCACACGACACATGCATCCCATCGGTCATCAGAAGGGCGACCTCCAGGATGCACACACCCTAAGATCAGTTTACCATATGTCAAACCGATCAGTTTAAGGATATGTCAAACCTGAAAATTACTATTAGCTTGTAGCAGCACTCCTGGAGCTGCAACATGTATGTCGTTGATATAATATATACTTTATACACATCAAAGTTTAACAATACAAAACTTTTTTTTACAAAAAATATACTTAAGAACTAGATGCGGAACGTAAACTGCTTCGCTAGGTTAAAAACCTGTTCTGAAGCAGCTTATAATTATAATTATGTAAGTATATGATTTAGGCGCGCGTATGTCGTTGCATGTTAACGTAAAATAGTTTATTTTTCAGTGTCTTGTCTGTTTAAACTAAATTACTCTAAATGAGAAAATAAAACAAAATTTATGATCAATTGACAAATTTTACAAAATGATGAGTTTTTATTCGACGCTCAGAATGGAAAGAAACACATGTTGTGACATGTGTGTAATAAAATGTTTGTTTTCGGTATAATCAAATGATGGCAATAAAAACTTTTGAATTCTTCGTCAAAATCGTATCTTATGCATTATTTATCCCTCTAGCGGTCACAACGGGAGGTGTGCTCGAATAAGAAACGTACCGTCTTAAGGTGACGGGATAGGCTCCACGGTACTTTTTGGATGCTCATTACGCCGTACTCTTAAAAGTTACGTCTTCAATAAAAATATATATTAGTCTCTCTGTTGCGTATAGAGAGAAGGGAAAATATTGCACCTACCTTGGCAGCCTTCTTCCTTCGTCTTGTGTAGTGTCTTCACGGAGGGCACTACACCAACCTCTATGACACAACACTGATTTACACTTTAAAACTTCCTCTGAACACGGTTCAGGAATTCAAAATAGCGCACGGCGCGTAGTTTCGATGATTGATGCGAAAAGGTAGAAAATATGTATATTTTCTCTTGAGTCGACTATATAACTTTCTGTCACAGTGCAATGCGTTCACACACGACGAGAGAGTATTGACGATTGTTTTTGTTCCTATGTAGGTAACAATATTTCAGGGATCGGAAAAGGTTGGAAGTGTTGCCACATTTACCGAACATCCTCCCCTCCGAAGAGGCCTGGTATGTATACCACGGCTCTTCTAAAACTATATGACAAACACATAACGAAATATAAAAAAAATACATAAATTTGGAGACATATAGCAAACAAATCCCCAAACTTAATGGTCATGTGAAGGTACGACCTTCATACAAGCAAAAAAAAATAAGATAAGCAAAAAAATAAGATAAACAAAAAAGAAAAAAAAAGTATACCTAACTAATACAAAATAAAGGAAAACTTAAACTTTACAAATCATTGTCATTTTGACAAGGAAGTGGGCATAGCTTCGAAACTGGTCTCATCAAGATACCACTAGGTGTCTTTAATTCAACCACACGAGTGACTCCGTCCTGAGAGGAGACAAGCTTCGATATTCTACCCAATCGCCACTGCAAGGGTGGCATGTTGTCCTCTCGTATGACAACAAGATCTCCGACATTTGGAGGAATCGTGGCCTTAAGCCATTTAGATCTCTGCTGGAGAGTATGCAGATACTCTCGCTGCCACCTGTTCCAGAATGATTGGGAAATCGACTTAATTAATTGGTAACGTGTAAGTCTAGAAACGTGCACGTCATCCATACGTTTTTCAGGAACGGCTACAAGAGGTTGACCTATTAAAAAATGGCCTGGAGTTAGTACATTCCACTCTGAGGCGTCCTCCGACAGAGACGTTAAAGGTCTTGAATTCATGACTGCCTCTACTTCCGCACAAACCGTCATGAACTCTTCTAAAGTTAATATCTGCTCTCCAATTACTCTCTTCAGTAAGGTTATAGCCACCTTGATTCCGGCTTCAAACAATCCTCCGCTGTTTGGGTAACTTGGAGCATTAAAATGCCAAGTGATACCACGCTGGCTGGCTTTGTTTGACAATACCTCCTGCACTGCTGAACTTGAGAGGTACTTATCAACTTCATTGAGATGTCTGCTACTCCCTACATAATTTGTGCCGCAATCTGATCGAATAAACGTCGGAAGTCCTCTACGGGATGAGAACCTCGAGAAGGCTGCAAGAAATCCCTCAGTTGAGAGGTCCGACACAACTTCTAGATGGACTGCCTTCGTGGCCAGACAGACAAATATGCATAAGTAGGCCTTAAAGGTTTTAGAGTTTCTTATTTTATTTGCTCGCATAGTAAAGGGACCACCATAATCTGTGGCGACTCGTTCGAAGACCCGACCGACTCGAACACGGTCCGATGGGAGGTCTGCCATCTGAGGGCACACCGACTTGGGGTTTACCTTAAAACACGTGACGCACTTATGAATACGACTACGTATTACACGTCGAGCAGAAACAATCCAAAACTGCTGTTGTAAAATAGCATTCAGCGCATTGGGACCGATATGGCAATGTACCTTATGATAGTTGTCTACAATCAGATTAGTTAAGTGAGAAGATTTAGGGAGAAGAATGGGAAATTTAGAATTATATGGAAGAGTAGAATGTCTCAGTCTCCCTCCAACTCGTATCATACCTTCGCTATCCAGGAAGGGAAATAATTTTTGCAAGTGTTTCACGGAGCAGGGACGGCCATTCCTCAACTTGGCTATCTGTTCAGAGAACGCAATTAATTGTTCCCATTTAATAAGTTTGAAGAGTGATAATTTTAACTCCTCTACAGAAAGAGGACCGGTACATTTTTTAAATTTGTGACGACAATTATTGATAAATCTTATGCAGTAAGCTGTAGTTCGTTGCAGTCGTTGCAAGGAACTAAATTTAATAACAAAAGACTCCTCCATGTCTGCACATAGAGCAATCACCTTGGTCTCACGGAGACCAGGGAGTTTGTGTGAGTCTAAAGACTCTCTCTTTTGGCACGGCCAAGTTTCGAAAGAGTCCTTTAGCCATGGTGGATGCCACCACAATTCATGATCCAATAATACGGAGGGATATGCACCCCTAGATGAAATGTCAGCGCAGTTTAATTTTGATGGTACATATCTCCATGTGATATGGGCCGTAGAACTTAAAATCTGGGAAACACGGTTTCCTTCGTAGATTTGTAGTAAGTGAGGCGGGGTTTGGAGCCACGACAGGCAAATAGTGGAGTCTGACCAACAAATTACATTATCAATTTTGATTCTACCAAGGAATGACGAAACGCAAAAATTTATTAAACGTGTTAACAACAATGCAGCATTTAATTCTAGTCTAGGGATAGTCATCTTCGTGCGCACAGGGGCTACCTTTGACTTAGCCGCCAAGAGGCTGACATTCACCTGACCCTCATTGTTTACGGTTCTAAGATACACGACTGCAGCATATCCACAGAGTGAACCATCGCAAAATTCATGTATGGATACTTCAGTTAAACCCTCGTGAAATGCTTGTCTTGGAATATTAAATCTCTCAATAACACTTAAATCAGCTACAAAATTCTTCCATTCTTTGACAATTTCTTGAGGCGGAATGTCATCCCAAGAAGTGTGCAACAACCATAATTTCTGAATGATTAATTTTGATGAAATGTCAGCGCAGTTTAATTTTGATGGTACATATCTCCATGTGATATGGGCCGTAGAACTTAAAATCTGGGAAACACGGTTTCCTTCGTAGATTTGTAGTAAGTGAGGCGGGGTTTGGAGCCACGACAGGCAAATAGTGGAGTCTGACCAACAAATTACATTATCAATTTTGATTCTACCAAGGAATGACGAAACGCAAAAATTTATTAAACGTGTTAACAACAATGCAGCATTTAATTCTAGTCTAGGGATAGTCATCTTCGTGCGCACAGGGGCTACCTTTGACTTAGCCGCCAAGAGGCTGACATTCACCTGACCCTCATTGTTTACGGTTCTAAGATACACGACTGCAGCATATCCACAGAGTGAACCATCGCAAAATTCATGTATGGATACTTCAGTTAAACCCTCGTGAAATGCTTGTCTTGGAATATTAAATCTCTCAATAACACTTAAATCAGCTACAAAATTCTTCCATTCTTTGACAATTTCTTGAGGCGGAATGTCATCCCAAGAAGTGTGCAACAACCATAATTTCTGAATGATTAATTTTGCCTTGAACGTTATAGGAGAGATCCAACCCAATGGATCGAATATTCTTGCAATAGTAGATAAAATCGCTCTCTTGGTGCATTCATCTCCGGGCACATTCACTCGATACCTAAACACATCAGCTAATGGATCCCACTGGATCCCTAAGACCTTAATGCAAGGAGACGAGTCTGCAACGTCGAAAGATCTTGGCACTTCACAATGATCAGCTGGTACATCTTCAAGCAACTGGTTGCAATTCGATGACCATTTACGTAGCTCGAAACCTCCCATTTTTAGCAGTGAAATAAGTTCCTGCTTAAGTAGTACTGCATCCTGAAGTGTTGCAGCAGTGGTGATGATGTCATCAACAAATATTTGAGACTGTAAGACTTCCGAAGCCATAGGAAACTGAGACTCCCCAATCCTTGCGAGCTCACGGAGCACCCTCATGGAGGCATAAGGCGATGACGTCACGCCATATGTGACTGTGCACAAGGCGTAATGTCTAATAGGATCTGAAGGAGAGTCTCTCCAAAGAATCAACTGATATGGCTGATCCTTGGGATCAATCAGAATCTGACGGAACATCATTTTAATATCGCAAATTAAAGCTATTGGATGAATACGAAAGTTAAGTATGATGTCTGCAATATCGCGGTGTAATTTGGGGCCAGCATACAGACAGTCGTTGAGAGAAACTGAAGTAGATGTCTGTGCACTCGCATCAAATACTACCCTAATTTTTTTTGACTGATTTGTTGTTTTAAAAACGGCATGATGAGGTATATAATAATGCTTACCAGGTTGAGTCACACCCTTATAAAGAGTCATATGACCCAATGATAAATACTCATTCATAAAATTTGTATATTCGAATTTTAGGTTTTCATTTTGAGAAAATCGTTTTTCCAAATTTAAAAACCTACGCAGCGCGGCGTTGTAAGAATTTCCCAGTTGAGGGTGAATTTTCTTAAATGGCAGTCTAGCCATGAACCTACCGTTAGGTATTCTTTGAAGAGTTTTCATGAAAAACTCCTCACATTGATCATCTTCTGGGTTGCAAGGCATTACCTCAGGAAGATTTTCTGAGTGCCAAAAATTTTCAATTAATTTATCTAACGAAGTTTCTGAGTGGAAGGAATGTATCGCAAGATTATTGCTCAACGTGCGATGAGATGAATCATCATATGGACCACTAATAACATAGCCAAAGATGGTTCCTAATGCCGTGGGTATGCCTTCTGAGAAATGAACTGACGAGCCATCCAAAAGACTTGCATACAAATCTGCTCCCAATAGAACGTCTATTTGAGCAGGTTCATAAAAATATTCATCAGCAAGGGATAAATTTTTATATGCATTAAAAACCCTTTGAGGGACACGGGCTGATGGTATATTATTGGTTAGGCGATTTAGTACTAGGGCCGTAGTAGAAATTAATTCACCACTGCGTTGTTTCATAGTAAGAAAAACTGAACCGCGAACCTGAGTAATATTTCCTCCCAGTGACGTCACTGGAACCTGAATTTTATTGCGCTTTAATGATAGACGCTGAATGCAACTCTCCGTTATGAAGGAGGACATTGACCCACTATCTAGCAGACACCGTACAAGATGAAAGTTCCCAAATGAATCTTTAATAGGTATGCGAGCTGTAGCAAGTATGACTTGCTTCGTTTGAGAAATTGTGCCTGAATGAATTTCGGCAGATGTAATTAACTTGTTTTGATCTGAAACTGTTTGAACAATTTGTTTGTTTTCGAAATGTAGCAAAGTATTATGTTTATGTGACTGACACAATTTACATTTTCCGGAACTCTTGCAATTTTTAATATCGTGATTTTTCATACAAGAGAAACACAGTCGATTTTCCTTTACAAAATCACGACGTGTTTTAACGTCCTGCCTTTTAAATTGTTCGCATGCGAAAATTGCATGCGCTTGATTCTTGCAGAAATGACATTTAATGTTATTAGAAGGTAGCACAGAATGGAATGTACTCTTGAGTGTTTTTCCCTTTGAAAATTGCACAGAAGTAACATCTAAGACATGACATTGATCTTCCAAAAATTGTAACAGTTTGGGAAATTTTGGCATCTCATTTTTGGGCAATGTTAATTCAAATCGGCAGCGTAAATCAGAATACAATTTTCTTATTAATATATGAACCAAAATAAAGTCCCACTCATTAACATTGATATTCAAAGAAATTAACGCCTGCGAATTTTCCTTGACAATATTTAGAAAATTACGCAACTGTGATACATTTTCCACAGGCTTAACGGCGAGCAAATTCGATAAATGATTATCTGCAATTAACCTCACATTATTAAAACGTTCATTAATAAGTTTATATGCCAGATCATAGTTTTCTTCGCTTAAGGATAAGTGTTTTATCACACGTGAGGCATCATCCTTCAAGCAAGAGGACAGATAATGCATTTTTTGAATGCCATTTAACTGATTATTCGAGTGAATCAATGTATTGAATATCGAGATAAAATTGTTGAAATCTACATATGAACCATTATAGGTAGGCAACGGTATATGTGGCAGACTGATATTTTGAATTCTACTGCTTTCATTATTTTTTGATACTTGCTTATCACTACATAATTCAAAATATATTTGTTTGATTTCATAATAGTTTTCGATAAACTGATTATACCTATCACTATGTGTCTCAGAATCGAAATCAGACTTTGCCGCGGCTTCTATGAGAATATGATTCTCATAAAATTCGGATTTGATATTCTCTAAGTCAGAATAACGCACTTTAAATTTTATTATGTTCGATTCCGAGGGGTTTAATTTCGCCTGTATAGCGAAATCGAATAAACACTTTAAATTTAAAACTGCAAGTGAACACTTAACTGTTTTGTTCGTCATTTTAAACACAGATAATATAACTCTACACAAGGAGTATATAATACTTTACACTATACATACAATATAATAATATAATATACACTTATTATTGTTATTTGTCAACATAAGATCGAGATATAGGTACCTAGATAATATTATACTGTACGGCTGTCAGTTCAGTAGTAAACAACGTGAAGTTAGTTACAGATATTTGACCATAGAAAATAATTCACACTGCTCTGAACTAAGCAACTATTGCCGTTTCACAAATAAAATAATTATAAGAATAGCCACAAAAAAATAATAAATATAATTTTACCTACATAATTATGTAGTACACCGACCAAAACGAGGTTATTGTTTGCTATTGTCTTCAAATAATAAATTGATATTTCAGAATAATATTATGTATAATACTATGTTGAAATATTACAAATATAACGAAATAACACAATTTACGTGTGTTTTGTCATACAAATACGATTTGATGACGTCCGATGTGGCTGGAATTTAGGATAATAGGCTCGGAATGGACCATAGGATGGACAATTCGGATCGAAAGGACCAAAAGGTGTTGCGTATAGAGAGAAGGGAAAATATTGCACCTACCTTGGCAGCCTTCTTCCTTCGTCTTGTGTAGTGTCTTCACGGAGGGCACTACACCAACCTCTATGACACAACACTGATTTACACTTTAAAACTTCCTCTGAACACGGTTCAGGAATTCAAAATAGCGCACGGCGCGTAGTTTCGATGATTGATGCGAAAAGGTAGAAAATATGTATATTTTCTCTTGAGTCGACTATATAACTTTCTGTCACAGTGCAATGCGTTCACACACGACGAGAGAGTATTGACGATTGTTTTTGTTCCTATGTAGGTAACAATATTTCAGGGATCGGAAAAGGTTGGAAGTGTTGCCACATTTACCGAACACTCTCATTATTTCTCTATACATTGGCCCGATACACTTTCTTTTGTCTTGTATACATTTTCCGTAATATTTTTTTTAATAATACCTGTTTTCTCAGATTTTTTATCCATAACTCAAAACTTATAAGGCTTAGAAACATGAGTGTTTTTTTAAATGATAGGTATTTTATTAATCTAAACATTGGCTCGATACGTTTTCACACAATGCTCTCACTTTTTTGTAAAATCAAATAAACCATAATATTTTATGTAACGCTCGATTCAAATACACTAACCTGGACGCACACGATTGTAATCTTTAAGGACGTACATTCTCATACAATAGTTAACAAAGTTTGCATTCGACCTGCCTACATTGCCTTACCCTGCCCCTTAAAGCGTCTTCATCAAACATGTCGGTCGGAATTTTACTATAAATTCATCGCATCCATAATCATATTTTTTTTACAATACAAAAATAACAATAGTGCAACAATAATACAATACATTATGCGACATAGATAATTTATAATATGTTGGCACTGACAAAATACTCCGAGAGGACATTCAATTATAACATGAACTGAATCAGTTCTCACAGCATGAAACAATTTACCAGTACCAACATCCAGTGAATAAGAACTATTCCATTAAGTAGTGCTTTTGTCATTTTTAAATAAGAATTATGCAAAACGCGAGCATTAGTTTTAAGTATGTAGTTTTACGTTGGATAGTTTTTCTTATATGCAAAAAGGATAATAGATACATGAATATATTTCCTAGAAACTGTTGAAATTGAAGTTTCACAAAAACGAATAATACTTCAGGTATATTTCTGTGACCACTGGATTCATCGTAATATTATCATAAAATATGAGTGGCGAGTTGTGATATTTTCTTTAACACACCACATAATTCTTGGTGGGAAATCAATAAGCGACTGGATTGGATCTAATAATATATCCGATACTCTTTAGTTTATCGTGGAATCAACAAGCGACCTAATATTGGATCTAATAATATATCCGATACTCTTTAGTTTATCGTGGAATCAACAAGCGACTTGATATTGAATCTAATATATCCGATACTCTTTAGTTTATCGTGGAGTCAATAGGCGACTCAACATTGGATTTAATATATCCAATACTCTTAAGTTTATCGTGGAGTCAATGACGAACTCAACATTGGATTTAAAATATCCGATACTCTTTAGTTTATCGTGGAGTCAATAAGCGACACACATTGGATTTAATATATCCGATACCCTTTAGTTTATTGTGCTGCTTTGGTTCGCCTCATATGTCAAAACGTATGTGCTGGCAAGAATTGAAACCATTCAACATATTATTGATGTATATTATATTTGCGGTTTTCGACATGCATCAGGTAAACCGTACACAAAGAATAATACTAAAACTTTGCAAAGTTTATTCGATAACAAGAGGAAAAGGAAACGTATTGAACTCACAGCGGAAAAATGAAAAAACCAATGGTGCATGTTTGAATATGCATAACAATGGGAAATAACATGAAACATGAAACCCACAAGCTGAAATCCTGCAGCAAAGATATCAATACGTGAAGTTTATCACTTGGTTGTTTGTTTTGTCAAATGATAATAATTTTGTGAGATTATTTTTTTTTATTATCTTTATAAAGTCCTGTAAATACGAATTGACCCTGGAAAACAAGGTAATATGAGAATAGAAAATTTAATGACCCACAACAATTCCACAATTGGTCGGTTCATTTAAAACTAGTTGCACGTAACACATAATATCCAACTGTCTATGGCTATAGTACTGTATGTATTATGTATGAATATTAAGTATAAAACTATTTCCCGACCATCCCCGTAGATATTATAATAAGTATTAGGTACAGCTATACAAATTGTATGAAACGATGCCGTCACTAAATTCATTTTTTACAAAAATTGTTAAAACGAGTTTATATGTACTAGGTACTATAATATATATACTTTTTATAGGAAATTAAATTATCTAGTTGAGGTGTTTCAGCATTTTTCGATATTTGAAAAGAAATTGAAAATTTAGGGAGTTAAACACACAAATTTGTCATAAAAATGTATTTCTTAATAAAGAAAGTTTGAAAAGCTCTGGAAGTTTTATATTTTTCTTAATTTTTATGAGTATGTTTATTGAGATATATGGAAAAATGTTATAAAAATTAAAAAGTTGATATCGATGAAAATTCAAAATTCTGAGTATAAAAGTTTTGTAGGCCTAAAACATTCTATATTTTCTAAAATGTTGGGATCTGTAAATCAAACGGATCAAAAGTTATAAAGAGAGGATGGACACAAACACACAAAATGTTCTACTTCAAATTCTGAATTCATCCATACATGAAACATATATGCTACGAACCCTCTAAGTTGGTGTTGTTTGCATGCAAAAAGTTCACTACACCATACGAAATGTTCCTTCATACACGCGTCTTGGCATAATACTGTCGATTCATTAAGATAATTAAATTCTCTTGAACGAATCGACAGTTGGAAAACAAAGCATAGGTACCTACACATTTTATGTGTCATGGAAGTAGCTCCATATGTGAAGTAGCTCCAGTTTAAAGAGTTACTAAATATATTTATTTATTTAGTAACTATTTTTGGAATAATAGAATAAATTTAATTTTTTACCTATATTTATAAAATAACATAAAATTGGTTGGCCTCTGTTTCTCAGTGAATCTTTTTCGTATTATTATTTCAGCATCCGAAATTGTGGTCTATTTCATTCTATTAAGATAACAGCGTCTGATTTCTGTACAGAAATCAGACGCCGAACACAAGTCGCCGATATCATGGATGGGATCGCAAAATTGAAATAGCAATGGGCAGGATACGTGGCCAGACAGCCAAATTCAAGATGGACTCCCAAAGTCTTAAAGTGAAGACTATGGGAAAACAAAAGAGGTGTCGGTTGGCCACTAAAGAGATGGGCCGACGATATTGTTGTGGTCACCGGCAAGAAATGGATTGAAGGGTCACAGGATAGAGAAAACTGAAGACAGATGGAAGAGGCCTATATTCAGCAGTGGAGGGAAGGCTAGGGAGAAGAGAAGAAGATTACAGCATTCGCTACATAACTATATACAATCGGATATTCCCTTATCAAATTGGAACAGCTGGGCTGTTTCAATTACTCAAGAATAGGAGGAAAGAGACGGAGAGAAATGAAAGAGAGAGAGAGCGACACACAATCTAGAAATGGACACCTACAGTATAAATATATATGAATATAGGTATGTTTATACCAAAATCTTCAGTTGTATGGATACTTAAACCGTGTCCTATCCAATATCCAAGATTCGATCCAATTGAAATTCGTGGCCAGAATATTCTCACCCCAAACGTATGAAACAAAACACTTCGACACGAATTCTTCGATAAAATATACAAGTAAATAAATGTCAGCATCTGTTACTCATTATTAAAATATATAGAACTTTCAAAATTTCATCGATAAGGGAACTCAATAAAAAGGCATAATTTATTGGTGAACGTTGCGCAAGCGCATAAAGTGATCACGCAAACCAGCCGATGGCAGGTCGCAAGACCTGTAGGTGCCTTGAGTTCCTGGTTCTTCTATAATATTCAAACTTCGTCACTATTGAGATGTTCAAAATTTGTCAAAGAATGTGGTTTTCGAGAAGTTGAGAGAAGAGAAAATTTTGATAAAATATACGATAGACATCGGTCATAGAAATATTTCTTCGTAGGTGGTGGGTTTACTGAAAAAGCAATTACCTTGCCTCGAATAGTCTTTGTGAACTGGTTAAGGCTGCACTTATTCACTGCGAGAAATAATTGTTAAACAAGTACATATACATCTTCCTACGTTCCGTAAAATAAGCATAAATGCTTTGCTATAGGTGAACGAAATCAGTCGAGGCAGGATTCGAACTCGCGACCACTGCCACCGACCCATCTAATTATTTCTTTCATTTTGATTATTTTCATCTATGTTTCTCAATAAGTCATCATTTTTGTATGCATCGTACATTATTCTATTCCTTAATCTTCTTGATGTAAATTATTTAAGTACGCAAAACCGCGCTCGTGAGAATTGTTTGGCGACAGACAGTAGTCTAAGATATTTCCAGACACTCTGAAAATATTATTGTCTTGTTGAGATAAAGTAGGGTTTGTGACGTCACCTGGAAATGTTGTGATGAATCAATTTACTTGAGTGGCATTGGACAAGATTGCTCCTGACAGACAGGTGAGGTGAAGTGAGGGGACCGTAATAATAAACACGGAGGACGAATCGAAGTGATTTCAGATGGTTGTTATTATCGGGACTAAATATATAATTCGGAAATTATGATGGAATATCAAAAGAACGTGATCGGTAATATTTGAAATTAAGATGGAATATCAAAAGAACGGGATCGGTAATATTTGAAATTAAGATGGAATATCAAAAGAACGGGATCGGTAATATTTGAAATTAAGATGGAATATCAAAAGAACGGGATCGGTAATATTTGAAATTAAGATGGAATATCAAAAGAACGGGATCGGTAATATTTGAAATTAAGATGTAATATCAAAAGAACGGGATCGGTAATATTTGAAATTAAGATGGAATATCAAAAGAACGGGATCGGTAATATTTGAAATTAAGATGGAATATCAAAAGGACGGGATCGGTAATATTTGAAATTATGGTGGAATATCAAAAGAACGGGATCGGTAATATTTGAAATTAAGATGGAATATCAAAAGAACGGGATCGGTAATATTTGAAATTAAGATGGAATATCAAAAGAACGGGATCGGTAATATTTGAAATTAAGATGGAATATCAAAAGAACGGGATCGGTAATATTTGAAATTAAGATGGAATATCAAAAGAACGGGATCGGTAATATTTGAAATTAAGATGGAATATCAAAAGAACGGGATCGGTAATATTTGAAATTATGGTGGAATATCAAAAGAACGGGATCGGTAATATTTGAAATTAAGATGTAATATCAAAAGAACGGGATCGGTAATATTTGAAATTAAGATGGAATATCAAAAGAACGGGATCGGTAATATTTGAAATTAAGATGGAATATCAAAAGGACGGGATCGGTAATATTTGAAATTATGGTGGAATATCAAAAGAACGGGATCGGTAATATTTGAAATTAAGATGGAATATCAAAAGAACGGGATCGGTCATATTTGAAATTAAGATGGAATATCAAAAGAACGGGATCGGTAATATTTGAAATTAAGATGGAATATCAAAAGGACGGGATCGGTAATATTTGAAATTATGGTGGAATATCAAAAGAACGGGATCGGTTATATTTGAAATTAATATGGAATATCAAAAGAACGGGGTCCGTAATATTTGAAATGCGTCATACTCGGGTGTTATACAACAAATTATAAACACGTTGCTGCCTGCAAAAAAGTCATGTTGAATTTCAAACAATCTTAGACTGTGTCTCATTACCCCGTATTCAGTAACTGTTGGAACTAAAATAGGAACATACTAAAATTGAAGATTTTATATTTACGGTCTTATTTCAGCGTTATAAAATATAAAATTGGACTAAATGGAATAGAAACATACCTATTTTGGCCGGAAAGTTCTTTAAAAGTTACTGAATCAGACGAATTATGAATAATTATGAAATTTTCATCATCTTCATAATTCAGTAACTTTTTAAGAACGTTCCGGTCAATATAGGTACGTTCCTATTCTATTTATTCCAAGTTGATATTTTATAACACTGAAATAAGACCGTAAATCTAAAACTTATAATTTTAGTATGTTCCTATTTTAGTTCCAATAGTTACTGAATACGGGGTATTGAATAATTTAAAGTCCACCCATGGTCACATAAGAAAATGCAAAATAATAATACAATACTCTTCCGATTTTGTACAATTTCGTCTGATAAAAATATCGAATATAAGTCGTATAATATACGATGAACTATAACACAAAACAATGTGACAAGGCGTTCAATGATTTTTTTATTTCAGTTTCATGAGAATTTAAGTGATATACAGATTGCTGAATTCCAGGAGTAAAATATTTTACGAAACATTTCTTTTTTAAGAATGAATATGTCCTTGAAACAAGAACATGCACATCCTCATGTATTTCCTAAATAAGCATTAATGCTTGTGCTTTAGGTAAACGAAATCGGTCGTGCCAGGATTCGAACTCGCGACCACTGGATTACTAACCCAGCGCGCTAACCGTTCTTAAAAATAGTGAAAAATATTTTCTAGGGAATGGAAAAAATACATAAGTAGTTATAGACAATAATTAACACGAAAATATATGTAGGTACATACATACTTTCACGCCTTTTCTCTATTTGAGGTAGCAAAAAGAGCCGTACGCCAGACTTTTCTATCTTGACATACGTGTTTTGCCTCATTTATATCCATACATTGCGTCATACATGTTCAACTTTTATTCTTAATTTGTATATTACCATCTTTCATTTATATGACCATGCCAACTTAATCTCGGCCGGCACATACATCTCATATTACTCGTTTCAGCCTTGAAAATTTTCTTTGTCAGACGTTCATTCTCTCTACATGCCCGAACCATCGGAAAGCATTTATCTTCATTCTACCTACAATATCTCTTTCTATCCTGCATTCTCATCTGATTTCCACATTCCTTATCCTATCATAGATTGTTTTGTCATACATTCGTCTTAGGGACTTCATTTCCGCAGCATTAATTTTATTTAAATGAATAATTGTATTAGGATTGCATTAGGATGAAAATACGATTACTAAAAATTGCATTAGGATGAAAATACGATTACTAAAAAAGGTTTTTATTATAAAAAAATATAATATGTTCTTGAAACGCGCACATATACATCCTCGTACATTCCATAAATAAAGTATAAATGCTTATGCTACAGATGAACGAAATCTATAGAGATGAGATTTGAATTCGCGTCTACTGGATTAATAATCGAATACGCTATCCACACTGCTACCATTTCTTTTATTTTATTTTATACTACTTCTCGGGCAACTAACAGGTACTATGTCAAATATTAATTTCACATGCACCCAATAACAAGTTGCCACATTCTGGAGACTTACGATTAAAAACTGTGCCTCCACCAGGAATCGAACCCGGGACCTTTGGATCAGCATCCAGATACATAACCAACTGAGCCACGAAGGCTTTGTATTGACATGTATTTTTTTTTAATTTTATTTAAACCTAACAAACATACAGTCATACCAACAAACAAATATTTCAACAAATTAAATTTTAACAATATATCAAAGACTAATTTTGCTGGCGGATATTACATTATTTTTTTAAGTTGCACAGTGTAAAACAATTGCTATTAAAAATTATTGTGTATTCCAAATTCAGAAGAAAAAGGCCAAAAAGGGGGAAAGGAATGTTATGTCATGAACTTTTGAGAAACACTAAGATTTGATACATCTGAAGCACATTACTACGACGAAGGTTTAACTAAACAACGAAAACGTTATTAAGTTGGTTTAAATATACGACGACATGATAAGCCAAGTTTTTTTGGTCCTAATAATATAAATTGAGAAAGACATTTTTCGTTTTCATTTAGCATCTGATTTCGCAGAGATAGTAATTTGAAACGAAAACTTTATTTTCGACAACGACTTTCAACACAAAATAACCCAAACTTTGACTTAAATCAGAGTATATTTATGGACAATATTAAGAACTAATAAGACTTATGAATTAGTTTTTATTAGATAAGGTGGACAGATGACCTTTGGCCTTCGTGGCTCAAGATATCTGACTGCTTATCCAAAGCTGGTACCGGGTGCGTATTTACCTTTCCGTGTTGATAAGTAGGCAAGTACTGCATCGAATTAGGCACTAGTTTGTTGCGCTAATGCACTCAAAAACTCGTGTTGAATTCAAGGCACGTGTCCTCGTGTTTGCACACGGTTTAGCAATGCAAACTGGTCCTGCAAATTCGTGTTCAATTCAAGGCAATTAATTGTTGAATATGGAACATATATAGCCATGAAGTTCGCGCGCTATTTCATTTCGCTCGCATTTCGTCTGTCACTGTCACATTTGTATTTTGTTCACAGATTACGAATGGTAGTAATCAGTAATTTTGTTTAAGTCTGTAATATGAAACTTAAAATTGGTATTTTGGACAATGATATTTGAGACAAGGATAATTACCAATGTAAAATTCAATGCTCTGTATCTTGTGAAGGTAATTACGAGGCAAAGTGTAATTATTTCATTGAAAAATTCATGAGTACCAATCTCGTACAAAAAAAAGTCTTAACGAATTTTTATGATATAATGTAGATTTGTGTGGATTAATTTATTAATACAAAAACAATCGTACACAGAAAATGCCTCTAACACAGCCTTGTAACGCTCAATCAATACGCATGGCAACATTTATAAACCTGTGTAAGATTGAAAGGCGCGGGCCTTGAATTAAACACGTATTAACAGGAACACGTATTAGCGTTGCTAAATCGTGTGCATTTGGAGGACACGTCCCTTTAATTCAACACGATGTTTTTAGTGCATTATGGTAACAAACTAGTGCCTAATTCGAGGCAGTACTTGCCTCCTAATCAACACGGAAAGGTAAATACGCGTCCCGGGTTTGATTCCCGGTGGTGACATAGTTTTTAATTATGTTTTCAGTCTGGATCTGTGAGACGAATTATATCCACAAATAACCACAAATTTTGACTTCCCTACATCCCCCAAGAATTTTATCGTAATTCACTTTTAAGTTGTGTAATCTTTCAATATATCTATTGATATTGTAATACGCATCTTGAGAACGTAAAATTAATGTTAAATTCATAAAATGAGGCCAGTATAAAATGCGATATACATAAAAGGTGGTCTATGGTAAAACAATACATATAAAATGTGGAATATATCAAATGAGATCTGTGGCAGAATAACGTCTGCACGGGCCAACTTGTAATTTATATTTTCTTCAAAGTTTCTCTTGAATCGAAATTTGGAGTTAAATGTGACTTATAAAATTACACAACGCCACGAACTAATAAAATAAACGAACTCTTCAAAGAGATCAAGATTTAATAATAATAATACTACACAAAAAGGTAAACCTAATTAAGTTGAAGAGAAGGAAAAAGAGATTTAGTCAACATAAATATTTCCCGCAACAAAAATGAATAAGTCAGAAGATATGCCCTCGGGGAGTACACAGCTTTTTGACGTAAATTACTTGGAAAAGATGGTCGAACGAGTAAAGTAAATTTTGTATAGTTAACTGTGGAAACATGTGAACCATTTATTTTTTATTGTAACACGTTGAGAAGATTAATAAAAATGAATATGTCCTCGTAAAACAAGTACATATATCGTCCTAAATTACTAGGATTCGAACTAGCCATCACTGGAATGCTAAGCGAGTGCGATACCCGCTCAACCACCGATCAATCTCTGCCCATTCTCTTGTATTTTTTGCCCACTGGTCATTTTCTTAAGTAGAATAGTCAGTAAGATTAAATAATAACCATCAAGAGTTTCATTAATGGAGAATAAATGAAAAAAAAAGAGTTTTATAAACTTCATTACATAATTAAACAGAGATCCAATTTTCTAAACCGTTGGTGATAGTTTAATATATTGAGAATCCCTGATTATAAAAATACGCCCTCAAACAGGTTTACTAATAGTCCAATGAGCTAATTTTAAAAAAAGTGGAACAGCATAAATGTATAGCATTAATACAGCAACCCGACTGTGGAACGATCTTCCGAATTCTGTGTTTCCACCTTCGTACAACCCGGGTCTTTTTAAAATCCGAATTAATAAACTCTTTTCTAGATTGCAAACCCCTCCCAACGCTACGTAGTGCGCTTCTTCGGAAGAGTAAAATGGACCCAAATCCTAATAGCTGGCGTCCCCTACGTGAACATGTTAAAAAAAAATAGCATCTAAAATAAAAAAAAAACACTTTATTGCACCCTACGCAATCGCAAGTTAATTGGCATATGGCAATTTCTTCTAACTAACGATTTTTTATAATACGACGGTCTCAAAAAGGTTCAACACTGATTTATATTATGTTTTATATTCAATAGTCTTGTATCCGTGTCACAAATGATATAAATATGAAATTGATTGGATGAATATACTGGGATGTACGTAAGCCACAAAAAATGATGATACGCCATCGAGACAAAATTCAGCTTTTTCACAGAAAACCCGTTGAGTGTTCGATGTAAAATAAAATGGAGTTTAAAAGCTCCGTGTGCTTCGTAACTACGCAAAATGTGAAACTTTCGTACATACAAAGAATATTTTATTAAACCCCCGTGGAATTTATCCAAAAACTATACAATAATCCTAAAAGCAATGACCAGAACATTATGTGAGAACGAAACAATGGAATACCATCAATCATAAAATAAATAAATAACCATACGAAAAATACCATCATTCCTAGAAGATAATAAGAATTCATAAGATACTATTATTTCTTGTTGATGATTGTAAATAAATGTAGAATACAGGAAAAATAACATTTTTACTCCTCACTAACCCAAAGGAGAGTTACGATTTCGCAATTTTTAAGGGTATTTTTTTATTGCAGATTATCAACTAGTATCATGCTGAGATTGTATTCTGAAAGTTTCATCACAATATATCTGTGTGTGTGTGTGTGCTATGTGCTGTGTGACGTGTGCCATGTACGGCGTGTTTATGTAAATTTTGTAAATATGTATAATTAATATTCGCTTAGACCCCATTAGATTTTGAAGTATATCTGAATAGTGCTTCTAAATTTTGATAACTGTCAAATATTTCAAAGTGACCCCAAGCTCAGGAAACTTAAAATTTGAAATTTTTATTTTCATACATACATACCATCACGCCATGTCCCTTGCGGGGTAGGCAGAGAGAACCGAACGCCACATTTTTCTATCCTGGCACGCATCCCTCGCCTCGTCCACATTCATGCATCGTCTCATACATGTTCGTCTATTGCTCACACTTCTAACATTTCCGTCTTTCAAAATTTCGTTCACATGGTCGTGCCATCCCTTTCTTGGGCGTCCCCGACCTCTCATTCCATTCCTTTCCGCTCTGTATATTTTCATTGTCAGGCGCTCCTCATTCATTCTCCCCATGTGACCAAACCATCTCAATGTGTTCACTTTCATTCTAGTAATGACATCTTTCTTCATCTTACATTCTTTCCTTATATCCTCGTTTCTTACCCGGTCATACATCGTTCTATTACAAATCCTTCTTAACGATCTCATTTCAACTGCATTTATTCTACTTTCATGCGTCTTCTGCCATGTCCAGGTTTCACTTGCATACGTCAGGGTTGGCACTACGATGGCATTATGAATGGCAACTTTGGCATCCTTTGATATGTTGCGATCATTCATAATTGGTCTTAGTGCTCCATTCACTCTGTTTCCTGCCATAACTCTTCTTTCGATCTCTTTATCGAGTCGTCCGTTCCGTTGAAATATGCTTCCCAAGTATACATATTCGTCGACTTGCTCAAGCCATTCGTTCTCTACTCTCACTTTACACGGTGTTCTGCTTTCACTCTTTTCAAAGACCATTGTCTTTGATTTGCTGGCATTCATCCTAAGTCCATTCTCTATACATCCTTCATATACCATACTTACATTTTTATTTTCAAATTGGTAAAAAGGCACATAATTTTCATAAAATGGCATTGAACAAATATCAAGTTTTTGTAATAATATAATTAAATAAATAAATATTGTAAAAGCCCATTTTATAATAAATGTTGTCAATATTCCATACAAAATTTTGATACTATTTGAAGTGACTTGTGACTTAGTAGTGAGGAATATAGCATTGGCCACAGCCCACTCATTTATTAGAATTGCGTGTTTTATTCAAAAACAGATTCTCTTCATCTCTGGGGAATAAATAACAGATTTCTTGAATAATACTTTATAAATAAATAGTAACCCTTCACAAAACTGAATGATAAATTCATAGTATAATACTTTTTTTAACTTTTCTACGGACAATTCTTGGTAGAACTCCATTTCAAATAATAAATAAATTTGGAATGGTAAAATAAAACCAAAGTTTTCAGTTCTACTAATTTAATGACACTGACTAGTTTCGGTCATCCAGTGACCATTTTCGCTGGATGACCGAAACTAGTCTACGCTCCGCTTTGTTTGCTAGTTTTCTTTGTCAGTTCTTTCTAGCAACACTAATTGAACTGACGGAAAAAGAGAAAAAAATAACTTTGAAAATGGTCACTGGATGACCGAAACTAGTCAGTGTCATTAAATTAGTAGAACTGAAAACATTGGTTCTATTTTACCATTCCAAATTTATTTATTATTTTCATAGTATAATAATTAATAAATATATTTCTAAGAAATATACATGAACATAGCAGAAGACACATTGAAAGATATTGTGAGTGTAGAGTAGTCATGGTCATATAAATGATATTTTGAAACATAACATACGAAGAATAGGAGAGCATGAATGACGCGATGCATGGATGAAAATGAGACAAAACATGTATGTCGAGGAAGAAGTCTGGCGTTCAGTTCTCTCTGCCTTCCCCAAATATAGAAACGGCGTGACGGTATGTAATTTTAAAACGAAAGATAAATTTAGTGTAATCAGATTATTTATGTTATTTATTTACTCATAATATTTACAAGTGCTTCCAGCACAGAGAAGCAATATTTGCGTGAGATATTAATTAAAATAAATTTCGCCTCTGCTGGGGATCAAACCCAGGACGCTCACATAGAAGCCAAACGGCTTACAAACTGTGACACGGTGGTCGGCACATTTATGTTATAGGATCGAGTTGTATTAAAAAGAAGTAAAAAAAGCGAGAATCCACAGACCATAATATTCCTTGCTCAATGCTAGAATCACATTATCTAATAAAAAGCGAGAATCCACAGACCATAATATTCCTTGCTCAATGCTAGAATCACATTATCTAATAAAAAGCGAGAATCCACAGACCATAATATTCCTTGCTCAATGCTAGAATCACATTATCTAATAAAAAGCGAGAATCCACAGACCATAATATTCCTTGCTCAATGCTAGAATCACATTATCTAATAAAAAGCGAGAATCCACAGACCATAATATTCCTTGCTCAATGCTAGAATCACATTATCTAATAAAAAGCGAGAATCCACAGACCATAATATTCCTTGCTCAATGCTAGAATCACATTATCTAATAAAAAGCGAGAATCCACAGACCATAATATTCCTTGCTCAATGCTAGAATCACATTATCTAATAAAAAGCGAGAATCCACAGACCATAATATTCCTTGCTCAATGCTAGAATCACATTATCTAATAAATCCCGAAAATCAAAGATTTTAGAATCTTAAATGAAAACGAATATACATTAGTAAAATAATTCTACACACCCACAAACATAGACAGGAAACCGATGGCTAGCCATTCAAAGTCTTCTCGTAATACTTATAAATAAAAAAATAAACATCACATTCGCATGACGTTATTTTTAATTACATTACCTGACGCTTGCGAAAAAATGAAAATAGATACCTACTCTAAAAAATAATCGGAATAGACGAATATTAAAATAAATTAAGTTTATTCAGGTTTGTTAAGTTTATTTAATATGGTTGAGTTACTGATACTAGTTGTATTTACTAATCGGACATCCTAAAACAAGTTCACTTAGTTGGATGTACAATATGTCCTATTCTGATTCGTTTCGGAGTTCGAAAACGTCTGTAACCAACGGGCGACCATGGATAAAAGGATTTTATCCGCGCGGTGTGACGTAACGAGTCCCGTATAAATGCAGTCAACTTTTTGACACTTATCATATTCTTAAATTCAGAAGGATAAATTTAGACGAATCAGAATAGGACATAATGAGACAATATAAAAATAATACAGCGTAGCATAATGGTAAAAAAATAACCAAATTTTAATTGTAACCAATCATTAAATAAACGATATACATAATTAGTGTAATTTTGAAAATCAATTTTGTTGCTTTTATAGGTAGGTACTTAACGCTGTATTATGGATAATGTCACTATGAATCGTTAATAAAAAAAAGTTTATTTAACTTTTCATTAGGTATTTTAATTAAAATTATTGAATAAGTAATAGGGACTTTTGAAAATATAAAAATAATCCAACATAAATAATGTTTATTTCTCGATGAAGATCGAACTACATTTTTTTTAAATGATACGTTTTTATGTACATACAGATTAAACCACTCAATTTGCCACCACGCTAATTATATGACCGTTAAAAATAATGTTAAACCACATGTCGGTATAAAAAAATCAGATCTGATATTTCCCCAAAACTGGGCCCTTAAGCCGAAAAAGGTTTACATCGGTACTAAGTCCCGACATAATGTTGTGAAAATCCGAGGGAAGGAATGGTTTGGCACTGGGAAAACAGGTGGGGTCAATCATGACCCTACTTACTCATTCCATTACAGGTGGGAGACATTAACATGTTGCTTGGGTTTGCCGAGTGAATAATTACAGACACATACCTACCTAAGTCACGGATTCAACAGCTTTAGACCATTACATAATAATGTGGAAGGTATGCATCAATCAAACATACTTTACAATCAACTGCCTATCCAAAAATATAAAAAAAACATCAATTTAATTTGTTTATGATACTACGAATAGAAAACTGGCAAGCGACGCGACGGTTCGAAAGTAAACTTAAAAGAAGTATAAGCCAATGACATTTTATATACAGACACGTTATACGAGAACAAACCGTTGTACGAAAAATCGTAGAGTTTTGACGAAATCATACAATATCACCAAGAAAGGGAGGGCACACACCGCAGAATACATTAAGTTAGAAAGAGATAATACAATAATATATACACGTATACAGACGAATACAAAGATATATTTTCTCTTTTACTCCAGTGCAATCAAATTATAATTATCTCTCACACAAAATGACTGTGAAAGAGACGAACACAACGACAGAATCCCTCTGCATTGGTACTTACAAGCGAATATGACTTGACTACTCTCTCTCGTTTTCTCAAAATAAAAAGAACTGTAGGAATATCCATATAAATATATAATAATTAGTAGTTGTATATTTATATGCAGCATGAAATGATATATCTGGTCGTTACTTCACAGTTCTAGTGAAATTTTTACATGATTTCATCGTACAAGATGGTATACGTCCGAACACTACAACACCTTGCGTGTAACTAAAGTGCGGTAAGAATTGAGTGAGGTATGCGCCTTACTTTTTTTTACCGAATTCAAAAACTAGTAACATAACTATTCTTTTTTATATACCATTGGTATAAGCAAGGTGACAACACCCAACAATTTATTTATTGATTTTACCTTTTATCACACCATATTAATTTCTAATGACAACAATACGTAGATTCCTACTGCCCAACTAGGAAATCCTGTTCTAGGGCTAGCAGTTAACAATTTTTATTGACAATTATATGTAATTATGAACCAGGTGATTTTCCCCGTTCCACACTAAATATGTACACAATCTCAACTTTCTGCAATCACAATCATTACCTCAACAAACATATAGGCTCACACAAAACAGATCAACCAGATCCCAATGTTCGCCATAATACCTGCCATTAATCCAATCTCTGACGCGATTTTTATTTCAGAGCCATAGAAAGATACTAGTTAACTATGTTGGTGTAATTAATATGAATCACATGGTTCCCAAATCAAATTAAATATTTTTATTTGTTACTCAAAGAGCATCCCAAACACGGCATAGTTACAAATGTTCTTAATAATTTTAATTTTGAATTTTTATACGTGGAATTCAATATCCCCATGATAATAGAATAACAATGAAAGTAAATTATATAATATCAAATATTAAAAAAAAACAGGAGTGAAACCATGAAAAGTTACGAAAAACAAAATAAAGGTCTGTATCTAAGGGATAATTTTGCTGAGCTAGCAACCGGCTGGATCCGAGTTCAAATTATTAAAATATTTACTGCAAAAGCAATATTTCCTTGATTTAAGAAAGAAATGTCATGTTATATAAATCGTAAAAAAACGGAAAATCAATGTGTGATATGTATATACGAGTATATAGTGTAAAATTTACTTTTTTAAAGACTTACCTCACTTGAATCACAATATCCAGGTAGGTAACATATGTTTGATATCATGATCACTTACCTAAAAAAAAAAAGATACATGGTTAGTTATGTGGACAAATTAAAGATTTGGGTCGACTATATTTTTGAATTGCATATACGCAAACATTGTATTTTTTCCCTGTCGGGAGTCAAATGATATTTTTATTGACAATAACATCTCAATATAGACGAAGTTAGGATATTATTGTCAATAAAAATAAAGATTACGGTTTTATATAGGTACATGCACAAAAAAATATTAAAAGTATTTTACATAAAATAACTTGACGTACTTAAATGTATGTACTGTTAACGCTGTTCATTTATGTGTACTTAAATATAAAGAATCATAAATAAGGCGAAACGATCGTAAAAAAGGAAAAAAATTATAAACTTAATTGTTTACTGTTTAGTTTGATTTTAGCCATTTAATTATGGATTACTCAATCGTTAAAATCAAATATAAAACTTTTTTTTTTATTTGAGCGGTTTTAACAGCGTTCATATTGTACGATTCCATAATTATAATTATAGCATACAGTATTGTATGATATTTTGTTTAGATGTTCTTACACTTAGTAGGTATAAACAAAAAAAAACATTAATTAGATGAAAATTGACACAAATGAAAATTATAAAAAAAAAATAGAAATTATTTCAATTTATACAAAAAAAAACAAAGGAAGCACACAATAAGTCAAAAGAACATTTCCTTTTTTAATGGATTAAAATATTTTTTTATTTTATTTTTAATATACTTCACTTCTCGGGCAACTAACAGGTACTATGTCAAATATTAATTAAACACGCACCCAATAACAATTGCGATATTAATCGTCTCACAGGGCCAGTCTGAAAACACAATAAAAAACTATGTCTCCGCCGGGAATCGAACCCGAGATCTTTGGATCAGCAGGCAGACACCGAACCAACTGAGCCACGAAGGCCGACAATATGTTTTTTTTCCTCCTACTAGGACCATCGCTTCGCCTCTTAGTAGAATTATCAATGTACTAGGAATATAACAAGATTGAATTTTTAATAAACAACAAAATATTTCAAGGAATTCTAAAAAGATAAAATATATTATTATACTAAATCAACCTACACTCGTTTCAGTGATATTAGAAGCACGTACTACTGTTACATAAATGAATATTTAAAATAATTTAGTTACAACTTACACATGGAGTTATGATTATTTATTTGTCGTATGGTAAATAATGATTAAAAATACAATAATCATTAAAAAATCAATAACAATAGAAATTTCAAAATGAAATATAGATATTCAGGTCGTGAGCTTCAGGTCGAGCCAGTCCACAAATACAGGAGTAATAATAATCCATAGAGAATGAGTTGAAATTTTCACCTGTGAGAACCGTTGGAAATGCAATCAAAGAAACGAACCACTATTATTACTTGGAGGGAAACTGTGCTATATTGTTACTGTCAACTGTGTAGTATTATACCGGCTGCAAATGTCGTACAATCCTAGCAGAACTTATACGATAGGTAGGAAGAAAACCTGATTTCCTAGCAAACTAATTACAAGTGCTAACTTCCAACGTCTGGATTCAAATTGAACCAATGCAGTATGGATTGGAAACAAAACAGCCGATGTGAAATAAAGGAAAGTCAATTAGGAGCTTTGATCTACAACAGACGTCTAGAACTTTTCAATCTCCACTAATATGGAATGATGGAGAGCAATGCTTTCACAGATAATTCATAAATTATTCAACGGGTATCTTGTGAAGTGTATTTGTACGTTTTTTGTCTATCGTATTACTATTTTTACTCTCCACACTATAGAATAGTGTAGAGTCATGATTTCACAATTTTTAAACATATTTTTTTACATCAATTTCTCAACGGGTATCATGTAGAGAGTGCACACTGTGAGTTTCGTCGTGATGTGTTTGTATGTATTGCGTACGGCGTACGGAATTTTTTTTTTGTGTCCTCTCTATAGCCCAAACTATAAGTCCGATCGACTTCATATTTACATCATAATATGTGTAAAGTGCATAGAACTAGAGCTGATTAGTTTTCCATAAACAACTTTTAATTTCTTCTCGATGATTTCATCTTTACGTTGTTTTTTTGTGTCCTCTCTACAGCCCAAACTATTTACATCATATGTGTAAAGTGCATAGACCAAGAGCTGATTAGTTTTCCATAGATATGCGTTAATTTCTTCTCTATGATTTCATCTGTCCAAATTTTCAAAATTCTCTCACGGTCTGGAAAATCGAGTTTTTTGTACTGTTTAAAATTTCGATTCAACAAAAATTCATTCAAGAATACATTTATTTGTATGAAAATGTATATAACAGAAGTAAAATAGCTTCTGTAAGGGAAAATTGAGTGATCAACTTCATATTGATATTGTATGTGTCTCTATAGACAAGTGTATTTTTTACTCTCCACTTCTATCTTCCTCAAGGGGTAGGCAGTGAGAACCGAAGACCGCATTCTTCTATCTTGACACATACATCGCCTCATCAACATTGATACACCGTTTCATACATGCTCATCTTACTAGAAATGCAATTTTACTTAAAATTTCTCAACAGTTATCATGTAAAAATACATACTATGAGTTTCGTGACAATGTTTTTGTGTGTATGGTGTATTATGAAAGCTTTTGTCCTCTGGGAATCTTATATTTGTTTAGGAATCTAATAGAAATGTACTTCATAAAAATGCATTTATAGATTGTCAACATTTCAAGAAGAAAAAATGAACGTTTACTATGGAGTGTAGAGTTTAGTGTTGGCCACAACCAACTCGTTTATATTAATTAATATCTCACCTGGTATCGTAAAGGGGGCAAAATATGTGTTTCTTTGGGAGGTGTATGTGTGTTCTTTGAATTTTTGTGTCCTCTCTACATTCCAAACTACAGCTCAATCAATCTTATTAATTCATTAAATACCATACAATCTCAAAGCACCGCAACTGAGCTAAAAAACTAATTTCAGCAATATTGTTGGCTGTGGTTCATTCATTTAATATAACGGGACACGTAAAAAAACTAATTTCAGCATTATTGTTGGCTGTGGTTCATTCATTTAATATAACGGGACACGTAAAAAAACTAATTTCAGCATTAGTGTTGGCTGTGGTTCATTCATTTAATATAACGGGACACGTAAAAAAACTAATTTCAGCATTAGTGTTGGCTGTGGTTCATTCATTTAATATAACGGGACACGTAAAAAAAACTAATTTCAGCATTGTTGTTGGCTGTGGTTCATTCATTTAATATAACGGGACACGTAAAATGGCTCAAAAGATAAAATCAGATGCATTTTAATTTATGAAATACGAAACAAAATAATAATTTAAAAATAATCCAAAGCTTACACTCAAAATTTTCTTATAATTTCCAGCTGATATTTTTAAAATCGTTATAGTATTACAAAATAAACTTTCGTACAAATAAAAACATTTTCAAAATGAATCTATTCACGATAGAAAAATGTGGTTTTCGGCTATCTTTGCCTAGAACCCCCGTGAGGGACTTGACGTGATGGTATGTATGTATGGAGTAATATTATCTTTCATAAAATTTGCCTATATTATAATACGCAAATTGTTGAGTTTCACGATTTCTTATGATTCTCGTGACAAAAATAAATCGCGAAGTCGGTTAATATTCAAGGGCGATCAAACAATGAATACACAGAGTTAAAAAACTCAGGTATAAGTTTCACTGTATAATACAAATGATACAGGCCGGTAACAGTATAAAGACGAAGTAAAATCTGATCAATAACGGTCATATCAGACTTTTATAAAAAAAAAATAGAAACGAAAATATGTGATTTTTTAACCTTCGTGTTTTCTTCAAACTAATCAGAGTTTCATGTCGGGAATCGAACCTTGGAGACCAGCGTAAAGTCAAACGACAAAGCACCATGCCGCAGCATCAATATCACCAGGTATGATGCATTAGTTTAGATTAGAGAGTCTTGTATCACACGGCTTATCATCTTTGGAAAATTTGTGTCTCTCAACAAGATATATTCCCAATGTAGACTTGTACCTACACTAAAAGGTAGGATCATAAGCAATTTATTAGAAAAAAGAAAATGGTTGCTAAATAAAATGTTGACCGTCGTCTGCTTGACAGTCGTGCGAATTAATTTCGGTTTATTCAGCTTACAATTACCACCATAATTATAATGGATTAAAATCAAAATTCTGAAGGTGACGCGCAACCAATATACCTTTATCCTATCCTCCTAGTCTCTCTTCTCTCCTTTCCCTTCCCTTCCCTAGTTGTTGTATTTGTTTTTTTTTTGTGTATTTTCACACATTATTATTTACTATATTTTGCATCTTTTGTGAAAAATTCATGTAAATGGCAAACGCCGTAAAGTAAATAAATATTTGTGAAAGTATGTATGTGTGTGTAATGGTGTAAATGAGTGTGTGTATGAAGGTGTGTGTATGAATGTTTTTGGCTTGTAAACTGTTATTGTTTTTATATTATATTGATGGAATGCTTTTTTTGGCTCTAACACTGTAAAAATAATATTGTATCATTAAACTGTAAATGAGCTGTAGCTTCTCAAAGAAAATAAATAAATAAACAAATAAATAAAAATATTTTTACCATCAAAATGTATCTGTGTGTGTGCTGTGTACTATGTGCTGTGTGCTGTGTGCTATGTACGGCTTGTTTATTTTACATTATCTACTGACTAAACAACTCATTCGATTCTTTATTTTGCAAATTTGTATATTTAATTCTCAATTGGACCCCATTAGATTTTGAAGCATATCTGAATAGTCCTTCTCATTTTTTTAGCTGTCAAATATTTCAAAGTGACCCCAAGCTCAGGAAACTCAAAATTTGAAATATTTAGTTACAATTTGGTAAAATGGCACATCTTTTTCAAAAAATACCATTAAAGAAATATCAAGTTTTCATAATAAAATATTTAAATAAAAAATTATTGAACAAAATCATTTCATAAAAATGTTGAAAATTTTCCATACAAAATTTAAATATTTTGTGGAGCGACTTCGTAGTGATGAGTAAAGCGTTGGCCACAACCCACTCGTTTTTATAGTCATTTACGACATGATATATATATTTTTTTTATTTATTCTCACATTTTTTTTAATTTCCTTTTTAATAAAAATGAATATGTCCTTGTTAAACAAGTACATATACATACATCTTCCTAAGTTCCATAAAATAAGCATAAATGATTGTGCTATAGGTGAACGAAATCGGTCGAGGCAGGATTCGAACTCGCGACCACTGGATTACTAGCCCAGCGCACTAACATCTCTGCCATCGACCCATCTAACATTCACTTAATATAATTATATAAATGATCATTTAACTGTACTCGGTTTAACCGGAAGTGCCTCGGCCAAGTCCGAATTAATCCGAAGCCGAACGGATGTCAGAAGACTTCGTCACACACAAAGATGGTTTCTCCGTCGCGCCGGACTATTGTAGAATGTATGCGAATTAAATGCAGAAGACGGTGTATTTGTATTGCTTTTATTTTGCTTTAAAAAGGGGAGCTTGTGTTCTATCGTCGAACTATTTTAATAGAATACATTTCTTTAACCAGTTGGATAGTAGTATTACAGAATTGACTACAACTAGATCCTTCAAGGCTGCACTGATAAACTGGATAAAGATATCAGATAGGCACTATGCGGAGGTGGTTATCCGCCCGTCACTTCTGACCAGGCACATGTCATATTTATATTCATTTTTTTCTAATTGTATTTGCTTTTTTCAATATTTTGTACATTTTTTTTGTATTTTTATCATTCATTTTAAATTTTTTTTACTCTTGTTTACCTACATTTCTTTTATAACTTGTAAAATATGAAAATTACAGCTGAATAAAGATACTCAACTGTGTCAAATTACAGTCCCATAATAGGTTTTAGCCTAGTGGGGCGTTATTAGTTAGTTTGTATATGGTGTATTTGTTTTGTGTAATAAAAGTAATAAAAAAATTAAATATTATATTTTACTACGGAAAGTATAATATTTTATTAACATCTTTCTTTAATGTGCTACCCCATCAATTTAAGGATTATCATGATTTGGCGACAAAGAACACCACACAAACAAACAAATAAAACTGACAGAAGACGACATATCTATGAGATTTAAAATTTGTTAGGGCACAAGATGAAATACGATATCGAAAAAAAGGTTACTAAGATACTATTTACGTGGAATTTCCTGAAAATATCCCTTCTCATATTTCACTCTAAAGTCATAAATAATCCATCGACAGGAATGTAAAGGAACTACCCAAGCCGGATTTTCCCAGTAAAATCGCGTAAATAGAAAAAAAATCTATAAAAAGCTGCTAAAATTACAATATTCCTCCATACACTTCGCAAGTTTTTGTTCTGTCAAATAAATTATGAATATTTCCTCATAAATAAAGGATATTGTTATCATTCTCGTGTTTTCTCTCAGAAAGAATTATGTATGGGTAAGGGGAATGAAGGTTTACCTTAATTAATTATATCGGCGCTACACACGACTGAAACCACACGCTCCACATCTTGTCAATAACGTAGTTTATTGCATTAGCACGTCTCTACCGTGGTCTCATCGGTGAGTCCTTTCTAGCAGTTTCATATAACACATTAATACGTAGTTTGAAGGTCCCGGGCTAAAACCTTTTCCGGAAAGTTTGGGTCCGGCAAAACCGGACGGAAATGGGGCAAGAGGGATTCTCCGGAGTGTGACTGTAGAGCAAATAACCAGACTACACACCTCGTAAAGGAGTGGCTGACGAAGAGATATCCGGGGGAGGTGGTTGGATATCCGTGATGCAACACCGGAAGCCGTGCAGTAATTGCCTGGATGAGAACCGGGGCTTAAAATTATCTAACAAATGACGCAGCCGACCTCGGAGAAAAACATATGCCAATGCCTCACAAAAAGTAAAGAAAGTAAGTAATACGTAGATTTTCTTTGGCCATATATTTTTAAAGCAAGTAATACGTAGATTTTCTTTGGCCATATATTTTTAAAGTAAGTAATACGTAGATTTTCTTTGGCCATATATTTATAAAGTAAGTAATACGTAGATTTTCTTTGGCCATATATTTTTAAAGTAAGTAATACGTAGATTTTCTTTGGCCATATTTTTTTTGTGTGTTAATGTCAATGAATTACAGTGATAAGAAAAAAATAATATATTTTAGATATTTATCTTCTGTTTGGTTGCAGCATGTTTTCCAACAAAAATTAAATTATAGGTATATGTGACAGGTACCTATAGTGGGATGTTGAGTTCGTTTACATGATGTTTATAAATGCGACTGTCCCAAAAGAACGATAAATGAGAATTGAATCAGGTTTTGATTGGTGGGGGTATATATAGGCTACTTTGTATACCCCCACAAAAATAATAAATTGCGAACTGGTGATTGAGAGAGGTACCGTAAGTAAGATGAAATTAAATGTCCTAAGGTGGTTTAACCACAAAAAAAGAATGAGTGATGACCTTGTGACAAAAAAGAATATAAAAGGCTGATAAAAAATTAATGAAAAGTATAAATTGGCACGATCACATAAATGGAATTTTGAAACATGGAGACGTTAGAAGAAAGAATAGTACAAGAGCGTGTATGAGACGATACGTGGATATGAATAAAGCGAGAAGTGTATGAAAAGAATAGTACAAGAGCGTGTATGAGACGATACGTGGATATGAATAAAGCGAGAAGTGTATGAAAAGAATAGTACAAGAGCGTGTATGAGACGATACGTGGATATGAATAAAGCGAGAAGTGTATGAAAAGAATAGTACAAGAGCGTGTATGAGACGATACGTGGATATGAATAAAGCGAGAAGTGTATGAAAAGAATAGTACAAGAGCGTGTATGAGACGATACGTGGATATGAATAAAGCGAGAAATGTATGAAAAGGGTGTAAATATATAGTTTTTGAAACCATTGTCGCAATTTTAAATCATACAGCATTGAATAAAAATCAAAAATCATCACAGACGCACAAAAATAAAATGAGAAATACGACTCAAGCAAGCAAGTCGATTTTCAATATCTGAAATAAACAAACGTTCACCTGTTTATGCCGTGTCGCGAATATAGCATTAATTTCGCATATAGACTAACAAATTCTCACACAAGAAAAGGACTACGAATACCTTCATATATTTATAACAAAATTCTTGGTTGTTGATAGAGAGAGGGAGGGCGGAAGAAGAAGGAAGGGAATATCTTAATGCCATCGAACGAGCATGGTAATATTAAATGAGGGGAAATATTGCAAGAAAACGGATAAGAAATTTGAACGAAGTAAAGGGTAAATTGAAAAAAACACTATGGAATACCGCAAATATTACAATACGAAATTTCGTGGTGAGATTTTTGCTAATAAAAAAAAACATAAATATTTATATGTGAAATAAATACAGGGAGCGGCAGAAATAACTCCCCAATTTGAAGGGCTATTAAAAAAATACGTAATAGATTTTAGTCAAAGTTTTATTATACCACAATAAGAATAATCATTGCCATTTATTGTAAACATAATATCTAAATGATTAAAGTTTCAGTTACTTAAAAATAATACCTATCACTTAAATGGCGACCGTCATTGTCTATACACGACTGAAGCCTCGGAGATTGAAAGTACACGGAGCGGCAGAAATAAATCCCGAATTTGCCACCGTCGTAGCTCAGCGCTAGTGGTAGTAGGCGAGTCCGGACTGAAGAATAAAGTCTACAAAAACAAACCGAGGACAACCGACGAACTTAAAGCTGCTATCCGACACGAAATCGCGGAAATTCCACAAGAGATGACGAGGAGAGTAATGCGCAATTTCCGAGTGAGGACATGATGCATTTCACGATACAAATAGTTCGCATATGATTAACTCATCTTAATCGGTTATTAGTCGCAGACGAAACATCTTCGAATGAAAAACACTGAAAAGGAATATTATGAAACAAGTCGATCCAAAAGGAATATTATGAAACAAGTCGATCCAAAAGGAATATTGTGAAACAAGTCGATCCAAAAGGAATAATATGAAACAAGTCGATCCAAAAGGAATATTATGAAACAAGTCGATCCAAAAGGAATATTATGAAACAAGTCGATCCAAAAGGAATAATATGAAACAAGTCGATCCAAAAGGAATATTATGAAACAAGTCGATCCAAAAGGAATAATATGAAACAAGTCGATCCAAAAGGAATATTATGAAACAAGTCGAACCAAAAGGAATATTATGAAACAAGTCGATCCAAAAGGAATATTACGAAACAAGTCGATCAAAAAAAAAAATGAGGACACACTTTTCAAAGTTTCTTTCACGTTGAAAATGAAGAATAAAAAAAAAATTTCACGTCATTCTGTAGCTTGTTTATTTATTTATTTACGGTATATAACAACCATTTACATAGAAAAGAACAAAAAATAACATAAAAAAACATATCATAAACACATCATTTAAGTGCATAAAAAATAAAAAAAATAATCAAGTATTAAGAAAAAAAACAAGAATGTTCAAAAGAATGACTTATATGTATACAAATACATAGTATAGTAATAAAACAAAAAAATAAATAATTCGTAATGCCAATGTCAAAAACAAAATTTCAAACGCAGATGTTTTATACAGCAAGCAAAATAAAACAAATAATGTGGAAAACATCAGGTGATGGTTATTTATGTTGTAGGATAAATGGACTGTAAAAAAAACTATCTCACCGATGCTTCCTTTATTGCTGTTTTTTATGCGCACTGGTCGAAACATCCACACGCGGTGATCTTCAAACTTGTACTATACTTTTTTTCACTTGTCACTTATTGTCACACAAAATTATTGCAACTTATCTTTCAAAGTGACAATTCCCGAAAACATCGATGAGGGCACAATGGCCAGGAAGGGATACATGGAAATATGCTTCTACACATAACCTACATAATATATTGTGAAACTAAATAAATGGTACCTACTACAATCAGTACACTAATTCTGTGTGAAATACAAAAATATCAACTGCGTACACAAATTCTAAAAGTTTCAGAGCTCTAACTAGTCGAGAGTTAGTTAAAAATCAATTCCAGTACTGACAAACAGGTTAAATAAAAGTAAAAAATAATACGCCAAATTCGATATTTACGTAGTCACTACGTAACGAAATCCACTGACAAATCTAATATATATTTTTAGATAATCCATTATAAACCGAAACGCTACTCAACACTTCTCAGTTCATTTGAGCTCTGATTTTCAAATGACGTCAATGAAGTTTATTCTTCAGTGAAAAGTTCAAAGGTACAAAACGAGTAACAGATAGGCAAATACGAATCATACCGCGCCGTAATGTATTTTACAGACTCGTATCAGAAACTCCCTCGTGGGTAGTATACAATTTTTCAAAGCACTCTATGGACAAACTACATACAATACCAAAATACTCTTTGACTAAATTATCCGAAAGGGGACTAAAGACTACACCTGCTACATTTCAACGACTAGTAGCCACAAAGGGTAGACTGTTGCAGGAAATAAAATTGAATGGCGAATTATGCCATGAACATAACGTACAAGATTTGATTCCAGTATAACTTTGATAGATGCTAGTAAGACATGTGGTCTTACTTTTGACTTCAAATTCGAACCCTATTTTAATTTTTTTCGCGAAGAACCTACCTTTGTAATGTTCTTTATTGACTGTCGTTACATTGCACTCGCGTAGGCACCTGCCAATACAGTGACTTTCTGCCGTGTCAGAGTGTCATTGTATTGGTAGATTCAGACGTTGCGTCTGAATCGTTGTGACAATTTAATGTAATGACAATGGCGTACATATTTTATAGAAATTGATCTTTGATAAATTGCTTATTTTTATCCTTAAAAGTATGCTGGGCTAAAATCTTTTTTTTTGTCTCAGTTCAATTATTCCTTCTTTTTTTTGTTTTATCTTATTAGTTCATCATTTGTTTTCTTTTTGTTTTCCTACATATATGTATATGTGTATTTTAAACTTTCCTTTTAACTGTGCAAAGTAATGTCTTTTTTATAATTTGAATGGTCAGAAGACGTTGATTGTACCTACCTAATTATGCACAATAGCCATGCGGGAGATACCTGTTATTGGAGCACTGGAGATTCTATTTTTTTTTGTTTGTGTTGTTCAGTGTTCTGTTGGTGTCTCTGTATATTAAATAAATAAATACGATAGGTGGGTATGTTTCAATCGTAATAGTAGATAATTTGAACGTACGCAGGCGATAGGTAGGTACGTTGTAAATGAAAATTAGAAGTTGGGATCGGATTCAAGTGTCAAAAGTAAGGTAATGGAAGAAATGAAGGAAGAAATGAAAGAAGAAAGAAGGCATGGAATAAATATCATTCAAGTAAAATAAACGCCTCCTTGCATGATGGTTTAACACTTAATATGAATTAAACATGCACCAAAAATTTTTTTTTTTGGAATTTATCTATGGAGTCATATATTTACAACGAGAATTCACAAAATACAGTGATTTATAAAATCAGAAGAGATAAATCAAATATGATGTAATCCATTTTTAACAATGCCAAGCGCAAACCCAATCATAACATGAAAAGATTTTTGTCCAGCGTAGATCTATTATTGTAATTTTAAACAAACCAATACCTTTCCGGAATACTCAAATGCCCATAGAAAATCTAAGAAAAACTATACATACCTATATGAACTAATTACATAGAAACGAGGATACCGACATCGGTGGATCAAAAAATATAAATTTTCTGAAAATTCCGTAAACCTTCCACTCTATTTGAATACAAATGATCACATTGAACTGGAATACAAAGGAAAAATAAAAAGCGCCACAAAATTCACACCGTTGGTAAGATTTGCATGTTCACACGAGATGTGAAGATATAAAATGGCATGAAAGATAAGAAAAGTAATGAATAAATGTCACATTACCGGGGTTCAATCGAATACCTTCAAGTAATAATTCAATAATTTCACAAGTCGTCCAAGGACATATACGGTTTCACAATGTATACATGGAAGAGTGTAGGAAAACTCGATTAGTTAAACTGAAAATAGTTTTCCGGGCACGTAATCTTTGGGATTCGATTCTGAGTAGGGGTTGTGAAAAGGGTACGGTACGCCGCCGTGAGATTAGGAGGAATCGGGCAAAGGGTTGCAAAATTTAGATTTGTATGTGGCGCAAAAGCGCGGTATTAAAAAAATATTCAATGGGATCTTTTATTTATTACCCAATTTATTTTTAATATATATTTATGAAGTTGGGTTTCAAACGAAAGATATTATTAAAAATAAAAACACATTGTTCTGTTCACTAAATACATATTTTTTTCCTATTCATTCTTGAAGGTCGTGTCCATCTTGGAAAACTATTGCTGTCTAAGGCTTTGCTTCTGAGAGATCAGATCTTTGTTAGGTTGCTTCAGTTTAAAGAGCTTTTTACCTTTAATAGCTGGCTATAAGTTGATGAGGATAATAATAACTTACTTGAATGTTTGTTTGCTAGTTAGATAGTCACTGGTCACATGCACTGGTATATTTCACTTGGGCACTGGACACATAAATTGTACATGTTATTTATGAATTCACTGATTTGATTGAATTTTGATGATGTCGATCGACAAATGATTTGTACTAACTAGATTTTTACTGTGGTGTATAGGAAAGAGATTTTTATTGTGGTGTATATACATAGGTTGTATCAATCTTGCATGGAACGCATTAAAATTTTGAAAATAGTTGTATAGATAATGATTGAATTGTGCGTTAAAAAATCAAATTATCCAAATTTTTAGTTCACTAATCACTCAGAGAGCAACTAAGAGACAAGAGAGGTTTTCGAAAAAAATATATTCCGAATTCTAGATCATTTTTAAGTGGAATTCAAATCAATAACCCTCAGGGGTGATAAAATTGTTCACACCGATATTATTAAAAGAAAGGGGTTTCATGGGCTACTTTGCGTGCAGCATATCTTCGCTATAACTGTTCATACTAGCAAAAGCAAAAATGCGAAGGATTTTATTACAGTCCCCATACACGGAACGAGACCATAGAAGCAGTTTTCCACGAAATTGGAAAAACATCTTTTCGGGAAATCATCTCTATTCGGAAAGTTTTTTACAGGTTGAGTGGGTCCACAAGAAGACTGTCTACCTGGAAAGCATATAGAAAAGAAAAAGAATCTCAATTTTAAAAAATGTCGCGTGATAAATTATAAATCCATCGATGTATGTAAACTAAGAGGATTTTGAACATGTAATTGATAATTTATTAAGGACACGAATTAATACAGGTACACAAATAAATATGATAATCATCACAGTTACCATTAATGTGGGTATGACAGAACGTCCCCTGAGATCGAATCTACATACATACAGAGTAAGAATGTATTTAGAACCCTTTCTGAATTAGTAAACTTGGATAGAAAACCACGGAAAACTCACCAGGGTAAGACATAATAGAGAGAAAATCTAATTGAACCTTACGAAATCTACCGACGTAATATGCGAGATAAACACATTTGTGCGTAGAGAGAATTTCGATGTCAGTATTAAACATTGTAATATTTACTACCCATACAAATTCACTGTTTGCCGAGACAAATTAAATGTTTTGAATCCAATTATTAACAACTGCTGTCTAAAAGACTATTTCTTCCTTTATAATTGCTTTAAACCAAAATACACTTCAAACATTTCCTAAGTTCCCTAATTCACGAGGGTAAATATATATAGAGGAAGATACAACAAAACGCAAAATTAATCGCTATCAACATACAATTATTGCGTCAAATTCAGTAACTTTTGGGAATAAGATAGGAACGTTCTAAAATTTTAGAATGAAGGTCTTGTGAACTTAATTTCGTAGTCTGTCACTGACGTTGTTCCTGAAACGAAAATCTACAAAATTGACGAGGGACTGTTCAGCCCACGTGCCTTGTCATATAGCGCATGCGCGAAGATTTTATCGGCACAAATTTTGGCGTAGTTTTTTTTTATTTATATGTTGGTAAATGAAAATCCATCTAGACATAAAAAATAAGTATTATTAAAAATCATATAATTACCTAAAAAATATGTTAAGAAATATAATTTATTTGAAAAATATGATCAAATGCGAATATACAATAAACTCTCTCCTAACGTCAAATTGCAAAGGTATTAATAACATCTTCCTGTAATTCAATATATAAAGCAACTCGCTCACCCGAGTCGCTATTATTAAAGATTAACTGAACCCAACCAAAAATTAAGAAATGGGATTTACGTACACATCATACTACTATTTCGCTGTCGTAAAAATTCCCCTTGATTCATCTGTCGCCAGACGCTAGTGTTTGAATAGACAACATTAGCGCATGCGCATTATGACAAGGCACGATGGCCGTACATGCGCTCGTCAATATTAGTGCACCGTAGATAATATTTTGAACTCAAATTGTCTATGGCGCAGACTACGCATGCGTACTGCGCACTGTTCGGCCATGTTTATTTATGTCATATCGCCGTGATGTCGCCTAACCAAACATTTCAATTGATCTGCACTAATATTATTTGGTTTAAATAATCCTTTATTTTTCATAAACAACTGATGTTCCGTACTGTTGTGAAAATAACTAATAAGGTGTGAACTAAACTAAGAACGTTTTGACAACTTATTCGACTAATATGTGGTTATAGAATAGAGAATTGGACTAATTCGTGACTTAAATAACCACATTTTAGAAGATAAACAAATAAAATGAATAATATTTAATTCACATGTTATGAATAATTGAGGTAAGTTCTCACGAAAACGGCGCTTATATAAAAGTGTCATATCCAATGATATGACTCTTTTCAAAGATTATAGTATACTGTCCAGATTCCCGGCAGGTTAAGACAAACCAATTAATCCGACCCTAGGGTTTCGAAATGAATCCCACACCTCACAGGGGCTGGTAAAATCCTGATATCTGAATTATTAACTCTGAATTGAATATGATGTTATCAAAAGGTTGAAGAGCTAAGCCCGTTTGTGCAGGTTCCTATCATGAACAAGGTGAAAGGCCGAATTATAAAATGAGAATCATACAAATTATGTTTCAAGCAATTAATTACAGCTTTAAATTACTATGAATTATATTTTTGAAACGTTAGCGCCACGAGAACTTAAATTATGAAGATTTATTATTTCTAGTAAAAAAAATATATCAAAACATTTTTAGCAAAATATTTTAGTACTTATTTTTTTACTAAAAATGAACAACAAAAAACATTGTATTTTTCACATTTATTTTTCGTTTTAACGTTTTCAGATTTAATGCATCTTCAGTAACAACTTAAAAGTGACTGATTCGACAAATGTCATCCTACATTGGTGAGTGAGAGCGTGTCGGGTATGGTGGGGGTAGCTGTGGTGGTTGTGGGCGGGGTGTATGTGGCTGGTGTATCTATTGTATTTTTTTAATAATAATATAATTTTAATAAATTAAAACATTTCTATATAGAAATTTAAAAGTTATGTTAAAACATTAATGTCTATGAAATTATTCATGTCCAGAAATTTAAGTGTATGTATTTAGATTTTTAAAGGAAAAAATGTTTGAATAAAAATATAACCATTAAAACAAATAATATCAAATATGAAATTAATTTAGATGGGTCGATGGCAGACCGGTTAGCGCATTGGGTTAGTAATCCAGTGGGCGCGAGTTCGAATCCTTTCTCGACCGATTTCGTTCATCTATAGCACAAGCATTAATGCTTATTTTAGGGAACGTAGGAAGATGTATATGTACTTGTTTAACAAGGACATATTCATTTTTTGTAAAAAAAATTCTAAATACGGTTCGAAATAATCCAACTGTCGATTCGTTCATGAGAATTCAATTCTCTGAATGAATCGACATTATTAAGCCAAGATGCATTTTGCAATTGTATGGCGTAGTGGACTTTTTGCATGGTAATAACACCAACTAGAGGTCTCGCAGCATATATGTTCCCATACATGGATTTACTCGGAATTCGGAGTAGAACATTTTATGTGAGTTTTGTGTGTGTGTCTGTGTGTGTGTGTGTGTGTGTGTGTGTCAGTCTCCCCCTTATAACTTTTGATCCGCTCAATTTACAGAGCCCAAATTTTCAGAATATATAAACAGTTATAGGCCTACAAAACTTTTATACTTTGAATATTGGTTTCAGTCAGGGGTTGCCAATTTTTGAAATTTTGGTTTATTTTTCCATATATCTCAGAAACCATAAAAGCTAGAACGCTGAAAATTGGTATAAACATAGACAAATAAGTTTTTTTTTTAATAATTCCAGGGTTTCTCAAACATTTTTTACTAAGAAAAATATTTTTTATGATAAATTTATGAGTTTAACTGCCTATATTTCCAATTTTTTTTTAAATATCGAAAAAACCGAAACACCCCAACTAGATAATTTAATTTTCTATGATAAATATTAACATTGTACTAGCACATCTCAAATTTTTTTTAACAATTTTAATAAAAAATGAATTTAGTGACGACATTGCTTCATACAATTTGTATGGTATAAGTAGCCTACACACAATATCTAAGAAGACTTATAAAATTGTTTGATACTAATCTCCAAACATACATACCATCATGCTGTTTTGATATTCTGGGTAGGATCAAAGGACTGACCTCCATACTATCCTATCTTGACATACATACCTAGGTACATGTGTTGTATAGAAAACCAAATATCTTAAAATATTAAATAATTTGTATTTATGGGTTTACAGTTTGGTACTTATTCTTCAACTATACGTACTATCGCTATCGACAGTTGGATCTCATGTGTTACATGCAACTAGTTTAGTAACTTGTTATGCTGCATATCATTATATGCATACTTATATATACTCCCTAAGACAATTCCGCTGTATTAGGAGACGAATACCTGCGCGGCTATCACGTAGAAATGGCTCGTGTCATAAACTCCGTGTTGTATATGAAATAGTATTTAATTACGCGCATGACATACTGAATATTTCTTATTTTTATGTAAATTGTATATCATGGATAATTTGTAATAACCAAAGTATCAATTAAACATTTGTTAATTATTGGTTAAATACACCACAAAGAATAAATAAGTTGAAGTATCCTCACACTTATAAATACAATAAGTTTTGAATGGAATCCAAAAGCCAATGTGTCATATAAATGTCAAGAATCTGAAAGCGTGTCTATCATATCGGTAATTAACAGAGAAAAATGTGATATTTTTAGACATTTTCACAGTAATTGTAGAGTGGAAACTAATCACACTGTTCCGCATTTCCCAAGTGATTTTTCAAACGACACCACTCACTCGGTTAAGTGATTCTAAGTATTTCGACTATTTAGGATGCTAATGTAGGCCGTTCCTTTAGAGACACTTTATTTCAAGGATTCTTTTCACCAAGACTATCTAAATAAAAAAGTAAGTTGATAATTTAAAATGAAAAGATTATTATTTTTTGTTTACATTCTTTAAACGAAAATTTAAAAATTTAATTATATAGAGAATGAGAGAAATTAGAAAGTATTTAAAGATAAATCATGGAGATGAAATGAAAGGATATCAATCATTCATTCATTCATACCATCACGGCATATCCCAATGTTGAGTTACGAGGTAGAGGTGTGCGGGTGTAATTTGCAAATTGCTATATGAATCCCCTAACATTAAATAAAAAAATATTTTAATAAAAAACTAATCAGCTCCAAGTATATGCACTTATTACATGAATACACATATTACATGAATATGAACTTGAACTTGGATTCGACGTCGGAAAATATCCGAGAGGAATTGTAGCCTTTTGACACAGCCCTCTCGAAGTTTGTCCTCAGGTACTTGACGACGGGGGCCGTGACGTTGTCCACGAAATGATAGTACTTCGATGATCTAGCTATTGAGTAAGTTTCTAGAAAGGGACATTCTACATGCGAAAACCAACCTGGGGGGCATGTCTGGTCCAACCGACGAAATCAAAACCCTCAAGATTACCCATATCATGGATATAATTATTGGTGACAGGAAAATTATTCGAAAAACAATTTTCCGAATACACAATTATCAGAATTTACAATTGTTCGAAATTGTTCGAAGTTCGAATGACGTCATGTTGGTAGTATTGTGAGAGGAATAAACCATAGATTTTCATTATAATATACTAGATGTCGTAGTTAGCAAATTTTGTATGAATCGAAGTGAGGCATTTTTCCGGGGGATTTTTGACGTTTTTCTACATCGTTTTTCCATAGAGAATAACGACTAATGTGAATTGTTTTCGGATTTATTTGTCGTAAAAAACACTTTGTTAATTTATATTTAGAGAAAAGTTATTTAGGATGTGTTGAAATGTAAGGAAAACTGAAATATGTTGCCAACCAAAACAAATGACTCACTTTTTGCACGGAGAACTAGATCTACATAGTATAATAAAAATCTATGGAATAAACAACATGGCGACGCATCGCGCTGTCAGATATCCTAGGATGTACACCGATTTTTTAAACCTAAACCTACAAAACATTGGTAAAAATAGGTTGGTTAGGTTTGTTTGTAGTTATAATTGCGACTGGCGTGAGCCATATAATATTAAAATAAAATAACTAAATTGCTGTGAATACTAGATAAACTGTTTGTACATGATGTGTCAAAATCAAAAACTGGTGTACAAACTAGGCTATCCCGCGCTGTCTAACATCAATTATTAAAAATGTGCAAACATACGTACCCAACAATAATACAACAAGTAATAATGTCTTCACCGAATATATTTTACTGGCAACAAATATGTCAAAGGAGGCAACATAATGACACAAAAATATATTAAATTCGGTTAATTGGTTTTCCAACAAATGTTAGTTCGAATAATTTGCTTTCGGACAATTGTCATTCTGATAACTGATTTTCGAAAAAATGTTATTCGTACAATTGTGTATTCGAACAATTGTGTTTCGAAGAATTTTCATGTAATCATAATTATTATATGGAGTTCTATGACATCTAAAGATATTATAGAACTCCATGTAATAATAATATCCATGATATGGGTAATCGTGAGGGTTTTAATTTCGTCGGTTGGACCAGATTTGCCCCCGTGAATTAGACCGAAAATTTCAAGATTTTTGACGATTCCTATAAGTTAAGAGTTTTTACTATATTTTTATAACCAGTGTTTGACGTCGCATTCGATAAGAGTGGATATTTTTAAGAGTATACGTATGAGATACATCGTTAAAATTATAACTATTGAAAAAAAATTTAAACAAACGGAAAAAAACGCGAAAAATATTTTTTACAATAAAAATATATGAATCCGGTTAATTTGGTTAAGTACAAACACAGGGCCAAAAGATTAATCAAAACGAAAGTAATTCAGCATGAAAACAAAGTCAAATCCCCACACTATTCCGTTCATCTTTCATTTTTCTAATTCATTATTATTTGTGAACCGCCCATAAGAAGATGAACCTTTTGTGTGACGAAAGAAATTGAAGCTCTCCAAATAATTACTTTGGCCTCAAACCATTTCTGAAAGTCAAAGAAGCAGATCATAAATCTCTATCACAATTATACATACTAAATATATTTGAAAATTGATGAAAAATCCGTCGAATCATAAAAAAATAAATTAAGAGGTTGACTGCTGCCACCCTACCTATTTTTTCAATTTGAATTTACATCATTACTACAAAACGAATCATTTTGAAAAAAATAACCTAGTTAGTTTTTAATTATGTTCTGTATATATTCTTGTAGGAAAATAATAAGCATACCCCGATTTTTGACATTTATCTTAAATTTCTAAAAAACTATAAGGTATAGAGCATTATATTTTTTTATAAATTAAAGAAGATCAAAATATCTGGAAAAATACGATGTTACGTTGCATTAATGCATCAGGTTAAGTTAATAAACCAAAAAAAAATATTTCGCAATGGCACTGAATGGAAAATAAATGTTTTTTAGGTTAATTTGCTAAACCTGAAGCATTAATGCAACGTCACATCATATTTTTCTAGATATTTTGTGTTCTTTAATTAAAAAAAAATATTTTTGAACTACGCCTTATATTTTATTAAAAATATAAGATAAACGTTGAAAATCGGGATATGCCATTATTTTTCTACAAGAATTTATACAGAACAATATCAAAAAGTAATATTTTTCTTTCTTAATACCAAAACTATCTAAATTATTTTTTTAAAACGATTTGATAATAAATAATGATGGTATATCAAATTGAAAAATAGGTACGTTGGCAGCAGTCCCCCCCTTAAGGAAGACGGGTTTGATTTGTCCCAAATTTAAAAGATAATTTACAATAGCCGTTTTTGGACTGATAGATATTTTGTTCGTAGCAAAATAAGAAGGAATAGAGTATTTTATAAAAATTTATTGTGAATTCTTCGAATTCTCAATTTCGAAAGTCTCCCGCTTTAGCCTTATACTCGAATCCTATCCCAATTTCGAATTCTCGTTTAGAACCTACATATCTACCTGTCTCCCGTGTACATTCATATTTTCTACTAAAGGATGTCCCAAAGTTGACGTAAGATTTGAATTTGCCGACATTTGTGCAGTAAATACTTAGCAACCATAAAAAAAAACAATTTGACGGCTGAAGGTTAGTATAAATGGAACATTACACGATACAACAACGTGTTTTCACTATCGAGCAATATCTTCAATTATTCAATTACCTACATAAGATTTCTTGAAAAGGGGTGTCATCTGTGCGAGACACTGTCACCTCATTTATGAGGTCTGTTGCTTTCATTGTTTACAAATAAACTAATTTCTCAATAGATGGCGTTACAAAAAAGGTTTCTTCGTAACTTCATAGATGGCAATAGTATAAATCCTTATTTTCAGGTGAATAGTTACACATTATTCAAATATATAGAACTTACCAGACAGCAGAAATACCCAGAAGGATAGGACTAGGTTGGGCAGCCTTTGGGAAACTTAAAAATGTCCTAAAAAACAGAGATATTCTCACATGTCTGATAAGAAAAGTTTTTGAAACATGTATCCTGCCTGTGCTTACGTATGGTCTGGAAACTATCACGCTAACTGCGAGGACCATACATAAGCTAAAATGCACTCAGAGATCCATGGAAAGACAAATGATAGGCGTAAAATTAAGATTACCAAGTTATTATTATATATATTATAAAATAAAAAGTAAAATTAAGAGACAAAATTAGAAATGAAGAAATCAGACGCCAGACAAAAGTTGTTGATGTCATGGATCGAGTTGCAAAACTTAAATGGCAATGGGCAGGTCATGTTGCCAGACAAGGTACGGACAGATCGGCACCCAGAATTCTAAATTGGAGACCATGGGATATGAAAAGGGGAATAGGCCGGCCCTAGAAAAGGTGGGCCGATGATATTGTCCCTGTCGCTGGAAACAGATGGGTTCAAAAAGCCCAAAAAAAAGACGAGTGGAAGTTTTTAGAAGAGGCCTACATCCAGCAGTGGAGAGATGGCTGAGAAAAAAGAGAAGAAGAAGATAGAACTTACATTGATAATGGAACTCAATAAGAAGCCACAATTGGTGAACGTTGCGCAAGCGCATTAAGTGATCACGTAAACCAGCCGATGACAGGTCGTAAGCCTTGTAGGTGCCTTGAGTTCCTGGTTCTTCTATAATATCCCAACTTCGTCTCTATTGAGATGTTAAAAAGTTTGTCAATAAAAATATTACTTGAGAAGTGTTGAGCAATCGTGTTACTTTTCTTCCGAAAACCGACATAGTTTTTTTTTTCAAATTTTAACAGGACCCGGCGTCTTTTTTATAAATTGGAAGAATATGAACCAATAACCATGATTGCTTTATTACGTTAAATCAGTTTTTCAAACGAGTTTGACTTTGGGAGTCACGATTTTTCGAAATGAATCTTAATCTCAATAAACGTTAAATAAACGTTAAGAAGATTTCGTAATAAAACGATGTATGACAGGGTAAGAAATGAGGACATAAGTAAATAATGTAAGAGAAAGAAAGATGTCATTAATAGAATGAAAGTGAAAACATTAAGATGGTTTGACCACATGGGGAGAATGAATGAGTAACTCCTGACGAAGAAAATATACAGTGCGAACAGGAATGGAATGAGATGTCGGGGACGCCCAAGAGAGGGATGGCACAACCATGTGAAAGATATCCTGAAAGACGGAAATGTTAGAAGCGTGAACAATAGAAGAACATCCATGAGACATAGTCTGCGCCTTAGACAATTTGACTTCAAATTATCATCTATGGTTCACTAATTGTTGAAGAAAAAGGGACATTTTCTTGTACTGTATAGTCTGTGTTTGAATAGTGTTTGACTTGACTTGTTTTGTACTTGTACAGGAAGGTGATTGCTGTTAAAAATATTTCAGAATAAAGAAACCATCGTGTGTGTGTGGTAATCTTTCGTCTTTTACTTTCATAAAATACCACTTATTTGCACTTGAATATCCCAACAGGTTATGGGCCCAGGTGTGTGAACTTAAAAAGAGTGCTAATAAGATCGTGGTTTATAATTTGTGTTTTATAATTTGTGATAGTGACAGAAGCACGTGTTCTTTGTACGCGGCTATGGAGACCACATCGCAAATCAAATTCGTCGGTAACAACTACAGGCAGTGGAAGTTTCAAATTTCCTGTGCATTAAAGGCCAAGGGTGCATATGATGTTCTGAGTACAAATAAACCGCCAAAGGAAGAAAAGACAGAGAGAGAAGTATGGGAAAAGCGTGATGCTCTAGCAATGTATATAATGTCTTCAGCAATGGACTATAACATCATACATGTTATAGAGTCATGCAACAGTGCGAAAGAAATCTTGGAAAAATTGGATGCAATATATGACAGAAAGGGTGAATTAGGAAAAATATTTTTGTATGAAAAATTCTCTACGTGCAAATTAGATACTAATGAAAATGTTGCTTCATATATTTCAAGAATTGAAAACATTGCAAAACAACTACGAGACGCCGGAGAAAATGTTAGTGACCTATTTATAATTACAAAAATTGTTGGTGGACTACCAGAAAAATACAAATCATTTCGACAAGCATGGTTATCGATGGAAGAGGCTAAACAAACAATAAACAATCTTACGGCCAGACTAGTCGATGAAGAGATGTCAAATAAAGAAGAAATGACTGCATTGTCAACTTCAAAGAAGTGGGATCAATCCAAAAAGAAATTCAAGAAGATCAACATAAAGTGTTTTAATTGTAATAAGAAAGGGCACTTTGCGAAAAATTGTTGGGCTGATAAAAAGGACAAAGAAAAGAGAAATTCAGCATTTAATGTGAGTGATGACTGCTGTGATACAAGTGACTGGCTACTCGATAGTGGAGCGTCAGCACATATGACAAGTAATCGGAGCTACTTTACAAATATGAAAGAAATAGAACCACTTTCTGTTATACTTGGTGACAACAGTGAACTACAAGTGATAGGAATCGGAAATATAAATATTAAAAACTATGTCGATGGACATTGGTACGATTCCATGATGAAGGATGTATGGTACGTTCCAAACTTGAAAAGGAACTTGTTTTCTGAAGGTGTTGTAACAAAATTAGGAATGAAGGTTACAAAAGAAGGAAACACAGCAAAAATATTCAATAAAGGTAGTTTAGTTTTGATTGCTCAAAGATCTTCTAACAACTTATATAAAATGTTAATAAAAACAGTTACAAATAACAAAGAACTGAACTCTGTAGACATTCAAAGATGGCATGAGAGACTGGGACACATCAATTTCAAAACAGTGAATGAAATGATTAAATCTGGTGTTATTAAAGCCACAAGGTGTAATATCGAACAATTTTGTGAAGCGTGTTGTTATGGGAAGCAAGCACGTAAGTCATTTAAAACGACAGAAACTCCGAACATTAGTAATGGTGAAGTAATTTTCAGCGACCTGTGTGGACCGTTCAATGTAGAATCAGTTAGTGGAGCTAAATACTTTATAACTTTTACAGATGGGAAGAGTAATTATAAAGTTGTTAAATTCCTCAAGTATAAAGATGAAGCTTTAAGCGCTTTTCAAGCATATGTTGCCTTTGTGGAGACTAATTTCAATATACGTGTCAAGAGACTACACACTGATAATGGCACTGAGTACTGTAACCGAAACTTCAAACACTTTATAGATACGAAAGGCATTGTTCATTAGAGAACGGCGCCATATACTCCTGAACAAAATGGGAAGAGCGAGCGCGCCAATCGAACCATAATGGAGAAAGTGCGCTCCATGCTTCATGCTAGAGACTTGCCAAAATACCTGTGGGCAGAGGCAGTGAACACCTCCGTGTACATCCTCAATAGGACAACTGACAAAGATGGTACGTCTCCATATGAAAAGTTGACAGGAAGAGCACCAATTGTAACACACTTAAGAACATTCGGTTCAACTGCATATGTACATATACCAAAAGAAAAACGTACAAAACTAGATCCAAAGAGTCGTAAATTGATACTCGTTGGGTATGAAGGAATTTCAGAGAATTACAGATTATTCGACATAAAAACAAGAAATATAACAATATCTCATGATGTAATCTTCAATGAAGACGAACCGTGTCAAATCCAGGAGTCAGAACATATTGACAGCCTGACTCCATTATTATATGATCAACAAGAAGATGATTACTCATTAGAAGTCCAGGATACCAACTCTGATATCACATCTAAACAACCAGAAGACACATTGCTAACAGATGATTCTGTAAAGGATCCTAGTGAAGATGAGATTGAAATTCGTGCCGAAAGAAGTACTAATTTGAGACCTAGACATAACTTAAAAAAACCAAAAAGGTATGAAATAAATCTAGTTGAAAGTATTCACATTCCAGAAACATACCAAGAAGCCATAAACAATGAAAACTCTTCAGAATGGAAGAAAGCTATAGACGAAGAACTTGATGCTCATGAAAAAAATGGAACTTGGAAATTATTGCCTCGACTGGTGGGTAAAAGAGTCATCGATTCGAAGTGGATTTTCAAAGTGAAAGAAGAGACACATGGAATAAGGTACAAAGCAAGACTTTGTGCCAAAGGTTGCTCACAAAAAGAGACTGATTACACTGAGACATTCTCACCTACTGTAAAGTATGATTCAATTAGGTTAATGTTTTCAATGGCTGCAGAAAAGAATTATAAGATGATACAATTTGATGTCAAAACAGCATTTCTTTATGGAGAACTAAAAGAAGAAGTGTATATGAACTGTCCAGAAGGATCTGGGCCTAGGTTGCGGCTCTAAGGGCCTAGGCAGTAAAGGCGGGGGTGGGCGGCCGACGCTGTTGCGCCCTCGTCAATTCTGTACTTAGAGAAGAGCAGGACGAACGCCTTTAGTCTCGCTCGGCAGTGACTCGTCAACTGTGGCGAATGTTGTTGTGTGGTTCGGGAACACCGCCGGCGCAGACGTCGGGTCAGACATCCTGTGTTGACAATTAGACGTCATATCTGACAGGTGATGATTGCGTCGGATGCCCCCGGTGTTAGCCCGCGGAACCTTCGGACGCCAACACGAGGACCGATGCGTCGGGATATAAGCCTAGGTTGCGGCTCTAAGGGCCCAGGCAGTAAAGGCGGGGGTGGGCGGCCGACGCTGTTGTGCCCTCGTCATTCTATACTTAGAGAAGAGCAGGACGGACGCCTCTAGTCTCGCTCGGCAGTTACTCGTCAACTGTGGCGAATGTTGTTGTGTGGTTCGGGCACACCGCCGGCGCAGACGTCGGGTCAGACATCCTGTGTTGACAACGAGACGTCAAATCTGACAGGTGATGATTGCGTCGGATGCCCCCGGTGTTAGCCCGCGGAACCTTCGGACGCCAACACGAGGACCGAGGGGTCGGGGTACAAGCCCCTCCGACTTGAAACGGAGTGTACTTAGCGGCCGATTTCGAGACCAATCGGAGGCCCTGACGTGTGTGGTTGGATTCTCGGGGGCAGTGGTTGAACCCGATGGATGGTGGATATTTTGTGTTTGTCCGATGTTGCGGCTGCGTCCGGTGGTGAACAGGGCCAATGAGCTCTATAGCGTCGCCGGCGTGGAAGTGGATCGCGATCTCCCTCGATGTCCAGAAGGATCACATGCTGACCCAGGTTTAGTTTGTAAATTGGTCAAGTCATTGTATGGTCTGAAGCAAGCTCCAAGATGTTGGAATCTTAAATTTAAAGAAATATTACAAAAATTTGGTTTTAAACAATTTGATTCTGATCAATGTGTGTTTAGGACAAACAATGACTTTTCCAAGACTGTATTTTTGTTGCTATATGTTGATGATGGTTTGTTGATGTCTGAAAGTACTGATGAGATGTTATCTATTGTAAAAGATCTGTCGAGCAATTTTAATATTATTGTTAACATGAAACCTACTTGTTATATTGGTATGTTTATTGAGAACCTCGACAATGGTATTTTCATACATCAGTGTAAATATATAGATAAAATTGTTCAAACTTTTGGACTAAGTAATGCTAAGTCTGCTGTTATACCAGCAGACCCAAACAAGTATCGAGGTCTGGTTAAGGGGGAGCAGAGCGATAAAAGTGTTCCTTATAGGGAAGCTGTAGGCTCACTTCTCTATATTGCGACAGTGAGTCGACCAGATATAATGTATGCAGTTAGTGTATTGAGTAGATTTTTAAATTGTAACAGTAAAATACATTGGACTGCAGTAAAGAAAGTCATAAATTATTTGAATACTACAAGAGAATATGGTCTCTTTTATAAACAAAATATGTCTAATAACATAAGTGTATATTCAGACTCAGATTACGGGGGTTGCATGGACACAAGAAGAAGTACAACGGGCTATATAGTTATGAAAAACGGGGCTGCTATATCTTGGTCTAGTAAAAGACAACCAAGTGTAGCATTATCTACTATGGAAGCCGAATTCATGGCAGCATGTGAAGCAACAAAACAGATTTTGTGGACAAAACAATTTTTAATTGATATTTATCATATTACAGAAATATGTCCAATTACTTTGAATATTGATAATCAAAGTTGCATAAGTTACATTAAGAATGGTAATATAAATAAACGTTCCAAACACATTGATATTAAATATAACTTTATTAAAGAAAAATATGATACAAACATTATTGCATTGGAATATGTTCCTACAGATATGCAGCTGAGTGATTTGTGTACTAAAGCACTTCATAAAACTAGATTTGAATTTTTAAGGCAATTGATTGGAATTATTAAGATGTAGATATAATATATTAAAAGTATACTACTTATGTAGTAAGTTTCATTGTTAGATTGATTAGATTATAAGTAATCTACTTTTAAGTTTATGTTATAAAAGAAATGTCCTTTTTTGGGGGAGTGTTGAAGAAAAAGGGACATTTTCTTGTACTGTATTGTCTGTGTTTGAATAGTGTTTGACTTGACTTGTTTTGTACTTGTACAGGAAGGTGATTGCTGTTAAAAATATTTCAGAATAAAGAAACCATCGTGTGTGTGTGGTAATCTTTCGTCTTTTACTTTCATAAAAAACCACTTATTTGCACTTGAATATCCCAACACTAATTTTGTAGATTTTCGTTTTAGGAACAACGTCAGTTATAATCTGTAACTCACAGACTCCAAAATAAGTTCATACAACCATCATTCTAAAATTTTAGAACGTTCCTATTTAAGTTAAATAATTTTGGACGAATTGGACATAGTGTCATTTTGTCTACAGACTACCTTCATCGCTGTCAAGTTGTGTTTGTTTACTTCTGAGTTTATTTTGCTTATTTTGTGTCTTTTATCGTATGAAATCTTTTATTTTTTGCTTTAAGTGATTTGTTGCCGTATCCTGTTTGTGGTGATGTATTTTTTGTGTATTTCGGGTGTTATTTTTAGGTTTTAAAGTGTTTTGAATGTTTTTTCTCGTGCCTGAAAAATAACATTTTATTTTTTTTTGTTTTCTTTTGTGTACTTTATATATATCATTGTGCAGGGAATTTTCCCGTGATTTCAATAATATATAACTTATGTACTTTATTACTATTTTTTACTATTTTATCGTGATTTCAATTTATTTTTTTGACATTTCGGTGTGCGTTGCTCGTGTGTTTTATTTTACGTCACTGACTCTAGTGTCATTGAATGTAGAATTAAATTGTGCACAGAAAAGTTCGCGGAAGATAGTGTCTGCCAACTGCCGTTGATCAGATATTAACGTCTTTCTGCGCTCCCCATACTGGCGCTTACGCCCTTTCGGCGTTGAAAAGCATAAATTCATAGATACAGGCCGCCCGTCAAAGAGACGCCCCTCACCCCCTTGACTTATCCCGTTCCCGCACCGCATTACAATCATTTGTATTTTTATATTATAATATTATATTCATAGTTTTTACTCTCTACTAATATTAAGACTTGAGAGATATTTTGATATATTTATATGTACCTAATTGTTTTCTTTCACTCCTTTTATTTGTTCTAGTAATTATAGCAAGTACTGCTTTCTGGTACCTATTCTGTACCTATCTATATATTTGTTTTGGTATAAACCTTTGTACATTATACTTTACGGCGCTTGCCGATTATTATTATTTTTTTAATTATTTGTGTTATTATCTATTCTTTTTTCTCTTACATAGTATTTTACTCCATCCTTTATAAAAATTATTTTTTTTATTTTCTCTTCATATCGTTCCCTTGTCTCCTAGCATCTAACCGTCGTTTATTTATTTATTTATTTATTATACTCCTACCTGTCCCAGTCACTTGTAAGACTGCAATATCTGCAATTTTCGTGGGCTAGGTTTGGTCGTACAGTCCTTTGTTATTCTGTTAGGGCAGCTCTGTTGCTTATCTTCCAGTGGCTTACCTTTCCTGCTGTCCAATCCATGACCCTTCACATCGATGGAGGAATCTGATTATAGGATGACAAAAAGGGAACGAAAGCGGAAGAGGCAGAAAGAACTCTTGAGTCTGCCGGCAATCGCCAATGACTCTCCTCCCAGTTCAAGAACCAGAACTTTTAGTCCTTCTGTCGTCCCTTCCTCCCTTGCCTCCATAAAACCTCCTCCCCTGCCCTTGTCATCTGCAGTCCCTGCCCCGACCACTGAATCCGAGAATATGAGTTCAGACTCTGATACAGAAGATGAGCGAGAAAATGATTATTTGCCATCTTCTAAAATAGAAGCAGCCTACGTATGCCTGAGTAATATTCAAGACATTGTGGAAAAACACTCAAAAATATCGAAGTCGCATCTCATTCGTGTTGGTCGTGAAGCTCAGCGCCTATTATCATTTATTGGTGATCTGTCGACTGAGTTGGCGGAAGCAAGGGGCGTCATATCTTGCCTGAAAACAACAATTTCCAGCCGAGATGAAAAAATCTTGCATCTGTGTGAAAAGATTGATACCACTGAGACACAGATTGCACCGGTAATGAATAAAATTGCCGATAAACTCAACGACCGCCCGACCTCCCTGTATGCCACACAAGTGACAGGTCCACCACCCTTATCCAAGGGAGGATTTCCTGCACTCCCTGCAAAACCTGCCGTCTGCATTTTTCCCACAAACGATGAAGTCAAGTCATCGATGGAAACCAGGAAAATCCTGAATGCAGCCATTAAGCCTTCCGACGTAGGTGCTCGCGTCACAAGTGTACGTACCATAAGAGGTCACGGCGTTGTTGTTAACACGGCCACCACGGAAGACTCCATCAAGTTGCTGAATGCCCCGGCAATAAAAGCATCAACGACCTTGACCGCGCGACTCGCTACCAAGAGACAACCTCGTGTGAGGTTTAGTCATGTGCCACGGGACCTGTCTAATGACGAATTTTTAGAGATAGTTGCAGAGAATACAAAAGAGCATGCCATTAAAACTGCAGTATTCAGTCATCTAACAGGACCTACAGTTGGCCCGACTTGCGATAGAGTTTTTTCAGTACCTGCTGCCGTTCGCCATAGCCTCATCAATTTAGGAAAGGTGTATGTGGACTGGAATGTCTGTCGTGTTACAGATTTTCTTCCAGTCAGTATTTGTGGCCGTTGTCGAATGTACGGCCATGGTTCAAAAACTTGCAAAGAACCCGTCAGATGCTCACATTGTGCTTCAACGGAACACGTTTACGTGTCATGTCCGAATAGAGCCAATCAACCCACATGCGCTGTTTGTAAGTTGTTTAACAAACCAGCAGTACACCGATCAGGCACTAATGACTGTCCAGCTTATCAAGCAACAGTCAGCAGAGCTTTACTCAATATTGACTATGGCGTGTAATGCTTCTGTTAAATTTGGTCAGCTTAATCTTGGCCGTGGACAATCGGCTTCAGCCGAACTCAGTCAGTCTGCTCATCGCATGAACATTGATGTTTGTCTTATCCAAGAGCCGTACTCTCGAGATGGAATTGTGCCATCATTTGGTCCGGGTGTTCGAGTTGCTATGGCTTCGAGCTGTACCTCAACGAACCCTCCGATGAGCTGTATAGCTATTTACAATCCCAACATTAACTTCATATGCCTGGATCACTTATCTTCTAGTCACTTGGTTGTAGTCCAGATTTCTTCTCCAAGTGATTCGTTTTATATTATTTCGATATATTTTCAGTTTAGTGAATCTGAATTTCGTTTTCTGGATCAACTGGATATTATATTGGGTCAACTCGGCAACGCATCATTAATTATTGGAGGTGATTTTAATGCCGAATCTATTCTATGGTGTAACACTACCACTTTCGGGTCCAGGAAATTCACCAGAGGTGTAAGCTGCGAAGATTTTATCTCTCGCCATAATTTGAGTGTGTTGAACAATCCTTTCAGTCCACCTACCTTCTCCAACCACATGGGTACAAGTCATATAGATGTCACTTTAGCTACACCTCAGATTAACCACAGAATATGGAATTGGTCTGTTGACGAGGATGCCTCGTGTAGTGACCATAACCTTATCACGTTTCAGATTATTTCCAATGTACCCCCAATTCCTTTAGCGAAACCTTTGCTTAGAAGATTCCGGACAAGGTGTGACAGATGGCGTTGGTTAGACTTTGACCGCTACTTTGAATGCTCGCTGGATCGTTTATCTTGTAGATCTTGTACTACTGCGGAAATGGCCTCATCTTTTACGCAGAGTATAATTTATTGTGCCGAGAAGGCGATCGGCAGATCTTCTTCTAGTCATATGTCTCCTAATGAATGGTGGCATCCTGGCTTAGACATCCTTAAACGAACTTCGACTCGAGCTCACCGCGCATTGAGAGCGGCCCGTCGTCGAGGAAGTTCAAATGACTTTGTAACTGTACTTCAATGTGAGTATAGACGCTCAAATAATATCTACAAACGCGAGATTTCTCGTGCCAAGTCTGATGCATGGCGCCGTTTGGTATCTGAGGTTTCAACCACAGATCCTTGGGGTGCTGTGTTTAGATATGCATCAATGAAAAAATATCCAAATGCGTCAGTCTCGTGTATCCGTGATCCACGAACTGGAATTATCACAATAGACTCTGACTCGACGACAAGCACGCTACTTGACATACTTATTTCTTCTGATGACATTTCATCTGATACTCCTCTTCATTCACAAATACGCAATAACCAATCCGATATCCCGCAAACTCCCATATCGACCTTCGCCAATTTCGATGAGCTCGATTTTATAATCAAGAATCTTCACCAAAACAAATCTCCTGGCATTGACCGCATTGACGCAGCTCTCGTACAAAGGTGCTGGCACATAGCTCGCCACGAGATTATCTTATTGTACAACAATTGCTTGCGAGAAGGCTACTTTCCGGATTGTTGGAAAACAGGTTTAATGACTGTTATTCCCAAGCGTAGTGACCTGGATCCTTCTGACCCAAAATCATATAGACCGATTACTTTACTACCTATTTTGGGTAAGGTCTTAGAAAAGCTTATATGTCGACGCTTAGAAGATCATCTTTCCAGTACCCACCCACTGTCCGATCGTCAGTTCGGTTTTCGCGCTGGGAAATCAACGGTTGATGCTATCTTGGCTATATCTGATATTGTTAGAAGCTCTGATAGTAAATATGTTATCTCTATATCTCTTGATATTGCGGGAGCATTCGACAATGCCTGGTGGCCTCTAATTTTAAAAAAACTTCGAGACCGTAAGGTTCCTAGCAACATATATAAATTAGTGAAGAGCTATTTTACTAATAGACATGTGGCCATGCCCGGGGGACAAGATTTGCACTGGCGACCAATTAGCATCGGGTGCCCTCAGGGTTCTGTTCTGGGTCCACTGTTATGGAACATCTTGTTCGACGAACTTCTATCACTTTCAACGCCTACGGGCTGCAGTATTTTGGCATATGCCGATGATGCTACAATCCTTATTCAAGGTAACACCCGAGCACTTATTGAGCGCGCAGCTACTCAGTTACTTTCTTCTGTTGCAGATTGGGGTATAAGTCATAGACTCAATTTCGCACCTAAGAAGACGTATGGGTTAGTGTTAAAAGGCATAATGAAAAGTCCTCCCTCCATCAAATTTATCAATACGCGTGTAATATTTAAGGATAGGGTCAAAGTTTTGGGTGTTACACTAGATAGAGGCCTAACTTTCCAATACCATGTTCGTGCTGTATCCGATAGTGCAAAAATAGCCTTCCAAAAGATTTCACGTCTTGCTCGAGCTAGTTGGGGCCTTAAATTTCCAGTAGCAAGACTGTTTTACAACGCTACCTTTCTGAGTATTATGTGTTATGCCGCTCCTTGTTGGGCTCATCGTTGTGAAACCCAATACATTAGACGTCTGCTGCTTTCTGGACAACGCTTCGCTCTAATAGCTTTAGCAAAGGCTTACAGAACCTGCGCTACCGACACACTTTATATTCTCACAGGTATGGCTCCCCTTGATCTGGAAACACAGCGACGAGCTTCAATTCACAACCTGTATAGAGGTCGAAGCTCAATTTTGGGTGGTGTTTCTCTCCCACCTGTAAATTTACCCACAGTTCGTGGAGAGATTGAGAACTTGGCCCGGAGTTCTCTTTTAGATGCTTGGCAACGTCGCTGGTCTTCTTCTTCCGTGGGCAGACTGACATTTTTATTTCTTCCTGATGTGAGGACTCGAATTTTTTCCTCGTGGATTGTTCCCGATTATTGGACCACGCAATTCCTTACTGGACACGGCAGTTTCAAAAGTTATCTCTTTCGTTTTCACTTATCCGATTCGTCCTCATGTCAGCTTTGTGATAACCCTGAACAGACTTCTGAGCATATCCTATGGGAATGCACTAACTTCTCCGTGTCAACATTCCGACGAGAACTCTACGACGATGTCCGAGGGAATTTCTTTGGACCCATTGGACATGCGGACCTTGTAGCCACGAAGAGCAACTTTAGGGCTTTCAAGACTTTCTGTCTTAAATTCGGTGCACTATTATCTTCACTATCACTGAGCAGTGAGCCAGTTGTTTCAACATGATTAGCTCTCTTTGGCACATTAAGTGCAGTGTCTGCAAGGTTTTAGAGTTCTCCGGACTCTTCGTATGTTCTTTATGTGTTCTTTCAGAGTTTTGCAAGGGGCCGTTATTAGTCCCCATAAGCAGAACGGGTGGTGGTGGGGGAAGAACAGTGTCATTTTGTAGCGTAGAAGCTGGTAGATGTTCAAGGTAAATTAAAAACAATATATTTTCACTTAAATTTGAAACATTTTTTTTTACGTCAGTGGTTAAAAATAATGGAAGACACGTCAAGAATAAATGAGACACTTTTACGATAGATGACTGAACAAAAGCGAAGTTCGAAAATAAATATCCCGACAGAAGTTACATCTCTTGAGTATTTGTTTAACTATTTTAATCAATACGACAAAGGTGGCAATTCTCTTTCTCGAGTCGATATAAATAATGAAGTCGATTAGCCGAAATGAAGTAAAAAAAATCTATTTTAGCAACCGTTAACCATCAAAAATAGACGTTGAAGTTGATGGAACAGTCGTTTAACATCAATGAGTTGGACAGAGCCAACAAAGTGGCTTACTATGAACGATGCTTTAATGTGAGTGGTCTTATAAAGTAGAATAGATTGCCTCCAGATGTCCACAGTGCACAAAGCAAGAGCACTTTCTCTAAAGGACTGAACACAGCTTTATTTCGTAGAGCAACATTAGACAGAATATAAATGCCCTTGGAATCATGCTGAATCATTAAACGGCGCTATCTAATTTATTTATATTATTATTATTATAACATTAAATAAATTCGCAATTCAAAGTTGAAAAGATTGATTTACTCGTATTTCAGATATGAAACTAGAAACGGCTTTTTAACTTCGTCTCTATTAAGATATTATTTTTTTTTTTTAACTTTTCTACGGACAATTCTTGGTAGAACTCCATTTCAAATAATAAATAAATTTGGAATGGTAAAATATAACCAAAGTTTTCAGTTCTTCTAATTTGTAGAACTGAAAACTTTGGTTTTATTTTACCATTCCAAATTTATTTATTCATTAAAAAGTTTGTCAAAAAAAATATTAAATTAAAATGTTATGTTTCTACATATATTATTCCTTGCATCATGACTATTGTTTCGGCTAACTAGGTCCTTACCGGTTGATAAGGGCCAAGTCAGCCGAAACAGTCGTCTTGATACAAAGAAAAAATATAATATGTAGAAACCATCCATTTTGTTTGATTTATAAATAAGTAGTTTAATGGAGATCTATATCTTAAATACCGTCAGTATTGACAATTTGAAAACATAAACTATTGACATATTATTTATTCTCGACAGTCTCGAGAATAGACGCACAGTAAATGACATGATGCTTGTGTACAACGTTATAAATAATAATATCGACTGCCCCTCAATACTCAATATCATCTCATTTAATATTCCTACTCGCAGAACTAGACATACACATTTATTCCACCTTCCAATTCATCGTACCAATTACGCACAAAACATGGCAATTCATAGAATGTGCGATACATACAATAACAGATTTCAAGAGTTTGACATATTCCACCTCAGTTCCACAACATTTAAATACTCAATACAAAAGAAGATCAATAACCGCTTATTATAGGAAACCTTGACGGTATTAAATTATCTTTTTTCTTTTTTTTCCTTTTAGTTGAATATTATGTTTTGAATCATTGTGAACTTGAAATATTGCTCTTACCTACATACCAACCTACGATCATATTTTATGATTTTTTGCAAACTTATTGTATTATTTTATATTAATCACAACGACAAAATGTAATAGGCCTTAATACTTGATGTTACTATTGTATTGTACTATGTCTTAACGCTGTTTTGTTGTCTGAATTTAACCTAAATAAATAAAATAAAATTGAGTTTCCGAAACGAAACTAATTTTTTTAGATACTGATGATTGCGAGACACATCAGCGAAAACGTAAGGTCTAAAAAAATCGAGTCAGTCTATTTTATTTATTTTATTTCAAAGTATTAAAAATCGAAAAAAATGGTTTATCGGAAACAAATTCAAAACATATTCAATTTTATTTAATAAAGTAAATTTTATTAAAACTCGAAAAAAATGTTTATTAGAAACAACTACGATGATCAATACATAGCGACATCGCTATGAAGAATGAGAATTTCAAGTGCTGATGGATATTGTTCCAATACGAATAAACATTCGCTAGTAAACGTACCATGAGACACTAGATAACCACAAAAAATACCGAAGTAATTGTACGTAGTACTTGTATGTTTATTAATCACTATTTTTTCGTGTCTATACTCCCTTTCAATATATTCTCCAAAAGTGTCTGTCAGTGGATAGATGGCAATGGAAGGATTATAATAGTAGGTTTCCATATAAAATACAAAAAATCACGCTTTATAGTGACGTTTTTGGGCAGAATATTATCTGTCAAAGCCATCACGACTCAGGATTCATAGTAGCCAATCGTCGTTACCTGCTATGGTATCCTTTTACAGAAAAAAATCAGCCTTTATATTATGACGTAATTACTCCCCACCATGATGCCTTACTATTGGTACATAGTTTAGTGTGATGGTCGTCAACTTTCGGCAGGAGCGGCACAAGAAGAAAAATAACAATATTGGTAGGTTCCCTTTGGGTTAACCTATTTCCAAAGATCACGGTCACACCTCTGATGCTCTACATTTAAAAACATCTTTAATCAACGACAGTCCACGAGTGTGATTCTTCCATTCAAATTCGTCGATTGTTCTTTTTACACTAGGGTGCACATATTGCCAATCTAAATGGCTCCATTAGCTACTTTTCTTGCTATATTTTTTTGGTTCATTTAGCGTTCTGTAAAGAACATAACGGACGTAGTCAATAGAAATATATAATTGGTGAACGTTGGCAGGCGCTTAAAATGATCACGTAAACCAGCCGATGACAGGTAGCAGTTGCCTGGTTCTCCTATACAGAGAATACAGTCAAGCGGCAGCAGCAGAATACCCCTTTTCGCGATTTTTGTCGATTTCAAGTCGTGATTTTTTTCGTATTTTTTATCAAACCATATCTAACAAGACATTATTAGTCACAGAGACTTGAATTATCGAGATACATGCTAGATTAAATAGGTGAATTGAACCTTGCAGACACAAATACAATTGTGGGCCGATTTGATACCATCGCGTCATGAAAACATGTTGAATCTCTAATTAGTTATAATACCAAATATTTCAAAATTTTGAGGACGATTTAATAAAAAAAAAATCATCCATACTTATTTCAAAAACTTGCCAATTCTATTAACTATTTATTCTGTAAATTTCATCAAGCCATCTCTATGGCGTCATACTTAAAAAAATGTTTCAAGAATTTCACAAACTGACCGCTTGACAGTACTTTCTGGGACACCGTGTATAATTCAACTTCGTCTGGTGAATTTTGTCTAAAAATGTCTGCATTCATTCCTACACGTTTACACAACATAGTAGATTTTACCTTTCGAGGTAGAGTAATAAAAAAGGTCACCGAATCGTCATATTTCGGTTTGCGTTATAATAAAACCAATAGAGAGTTTCACATATGTACAATGTACATATAAAAAGATTCGAAACCTTTTTCCCTTGGAGTATACCAAAGCGTCCTTTCTCATATTGTAAAAGTTTGAAAGTAAAACAGAATAACAAAAGTTGTGATATTTGCTGTTGCTGCCGGTGGTGATAACATGCCAAAATTTATACTCGAGGCGATAATATCATCTCAGAATCTTGGGATACTTCTGATGTTGTACCTACGCTGTACCACAATCAGTAATACATTTAAGACATAGAAGAAGAAAACTTATTTATAATACTGACTTAAACCACGTGAAAAGAAAATAAGACATGTCGAGAATGGTGGAGATATTTTATTTGAAATTGATAAAAATGAAAACTTGAAGTTCAAAATAATGACTAAACAAATTGAGTCTAATTGTGCCTTTTCTTCGATAGACCCAGAGTCAGCTACAGACAAATTTACGACATAGGTCCGAATGCAGAGTCCTACCTAAAAACGAAATTTTAAATACTAACCATGTTTTCATTGCACAGTCGCTCACTTAAGTTAGAAGATCACGTAGCCTCCTAACTGGAGGATGCTACGAAATTTTTGCCTGAGAATTGCATTGCAGAGACATATCTAAATACTTAGCGCATGCGCATCGGCGTAAACTAACATTTGCGAATTGTCAAAAAGTAAGGTTGATAGCGAGGAACATTACGAGTGGTTTAATACTAAAATACGAGATTTTTTTTCGGTGAATGATGATTTTATCGGCTTCGTTGAATATGTATTTGGTAATTTTGTCAAATCAAATACCAGAGAATTCAGCGATCCATACGATATGCCGAAAATTCGGTGGAATTTCAAAAAAATCGTGACATCGAGCTGTCAGTGTGAGGTGTGAAGTTGGTTACATATGTTTGTGTTGTTATAGCAAAAAACATTTTAAATGTCAAAAGTCAGAAAAGAGATAGATAGCTTTCTAAGCCCATAGAAAGCTATCTATCTCTTTTCTTCATACACTATAATATGAAATTCTACGTCATCGACCTAAAGTTTGGCGTAGTATTTAGTTAGAAATGTCTCCGCAACGCAATTGCTAACTTAAGAATACTACATACTCCAGTGAGGTTAGGAGTTAGTATTTAGGTACCTAGGACTGTGTCGGGTCATTGTATAAAGCCTTCTTTTCTGTAAAAGAATATCACAGCAGATAATAACGATTGGATAATATGAACCCTGAGTAGTGGTGATGTTCGGAGAAAACAACCTTCAAAGTGTTGAAAATGGCTAATTTAACACGTCAGTTACACCGTGAAACGAAAAAGTACAAAACGTGATTTTTTATATACAATTGCGAATTTTATAACTCGCCACTATGATGGGGTAGCGAGGAGTAAAATGATTACCGAACAAACTCTTATTTTTAAACGGATTTTACGATCCACTGCTATGGAGCAGTGGAGTCACGATTTCACAATTTTATAAGCGTATTTTTCACATCACTTTCTCAACAGGTATCTTGTAGAGAGTGCACACTTTGAGTTTCGTCGTGATTGGTTGTTCACCATATGTCGTACGCCGCCGTAAGCACACCGTATCCTTTTTGTGTCCTCTCTACAGTTCAAACTATTAGTCCTATTGACTTCATATTAATATCATATGTGTAAAATCCATATGCTCAAAACTGGTTAGTTTTCCATAGATATGCGCTTGTTTCTTCTCTATGATTCCATCTGTCAAAAATTTTAAAATTCTCTCACAGTCTGAAATATTGTTTTTCGTTTTTTTTATTTTGTTTGAATTTTCGATACAATAGAAAAACACTTTTCACAAAAGACATTCAGGGAACATCAACCTTGAAAGACAAACATCTATGGTCTCTAAAATTATGTGTGAAATAGCATATTTGTATAAAAAATGTATACAACAGAAGTAAAATAGCTTCTCTAAGGGAAAATTGAGATATATTGTTTTTATAGAAAAGTGTATTTTTTATCTGTCAAAACTTTCAAAATGCTGTCACATTATAGATTTTGTTTTCAATATTTGTTTAGAAATTTAATGAAAAAAATGCACTTCATATGATGCATTTAGAGATTGTCAACCTTTCAAATAATAAAAAAGTACATTTGCTGTATGTAGTTGGCAACAATCAACTCGTTTTTGCTTCTTTTCAAATAAAAAGGGCAAAGAGGCAACATACAATATATGTAGATGGGTCTATCCATTGACGTGTTAAGAGACCTCTCAAAAAGAGAAATGTCAACATTGAATGTGTACTGAATGCCGCCGATGCGTATTATAGCTGACTGGAGCTTTTTGAAAATCTGGAATAAATTTTCCATAAAGGGATCAAATTCGGCATGAATACAGATATCAAAGCTCCAAGGATGAAAGTCGAAAGAAATTGTTCTAAAGCATCCTATTAGATATTTTATTAGAGAATAATTCGATGTGATTTTGTTCCCAATTTTCGAGTGATATCTAGTAACGTAAAATATAAGATACTTTCCAACTGTAACTTAAACAAAAAAATATGTATTAAACGAAAAATAAATTTTTCGATTGTTTGGCGTAATAATTTTATTTTTAATAACAAATATGAATATGTCCTTCTAACAAGTACATAAACATCCTCATCCATTCCCTATACTAAGCATAAATGCTTGTAATATAAGTGAACGAAATCGGTCGATCGAACTCGCGACCAATTTATTTATTGTTTATGAAGTTGACGTCTTTTTATATATTTATTTCCATAATACATACATCAAATTAATACACTATTACTTAACTTAATATTACAATGGAATTTATTACCTTACTAGGCGAAGCCAGTTCTGATTACTAAATTTGTAGCCAAACTTCTTGAACTTTTAGCCGAGAAGGGGGGCGATTTGCACGTAAACTAACGAAGCAATAATACACAAATTTGCATTCTGCGCAACCGGAAGCTCGTTTAAGATGTTTAGCGAAAAATATAACAATAATTACACACTATATTTTTGTTACATAAATTCTCAATAAACATCAAGGTATAAAAGAATAAAGGACATTATTCAAGCGTAAAAAAACAAGTATTGTTGTGAAGGTGAGGGTGTGTTAGTGTGTTTCCATGTGTAAGAGGACGATGTGGGTATATGTGTAATAAAGGATGTTATTTTTTTAATTTTTGATCTCACCATATTTAGAATTCCAACAATAAGCACATTACTGCTGCCCAACTAGGAAATCCTGTTCTAGGGCTATCAGTTTACAAGTTTTAGTGAAAATATAAGCAATTAAAAGCCAGGTGTTCCCGTTCCATATTAAATAGGGACACAATCTCAGTATTCTGCACTCACAAACATCACCTCAACAAAAATATGGGCTCACACAAAATAGATCAACCAGGTCATAATGTCCGCCATAATACCTGCCATAAATCCAATCTCTGACACAGTTTTTATTTCAGAACCATAGAAAAGAGACTAGTTAACTAGTTAAGAAACGTATGAGGGCGTAAGAAGACATCTCTTTCTGATTGAAAATATTATCTTAAAACAAACGTCAATTCTCTCTGACTCTTCTCTCCCTCTCCGAATCAACCAATCAATAACCAGCTTTCCAAAATTATGTCCACTCTACTGGCCAAGATATCAGACACAACTGTATTATATGTGTATTTAAGGTGCTAAAAATGTGTATTGTCTCTGAGCAAAAGTGTCTGTGTTGTGTCGGTTGCAGGAAATGTCTATTTCGTGTATTGAAAGTAAGGATATATTGTGGTATATATTTTGCTGGGTTTTTATGTAGTTACGCGATAATTGTTCTAATATAGAGGTATTTTACATCCAGGACCTTGAATTCCGAAAACAGCTGGCTTGATTGATATCTGTAAGCGAATATATTTTTATTATTGCATATGCGCAAACATTGGATTTTTTCCCTGTCGGGAGTCAAAGATATTTTTTTTTTTTTTTTTTAAAAGTTTATTTGGCAGAACTATTATTTATAGGTATAGTTTCCTGCCATTTACAAGTATATTATTGTAGTATATACAGTTGATGAGCCACGTCGTGCGGTGGCACACACACACACACACACAAGCAGATTTGTAACAATAACACAAAATTATTAGGATATCAGTGGCGGAGAGTGAAAATATAATTTAAGCAAAGAATTAAATAAATGATATCTAAACCGAACAATGTTACCAATTATAAAATAAAATAAGATTTGTTAAAGTAAAAATCCCTTATTGGACAAACGAAAGAACACACAAAAAAAATATATATATTTATATATATATAGGTATTTTTTTTCAACTAAAATTAAGAACGAAAAAAAGAAAAGAAAAAAAAAATATACCAATTTCGGTATTCGTTCTCGATCTGCAAATGAATAGAGAAACTATTAACTAAAAAAAAAATAAAAAACAAAAAAATAAAAATGAATATTAGGAAGATGAAACGAGATAGAGAGACACATCCCTCTACCTGCGCCTATCTAGATTTTTATATTATTTTTGATAATGAATTTTGAAATCACGTTGTATATACTGGGATTAAATTCCGAGAGTATTGCATTCATGGATGTTGGAAATGGTACCTTGAGTTTTGTTAAGTCTGGAATAAAACCCGGATATTTTCCCCTATCCTTACATGAAAAGAATATGTGGTTGACAGATTCCTCTTCCTCTCCACAGTCGCATATATCCGTTGTTATCACCCCAATTTTAAACAGAAACTGTTTGGTGCACACATGCCCAAATTTAATCCGACATATGACTGATGTACTCTGTCTGGACAGAGTTATTTTACTAAACCACGGAATACGGTTTATTGTGGGTTGTATAGCTCTATATCTCGAGGGCGACGCATTCCATCTTGTCTGCCAGTTTTCTAGTAAATGTTCTCTACAGGTGAAAAATACATCCGAGAAAGGCACCTTTTGATGGGAAGGTGAACTAGGTAATTCTGATGCTTCTTTGGCTAGGCAGTCTGCAGTTTCATTTCCCCTTATACCAGCATGACCTGGGATCCATCCCAGGACAGCATTACAACCCCGCTCATGAAGGCTGTGCAAGAGTTGCTTTATTTGTAAAACGGTACAATCCAAAGGGTAGTTGAAAGATGAATTATTTATTTTTTGTATCGCGCTGAGAGAGTCACTCAATATAATTGTGCTTTCAAAATTGTTCTGAGAGATGATATTTAAAGCTTCCAGGATCGCAACGCATTCGGCAGAAAATATTGAGAGTTCCTTCGGTAGAGCAATACGTTTTTTGTGTCCATCATATTCATTGAATACTGCTGCTCCCGTAGAGTTTGCAGTTTTGTCCTTGGATCCATCAGTAAAAACGCGAATGTATTCCTTCCACTCTTTATTCATTATTTTATCAAAATTTATGGATGCATTGGATACATGTTTGGAAGAAAAGAATTTAACAACCTGGGGACGATAAGTGAGTGAAGGGTAGGCAACCGTGTAGATAGGAAGTGTTTCATATCTTTTGATTTCTTTGACGTATGAGTTCAAAAATCCGTAGCTGGATACTAAATTTGGTGTTGGTTTTTTTCCCCAAAATCTACGATTCTTTTTGACTATATCGTAGAGGTCGCGTATTTTGTTGATTATGGGATTATCACTCAAAATGCAGCTTCTTGTGAAAAATTTATCCGCTAAGTATTGCCTTCTAAGGTCCAACGGCGGTTCTACTGCTTCAACCTGTAATGCTTCAACTGGCGAAGATTTCATAGCTCCTAGAACAATTCGGAGGGCCTCATATTGGACTCTATCCAATTTTTTGCTATTGCATTTAGATAAGGGTGACATTAGAAAACAGCAATAGTCTAGTTGTGATCGTATGAGAGAGTTATACATTAGCTTTAGGATCCTAGGGTGAGATCCCCACCAGACTCTTGAAACTGCTCTCATCGCATTGAGTCCTGCTTGGCATCTGTTGGAAATGTAGAAGGTGGCAGCATTCCACGTCAGTTTAGTGTCCAGAATAATACCCAAAAATTTTAACTCTTGTGTCTGAGGTAGTGGACTATCGTTAATAAATATATTGCATGGCTTGGGTTTTCTTGCTTTAGAAAATATTATTTTTTTACATTTGGAAGGGTTAAATGTGAGTCCTAAACAATTAAGTTTGTTGGAGAGTATCCTTAAGTTAGAGTTCATTGTATCTTCTGTTTTATTAATGTCATTACCTACACAGTATATAAAAAAATCATCGGCATAATTAAGCAGTTTGAAATCCGCGGATAGGTCCTCAAATACGTCGTGGATGTATATATTGAACAATATAGGGCTTATGACAGACCCCTGCGGTAGTCCCCTATAGACGAGTCTATTGTGAGTAGTACCACCGGGGCCTTCCACCAGGATCTTCCTTTCGCTTAGTATACAATGTAAAAAGGACACAATTTTGTTTGGTATGCCGAATTTTCTGAGTTTGTCGCCCAATACCGGAAGCAAAACGTTATCATAAGCACCAGAAATATCCAAGCTAACCCCCACGACATGTTTAGAATCAGAGAAGGCCATCAGAATGTCAGTAACGAGATGAGCGACGCTTTCCATCGTAGATTTCCCTTTTCTAAACCCGAACATTAGAGGAGAAAAACTCTGACTTTTCTCTGCAAACCAATCTAGTCGTCTTTTTATCATGTGTTCTAGCACTTTGAGCAGGACGCTTGACAGAGCGATCGGCCTGAAAGAAATATCTTCTGGGCTATTGCTTTGTTTTTTAGGTATAGGAATGATCACCTGACTTTTCCATGTATTTGGCACTATGCAGTTGTCAAAGCAAATGTTCATTACCTTTAGAAGGTAGGAAATTGTTGAGCTACCACTCTTGTATAGAAGACTGTATGGAATTTCATCGAGTCCAGGAGCCGAGTCCCTAACAGATCTCAGGACAGAGCTGAGCTCCTCCAAAGAGAACTGCGAGACCAAGAAAGAGTGGTCATCCAATTTTTTTGCAGTGTTAGAGATATTCAGGTCTATTGTATACCTTTGTACATTTGAGCTATCTAGAGACCAAATCTCCTTTAAGTTCGGGACATAAGGGGGAGCCAACTTGTTGATGAAGGCGGAGAAAGGGAGTTCAGAGATATGGTTTGTTTTTCTGCTTTTATAAGTGCCCCTAAATTTACGTATGTTAGACCATACAGTACTGATTGGTGTTTGGGGGGATAAAGAAGTGCAAAAAGCTATCCATCCAGCCTTCTTTTTAGCTCTGAACAATTTCTTGGCCTGAGCCTGGGTATTTTTAAAAGCGATAAAGTTTTCAAAATTCGAGTTATACTTATATCTTTTAAGTACCTCTCTACGATTCTGTAACATTTTCTCACAGTCGTCATCCCACCATGGGACAAACGGGTGTTGGGTCTTTTTGAAAGGAGTTTTATTCTGAAAGTTGGGAATTTTATGGAGCATATTATTCAGAGAATCAGAGCATTCATTTATGTTATCATTTGTTGGATGAGGCAGAGAACCACAAGATCCATCACAAAATTCTTTAAAATCTCCCCAATTAGCATTCCTTAACACTTTCCTATCAATATTCTTTTTGCTACCAGTAGCAGGATTTGTTCTAATAAATCTCTTTACAACCTTGATCTCAGGGGAGCTCCATTCCAATAGAATTGGAAAATGGTCGCTACCACCTACTTCCTCCAACGTATTCCAACAAAACACAGAAGCCACATCGCAACTGGTAATTGATAAGTCAGGGATGCTAGCCTGCTGGTTAAGAACCGGAATTCTTGTAGGGGAGCCATCGTTCAATACACAAAGATCAAAGTCGTTCAGATATTCCACGATTCTCCTGCCCGGTACATCTGTATTATGGCAACCCCACAAGGGGTGATGCGCGTTAAGGTCTCCTAAGAGTACCAATGGTTTTGGAGAGTTCTCTAAAACCTTTTTTAAATATGTGGAAGATTCTTGTGAAATACTAGGGGAAATATAAATAGAGAGAAATGTAGTGTTAAAGATCCTAGCGCCAACAATTTCAAATGGACATAGTGGTGGCTTAACAGAAATAGGGGAAAAGGGAAGGCTGTCCTTAATTAGCAATGCTGCCCCTCCATATCCTGCAGGCCGATCATCCCTCAAGCACGTGAACCCCTCTACGCCAAATGTTCTTTCTGGCTTAAGCCAGGTTTCCGAGAGAGCCATTATCGATGTATGATAGTCTAAAGCAATTTTCAAAATATCCTGTTTGTTGCATATAGCGCTCCTGCAGTTATATTGTAGGATATTGATAGAGTTATTTCCCGCCATTAAAAATTAAAAAAATGTATTAGTATAAAAAAAAAATAAATAAATAAATATATATGAATTTATAAGCAAGAGCGATGTTAAAGAAACAAAATGTTATTATTCAGAGTCCTCGGTAAACGTTTCTTTTCTTTGAGATGATAAACTGTCAGTTGTATTTACAAGTTGCCTGTCGGCTCGAATATTTTCAAGTTGGGACATTATAAATTTATCTGAAGTCGGGGAAGATATAAAATTACCGGCCGTTAGATGGTTTTCGAGATTGGTTATCGCGGTGATAGCTTCTTCAATTAGGTTGTTTGCTTTAAAAATGCAGCCGTCCTCCGGTTGGGGATAGTTGCCATCCGGGGCTACTAATATTAATTTTAGCTCATCAACAATTTTAGAGAGGTAATTTTTTTTACTGTTTTCTTTAGTTATTGATGATAGTTGAGTAACCCTCATTTTTTGACTGATTTTCCCTGCAAAACTCTCCGAGCCTCTAGGTGGTGATCTCGGTATGGACCGAGTAGGGGACCGCGGAGGTGGACCATCCTGTATTGGTCTTTGATTGATATTATGCGCAGCTACTGCCGAATAGGCCGGTTTACTTCTTGGGAATCTTAAGCTTGCTTCGTAGTATGATATGGAATTTTCCGCCATTACTTTTTTTATATTTTTCTGTCTCGCTATTTCTGGGCAAAGAACGCTGACTGCAGGGTGCCGACCTCCACAATTCACACACGATACATGATCGTCCCCAATCGTACACTTGTCTCCTGTATGGTTACTACCGCATCTGTAACAAACTTCTTTACCTCTGCACTGCAGTTTAGTATGACCAAATTTGCAGCATTGGTAACACTGCACTGTTGGGAGGACGTATGTCTCTACAGGTATTCTATTGAAAAATAAATATACATGGGAAGGTAATTCCTGTCCCTCAACAGACATCACGATTGATCTCGCTGGTTTCCAAACAGTTTTATCGTTTTCAAAAGTTTTAAATGTTAGTCTGCGCAGTTTTATAATTTTTCCAAAGCCCCTGGGTGTGGAGATGTGTTGGAGCAAATCCTCCTCAGACATGTCTACCGGAATATTTCTCAATACCCCCATTCGTGATGACAGATACTTTGGGATGAATGCAATATACCCATGATTACTCAGGTTTTCATCGTCCAAAAATCTATTTGCGGCTTCGATGGTATTAAACTCTACGGCGACCTTTTGTCTTCCCACGGATTTTATTCTCGAAATATTTTCAAAATTTTTCCTGTATATAAACGACCCAAAGGAGACTGAATCCATACTAGCAAAACCATTATCCGTCTGTTTTTGTACGTGAACTACGAATGGACATGAAAAAGTAGAATTATACCTAATTTTGTACTCTCCGCCACTGGAGTCTTTTATAGTAACACCGTTGTTGCTTTTTTTGTTTGCCGGAGCTGTAATATCATCGTCCCTTCCTCGCTTACCGACAAGCGAGGTGGGGAGGTGCGACACCTCCCCACCCGCAGTCTCCATTTTTAATCTAGTTCTTGATATATTTTAAAAAAATCAGACAATAAACGAAAATGAAAAAAAGAAAACATAAATGAACGAACGTTCATATAAACGAAATAACAAATAAAGTATTTATAAATTATTTTAAGGAAAATAATGGAACGAACTCACCAAAACACTGTCAATATACACAACAACACGTTTAACACAAACCAAAACACGTGCGCTCCGCACGGCACTCAATCGTCGACAAAAAGATATTTTTTAACAGATTTTTAATTATCTCAATAGAGACGAAGTTGGAATATTTATTGTAGGAGAACCGGGAAATCAAGGCACCTACAGGGCTTACGACCTGTCATCGGCTGGTTTACGTGATCACTTTATGCGTCCACGTTATCACGTAAACCAGCCGATGACAGGTCGTAAGCCCTGTAGGTGCCTTGATTTCCCGGTTCTCCTACAATAAATATTCCAACTTCGTCTCTATTGAGATAATTAAAAATCTGTTAAAAGATATCTGTAAGGTTTTAGACAGATGACCCGGAATAGTTTGCGCTGTTGAAATTTTGATAATACAATTTATATATGATATAGTAAGTAGACATTCATTTCTCACCCAAATATTGCTTTTCTGGGCTAGAAACACTGGTAAGTTGAAAGAAATTGCCAACGTGCAATAAATCGCCACTTGCCCAGAATGCAAGGAAGAGTTTATATTTATTATATTTTTTTAATTTTATTGACCTCCATAGAAACTAGAATAAATATTAAATAAGCTTTCCAATTGAATGTGTGCAAATGCAAACAACTTCGGCTCGCTAATTTCGTTTTGTAAATCAATTTGCAAAATTAAATGAACGATACAATATTACGATAGATTGTAATGTAAACATTGTTGTTGAACATGTAAAATAATACACACCTACATCCGAATCTGTAGATTCCGCCGTAAAATTGGTAAAGTTTAAAGTTATTCCAAACTTTACCGATTAAATTAAAATATAGGTAAGCAAAATATGAAAATTTAACCGATCACATGGGAGTAACGAATATTAATGTTTTTAAACAAGTAAAATGTCTAGATATCGACAAATATAGCACCTAATCAACCTACTACAAACAAAAAAATAGTGCTTCACATTTACGAATATTCACTAGAATCAGAAATTTGATAAAATAATTACAGAGACGCCGTTCCTAAGCGGTTCTTCCTACAATGGAACACAGAATCTTCTCAGCCACTCTAAGACAACTTTTTGTTCTCTTGGAGTTGGCTCTTACTTCTATCCCATATGTCACAATGGAACGGACACACGACTTGTATACTCTGACTAATCTGGTGGTAAGCATGTATTTATTTCTCCATACATTTGGTAAGCAACCCCGCTTCAGCTATTGCTTTATTGACCTGAGTTCGAACTTCGTTATACAGGTCGTTGCTGCTGGAGATCTCCACACCTAGGTATGTGAATCGCATGACTTGCTCTATAGCTTATATTCAATGACTAGTTTGCATCTTGGTTTGGTGTATATATTCGGTATCGAGGACAAAATAAGTTGGGGAAGTAGCAGAAGTCGCTTCTGGACCAGGGGGGCAATAATGATCAAAAGGCGGAATCAAAACCATCCAAGTTTACCCATATCATGGATATAATCATCACATGGAGTTCTATAACATCTCAAGATATTATAAAACTCCAAAAAACAATTAAATCCATGATATGGGTAAACATGAATGGTTTTGTTTCCGCCTGATGACCAGAATTTCCCCCCCAGAAGAGACTACGTCAAACGCCTAGACGACATTGTTAAGAAATTTTACTTATTTATTTATTTAGTAGCACAATATTAAAAAAACAAAATATATTAAAGATAACTGCTTCACTAGACAGAGTCTAAAAAGTCTAAATGTAAGGAAATTTTGACCTGGTCCTCCCAGTATAGTTCACCTTCACATAGGCACTGATCAAATCACCTAATACACGACGAAGAAGAAGAAAAAGACATAAAGTAAATGATGATACAATTCATTACATATGCCTTCATAAACAAGACCAAGGAGGTAAAAAGAGAGTGCTTGGTGCAAACCAATCCAAGGATTGTGACCTGGGGGGCAAGTCTGGTTCAATCGGCGAAATCAAAACCCCTGTGATTACCCATATCATGGATATAATTATTATATGGAGTTCTACAATATCTTAAGATGTCATAGAACTCCATACGATAATTATAACCATGATATGGGTAATCACGGGGGTTTTGATTTCGCCGATCGAACCAGACTTGCCCCCCAGGAAGAAGACAAAACAACAGTGACTGCTACATACTCTAATAATACCAGGAAAAAAACACGACAAAATACAGAGAAAAGTGGCCATTTCAGGTCAGTTTCCGTGCCGGCAACCCGGCGTTTATTATTCAAAAAACATAATAATCAAATTTTTCGTTCTCCGTTTCACTAGGAAAACCAGTTCTGAGACGGGTCATCGATTCCCTCTTTCCTATATATTATTTTATTTATTTTGTAGTGATTCTCAGGCTACAAATATGTAGGTACTATGTCAAGTATTAATTTAACACGCACCAAATAACATGTTGCCACATTCTGGAGACTTAGATATTTATCGACTCACAGATCCAAAATGAAAACACAATAAAAAATTGTGTCTCCATTATTATTTGAACCCAGTAACTTCCGTTCGATAGTCAGATAACTAACATTTTCCGAATTTTAATAATAAGTCTGTTTTTTGTATTTTCTTTTGTTCTGAAATAAATCAACAAATTTTGGTATACCAATAATTTGAATCAGGTGAAAACATTATATTATATTTTGAGTCACTTCGTCGATTTATATAAAGCGTTATATGCCCTCTTAAACAATTTTACTTACTTTTATAAATATTATGAAAACTTAATTTGTGTGCCATATTCATAATAATGAAAAATAATCAAATTTGTGTTCCACACTTAACTCCGTCGATAACTCGACCAGTTTCGGAGAGAACCTCTCCTTTCTGGAGTTCACTTACAAACTCAAGCTCATTTCTAACTGTCGAATATAACGTATATTATATTCCTTAATATATCTTATGTCCCACAATTGGTGTTCACACTGTGAGATATAATATTTAGGGCCTGTTCAGACATGGCGCGTTTGCTACATATTGTAGGGCCTGTTCAGACATGGCGCGTTTGCGGTATCCGCGAAGTAACTAACGAATACTAAGGCGTTAATGTAAGGGCAATAAATTTGCATCCTTGTGATTTTCGCAAAATTGAACAGGGCCTTAACCAAACCAATTCAGTTGCGATCGCCATTGCATCATAACATCAACTCGTCCGTCAAGTTAAATTGGATATTGTTTTGCTAAAAAGCCTCGATAGTTCATCAGACGAAGATGATAAAGAATTCGATTTACGTGTGTTACTGTTAAGTAAAAATATAAGCGTAGATACTGGATATCAAATCATATAAAGTGTAGAGAGGAATATTTATTTATTTATTTGATCATAACAGAAATATAGCAATAATAACATCATTATAAAAAAAACAAAAAACATTTCATATTAACGTTGGCCTCTCCCACTAGGAATGTCCTGTGTCGGGAGAAGCAAACTCACATATTTATATTACACAAACATAAAATCACAAAACAATTTTTTTTATTTATTAACTGTGTTTGCCATTTACATGATGTATTCAAAATATACAAAATAATGTAGGTACATAATGTGTGAAAATACATAAAAAAACAAACATATCACATAAAGCAAGAAGAAATATAAAGAAAAACTTATACAAAATAAAAATAAAATACATATAAAATATGGTGAATTCAGACTTTTTAATGAATTGGATGAAGAAAAGTTTTTTAATTATTACCGGATGACTTTAATCAAATTCATCGAACTTAATTCTATGATTGAAGATGACATTATGAAGCCAAACACGCTTTTATGAAAAAGTATTCCTTCCACGGAGAGACTAGCGATGACTTTAAGGTTGGTTTCAAAATAATACATAATTATTGATTCTTCTGTTTTAGTTTTTATTTAGTACTTACTTACAAATAATATATATTACAAAAAATTATCTCATAAATACAAATTAACAATAAACGCTCGTGGTCACTCACAGAAATGAACTGTGGGCAAATTGACGCGTGTAAAACGGCGTGCGAAGACGCGGGCAAAATAAACATTTTGAAATCATTCGATCGGCCGAAAAAATATTGTTGCAGTTATTCAAGTAAACAGTTCTATTCAGTACGGACTTTACATCAAAACATCTATATATATAAAAATTGATGTTGGTATATATGTACATATGTATTTATGTATGTTTGAATGTACGTTGCCAGAAGAGACGGAAGGGACTAGTGATGAGTAAAAGTCTTGCGAGACTTCCAAGACCAAGACGGCATGAGTCGCCGCAAGACCAAGACCAAGATCGGGAGGTGCAAGCATAAGACCAATACTAAGACCAGGCTTTGCAAGAGTCTTGCAGTCTCGCAAAAATTTATGAACTAATTTATTTTTAATTAAAATAATATTTACTACATACTATCGACATAATACTACAAATTGGTGTTTTTTTCTCATATTTCATTATAATTACTGAATTTTAACAGCAAAATAAAAAATGTTTCTTTGAATAAGTTGCAAGACTAAGACTCGATTGAGTATGCAAGACCAGGACTGGGTATCCAAGACCAAAACTCGATTGAGTATGCAAGACGAAGATCAAGAACAAGACGACATCTGTATTCAAGACCAAGACCACCTCGGTCTTGGTCTTGCATTTGATCATCACTTGGAGGTGACTGATGAGACGGAAGGGACTGAAGGGACGGAACGGACTGTAGGGACGGAAGGGACTGAAAGGACGGAATGGAATGAAGGGACAGATCAATTAGAGATTCTAGATAACAATATTAAAAAAATAAATAAAACATATAAATCTACCATTTTTATATATAAAAAGAGTTCTAAACAGAAAATTGATAGAATTTAAAATATATTTTGTAAATATATAATATATAAATCGTACGGAAGCCAAAATTCTATTTCTGATGTGCAAAATCATCAAAAAATTCCACAACTGGAGATAAGAAGAACAATCAACGACGCAATTTTTTTGTATAAAATCTTAAACAATATGATATACTGCTCTTATCTACTAGAAATTATAAATATTCATGTTCCCCGCGAAATACCTGAACCAATAATACATTCGAAATCACTAAGTGTAACACTAATACAAGAAAAATGACTTCATTGATAGATCATGCTATATTTTTAATACAAAACTTAATGACGTTGACATATTTAACATCTCGCACAAAAAATTCACTAACATTCTACGAAATAAAATTACGTTTTGATTATTACTTTACATTCATAATATAATAATAAATACCTAATTAATAATTAAGCCTTTTTTTTATTATTCCATTTCATTTACAATATTTTTTTGTAAGCATAATATATAAGTATTTTATTTAATTAGTAGTTTGTTAAATTAATGTATAATATTTAAACTTATTTCTACTTTTTTTTTTTTTATGTATATATGTATGTTTTTCATGAAATGGATCCCTCTTGGGTATAGGCCTCCTCCAATAGTTTCCATATAGTTCTATCTTTGCCCTTTTCTTTCCAGTCCATTCCCCCCGTTGTTATTATATCATCGATCCACCTTTTGTACGGCCTGCCAACATTCCTTTTTCCTTTGGGTCCCGTCCATATCGTGGTTAGTAAAGTCCATCTATCATCTGTGAAACGCGATAAGTGTCCAGCCCATTGCCACTTTAATTTTAAAGCTTGTTTTAGCGCATCTGTCAATTTTGTCTTTTTCCTAATAGTTTCACTATTAATCTTATGTATTTTCCGCAATTTTAACATGCTTCTTTCCATTGCTCTTTGACATGATCTGATTGCTGTTTTTGTCTTGTTTGTAAAAGTCCAAATTTGGCATGCATATAACAAACTGGGATTAATACAGGTCTCCATTACTATTTTTTTCATTTCGGAATTGAAGTCTCCTTTTAGTATTTCTTTCTGCGTCCAAAACCTTTTCCATGCTATATTCACTCTTCTATTTATTTCTTCTTCGTTTCTAGTGTTTTTGAAAGATATTAGTTTCCCGAGGTAAATGTATTCATCTACGAAGTCAATTCTCTGAGTATCTATATTTATCTGTTTTTTGTATCCATTTGTCATTATTTTTGTCTTATTCGCGTTCATTCCTAATCCTACTTCCATACTTGCTTGGTTTAATTCATTCAGCATAGTTTCTAATGCTCTTGGGTTTTCGTTGAAGATGACAATATCATCCGCAAATCTGAGATGGCTCAAAAATTTGTCTTTAATGTTAATGCCCTTATTCTTCCAGTTTAGGCCTTTAAAAATTTCCTCTAGCACGGCGATAAATAATTTAGGAGATAAAGGGTCCCCTAGTCTAACACCTCTTTCTATTTTTATATCGTCTCCTCTTTTTTCAAGTTTAACGTTACTTATACTGTATTTATTGTTGATATTGAGTGCATTTAATGATTTCCATATTGCTTTGTGGCTTATACTATCGAATGCTTTGCTGTAGTCAATAAACGCTATGTATAATATTTTATTAAACTCTTTATATTTTCCAATTATTTGTTCTAAGGAATGTATATGGTCTGTTGTCGAAAATCCTGAACGAAAACCAGCTTGTTCTATCGGTTGTCTACTATCAATTGTATGCGAAATTCTACTTAATAATATGGATAAAAAAAGTTTGTAAGTACTTGCCATCAGGCTAATAGGTCTATAATTCTTTATATCAAGAGGGTTACCTTTTTTGTATAGCAGTATGATGTCTGAATTGTACCATTGCATAGGAATAATCTCGGTGTCAATTATCATGTTGAATAATCTGGTCAAGTAAGTTGTAAGAATAGGAGCTCCTTATTTTATAGCCTCATTAGTAATGCCATCCGGTCCTGGGCTTTTTTCAGACTTAAGTTGCTTTATATGTGTCTTTACTTCTGCTTCGTCTATTTGTTTAACACTGACTGTATTACTTGATTCTGTGTTAATTTCATCTTCTATGTCTTTGTCATTGGTTTTGTATAGATCTCTGTAGAATGATGTTGCATGTGCTATGATATCATTTCTAGATTTTGTTTCTTCTAATCCTTTCTCAAGTTTCTGTATCCATGTTTTATGGGTAGATAATTCCTTATTGGCCTTTTTGGTACTTCTTTGTCTAATTAAATTTTTCTCTATTATTATTTTTCTTTGTTTTATATAGTCCTGTTTTATTGCTTTATGCGTTTCTTTAAACATATTGCTGAGTTCTTTTTTTGTTTCATCATTCTTAGGTTTGATTCTTATTAGTTCTGATCTTCTTTTGATTAGAATTTTTGTTTGTTCGCTTAGTATTTTGTTTCCTTTGCTTTTATTTAATTTTGTTTTTAATCCTTCTGATATAGCCTTTTCCAGCCTATTGTAATAGTTTTGTACTTTATTTGTATGTTCTACTTCTCTTTCTAACACTGGTATCTGTGTTTGTAGCTGTTTAATATAAATTTCTAATTCCTCTGGTGATGTAGGATGCCTTGGAAATGATTTGAAGTTTTTTCTGTTTCTTTTGGGAAGATTAAGATCTAATGTTGCTCGCACTGGTCTATGATCAGATGGAAAATTAGTCAATGACAGTACCTCTATATTTGTTATTAAATCTGACTTATTACATAGAATAAAGTCTATTTCATTTTTTGTTTTCTGGTCTGGAGATATTCATGTCCACCTTCTACTATTTTTTTTCTTAAAAAAATGTATTCATAATAAAGAGTTTAAATTCACAGGCATATTTAATCATTATTTATCCTCTTTCATTTCTTTTGCCATAACCATAAATACCCATAGTTAGGTTTTCGTACTTTTTGGGTTCTCCAATTTTAGCATTGAAATCTTCTATGACCAATGTAATACCATTTACTAGATTATGGGCTCTTCTTATATCCATATAAAACTTTTCTATTTCATTCTCATTTGATTTTTCAGTTGGAGCATAAACTTGAATTATTGATAATGCCTGTTTTCCAAATTTTAGCTGTAGCAAAGCTACTCTTTCTGAGATTTCCACGAAATTGGTGATATTGTTTTTATGTATTTTGTTAATCAGAAAACCAACTCCAAATACACCTTTTTACTCTCCCATGTAACAGAATATATATGCTTGCTATGTTCTTCTATTTTGCAGTTTATTTTTCTTACTTCTGAGAGTCCTAAAATGTCACATTTGATATTTTCGAAAGCATTTTTGAGTTCTATCATTTTTTCAGTTGATGAGAGAGATCTAACGTTAAAGGTACATATCTTAAGACTGTTATTTTTCTTACATTTATATTCAATAATTGGAGGGTATTGGTCTAATTCCCCACGACGACCACTCGGGTTGGGGAATGTTTTGATTGCGTTATAGTTAGTTACAGGTTTTTTTGTATTTCTTTTGCGGTGGCCGATGACTATTTCCTATTTTCTTTCTTCTGATGTCAAGGAGTTGCGTGAGAAGGAATTTGATCTTTGTCTCATAAGATCAAAAGCGTTGATACGGTTTTGTCCGATGGTGGTGTTGTCTATGAAGTTACCTTGTTTGCGGCTCTGTATCACAGCCTCTGGTGATTCGGACACATCTCTCTTTCGTTTCTCTTTGTTTCCTTCTCTTATGATTAATTTATCGTATTTTATTATAGCATAGTTTCCTTTCTTCCTTTCTTCTATTAGTTTTTCTTGTAGTTGTTTTCTCGTAGCCAACACCTCCCTCGTGTAGTCTTCCGTGATGTATGCGTATACATACTTTCATACTTCTGCCAGCTATTTATGAACAATTCACATTCATAATATACAATAATATAAATATTATTTTTATTTTAATGCAACATATAAAATTAATAAAAATATACGTAGACCTATAACACAGCTACATGATTTTGTTGTGTATTCTACAATGGTTTGTGGTGCTAAACTTCGGTGCATACTACTTGTAACAATATTATAAATTACCTACATAGGCATTGTACTCTGTATACGTATACTGTATAGTATGTATATACTGACTAGTGAACACAATACTGACTGGTCGGTCAGTATTGGCTTGTTTTTGTTGCGGATGCAGATGGCTTAATAGTTAATACTCTTCCTACTTACCTACTCCTTATACTTACTCTTCATAACTCTTTTCTTTTTTATATTTTAATATAACTGTTGGGTCATTTTGATAATACCTACCTACTATTGTGGGTGTAGGTGGTTTTTTTTTTTGTTACATATCTCATTCGATTTCAAACATCAGTGGGAGCAACATCAGTTGCCATTTTTTTCGCATTGTTACATCAGTAACCATTATAATTTGTTTAAAAAAGTTCTCATTCATTTTGTACCATATTTGTATCATTAGAAATCTGTGATAGTGAATTTGGGTGTAAGTTCGCAAAAAGAAGCCAATCCTAATTTCTCTTCCAACTCCAATTCCCGAATTCCTTTCTCCAAGGCTTCGGTGGATTGGGATCTGCAAGAAGGGTAAGTGCTACCAAACTGTAGTTCTGATTTGTCCATAGTATTGATTCATTTATTTGCAATACAGTCCACCATTTAACATACAATAACTGTGTTAAAAAAATATATATTTGCAATTGTTAAATAATTCACATACTTAGTTTAAACTATTTAAAAGAACCTTTAAAAGGTTTATAACCTGTTACATATAATTATACCTATTGTAATTTCATATTGAAAACTGTTGGTTCTAAAAAATCAATAAAAATAAATAAAAATAAAAACAGGCTGGACAACGCCGGCGGAGTTTTCTAGTAAAATAGTGAAAATATATTCGCTCGATCGACCGACAAAATACCTATATTGTTGTAATGTAATATTTATTCTGTCTCAGTGTGAACAGTCCCATTTAAAAGTACGGTGAGCGATATCATTTTATGACTTTGAATGTAATATATATTCCGTAGTGAGAAAGCCCCTTAACTGTGATGAAATTTAAGTTATGTAGGATAGGCAGGCTGTACATTGTGGATAGGGTGGGGGTGGGTAACTGAAGGGGTGACGGTACATTATTATGATTAGTATGGTCAAATGTTAGTGGAAATATATTTAAAATTGGGCTACCTGCGATATTTGTGTTATTGTTGATCAGATTACCTTTTTGGTTTATTGCTTTCCTTATCTTTAAGTTTTCAAAATTGTTTTGTATTAACCCTGACTTATTGGAATGCAAGATTTTTATACCTGTTCTATTGTCAAAACTATGTCCCTTTTCAATAATATGGTTAGCAAATTCACTAAAATTTGTATTTTTCAAACATCGCAAATGTTCCTTAACTCTAATATTTATACTTCTATTGGTCTTACCAATATAGAATGCATCACAAACTTTTATATCTTTAAAATTAGATAAATGTCTTCTGATACTATTATTGGTGTAATAAGCCGGTTTTATATTTTTTTGTAAAAGGGACTTTACATAAGGAATTTTACATAAATAACAAAAAACCTGTTACACAAACAAGCTTATACGTTATACGTTACGATGTAGAAAAACACAACAGAAATAAAACAACAAAAACGTGATAACGAAAACATAAGAAAATAAAAACAAAAGATAAAACGAAAACAATACAGAAATACAGCCTTGTAAGTAGGGAACATTTAATAGAGGTTTTTACGGACAAAGCCCTCCTTAATGATGAAAAGTCTTTCAAAACAACATTACACGATGTTCACGTGATTCATTCGAGGAGTGTGAGCCTCAAAATGGAATATAATCTATTATGATGAACCCAATAGCGGAATAGCTTATGGAAGTCGACAATCTAGGCTTGCCTTATAAATACAATATGTAAAGAAATATATAATCACAGGTAAGAAAAACTGTCATACTAAGAAAAAAAATCTTACTTATTCAAGACTTAATAATTTTTTGATTGTTTTATTGTAACCACAATACAAGATCCAGGTATTGAAAGATAAATACTCCTTTTCGGGGTCACAAAATGTAAGTAAGATATTATTATGCCGACCGCCGTGGCACAGTTGGTAAGCCGTTCGGATTCTGTGCGGACGATCTGGGTTCGATTCCCAGCAGAGGAGAAATTTATTTGAATTCATTTCTCCCGCAAATATTGCTTCTCTGGGCTGGAAACACTGGTTAGTTGGAAGAAATTGCCATACGGCAATAAACTCGCAACTTGCGCAGGGTGCAAGGAAGTGTTTATTATTATTTATTATTATTATTTTGGCATATGAAAAATATTTTTCATGGCAGTTAAAAAATTGAGAAACACTATTCAGATATCCTTCAAAATTTTTGAAGGGGTCTAAGCTATGTAGTATAAGATAGGTATACAAATGTGCAAAATTTGAAAACAATCGAATGAGTACTTTAGTCTATATTCGATAAAGTAGAATAAACACGCCGTACATAGCACACACACACAGATGCATTGTGATGAAACTTTCAGAATACAATCTCAACATGATACTTATTTACAATATACCATAAACAAAATAACCTTTAAAATTGCGAATTCATAACTTCCCACTATATCACCTTGGTGTAACGAGGAGTAAAAATAATGTCAAGCGACCCATAGTAGAGCTCTCACGAAAACGTCGCTATACGAATTGACCTGTGTTATTCACTCGCAATTCCTATGTAGGTATTTTGTGGAGTGTTGCCAACGTAACTGAATGCAACACGTAGGTACGTAAACAATGGCCAACTAACGAGAGATAACATACATTATGTACACACACACTGTTCACCTGTGAAGCCTTACCTAACTACGATCAAATCAAATTTCAAAACGATCGAAAACCCCATATTGACAGCAGTGTGTTTCAAACAGCCGAGTAGTATAGGCGTTGTTACTCGTAGCACAAATTATTAATAGCAGTTAGTCCAGCACGTCACTTTACCCTATTTCCAGTTCCACGCAACAGGCGATATCTGTGAAGTATTGAGATTGAGGAAATGATGAGTTTTGAGATTCTTTCTAAAGGCATTTATAATAAATAAAATAACACAGTTTTCATCCACAGTGAGTTTATATTTTTAATGCCTAAGCGCTTTCACTGGACTTCGCCAGCATCATCAGAGGCAAAATTCAGGAAAACTGTGTTATTTTAATTATTATAAATAAAACCTTTTACCTTTTATTTTATAATAAATTATGAACTTGCACTGTTTTAACGAAAAAAAAAACTTTAAAATTATTAAAAATATAAGAGTTTATGCACTGCATATTGAGATAAATGCACCTCCAGTATACTCCAAAGAGATGAAATTAATGCACTGACCTTTAGGCCGGCAAATTCTGGATATTGAAACCAAAAAAGATGTTGCTATTCGATGTTATATTCAGGGTTGAATTATTATTACATTATACGAAAGGTGTCATTTAGGACGCGACGCAACAATACGGATTCATATATCCGAAATGGAGATTTGTCGGCCATTTGGATTCTGTATAATATCTCGACGGTGGAGATACAGCTGTTACAATATTTGGACGGCGGTGTCAAGCAGCAGGACGCATTAAACGACAACTATCCCACGTTTTGTTTACGTAACGAATTCCCGATTTTCACCTGCGCCGTTCTCTGGGAAGTTTCACCTGGGAGGGGAGGCGGATGTAGACCTCCTTCTGCGTTATAATGTTCTAGCGGTTGCAGCACGGCTGGGGGGTGGTTTAGGGGGGTAATAGCCTAGTTTCTACACACACAGATTCTTTACATATCACACAGAGTAACGTCACCTATGTATGTACTCGTTTTGCCTAACCAACAATCACACAAAGGTGCTAACATATGTATTAACAACGCGGCAGATTCTAAAAGAGTTGCGAATAGTTTATTTTTTTTGTTCAGTTAATTTTTATTTTGTCTGCGTTGATTACGTTGATATTGTATAAGTTCTTATAATGGCTTGTACGTAATTTAAGAGGGCACATAACCATAAATATTATGACTGAAAACATGATATGTATAATATAACCGCCAAATACAATATGAAGTTACGTGTTAGTAAGATTAAAATATGCTTTTTTTGCATTTCAAGAATCTTAAAATGAAAAAACTCAAGCGGTGTTTGTTTGTTTATTTATGTGGTCTGGTACAAGAAAGATTTGCCGACGTTGTCGATAGCGTCGTTTCCAAATTATTTATTGATTTAAATTATCGGAAACGGTGTGTTTTGAGATTTTTAAGGAACGGTAATATATTTTCGGAGGGTATGTGAGAGCTTTTTATTTTATTTTTATTTATTTTATATTATTTTATTCGGAAAACAGACAGCATACATAATAAAAATAAAAACAGAAATGATACATACAATTTCATGCCTAGGTAACATGTGTTTTCACTTATATAAAAAGTAGTAATACCTAAACATATTTTTTTATTTATTTACTATTTCTTTTTCTCATATTATCATCGGGAGGGTACATTTGAAACACGAGGAGAAAAGGAACATCAAATATTACTAAAATTTGTAATTTTCTAAGCAAACGTAAAGTCTGATTTTTTTTAAAGTGCCAATTCTATACATAAACAAAAAAATGCATAGTATTTAGGTACGCATGTAAATGTATTAGTAGAATCGTGGTTGCTGATTGGTTTACACCATTTGGTGTCCTTAACAACAAACATCAACAAACCCGACAGTACGTATCTATCTCTCGAAGTGCGCGCACGTTTGATTTTTTATGGTGACCATGTGTTCTAAATTAGGAATTGTTTTCATTGATGATTTTTTATTTCTAACTTATGTATTTTATTTTTAGTTTAATATCGATATATAATTATTATCATAAACATGTGTTATCACCGTCTTAGTATAGAATAAGTGTCCATTATTTATTTGTATTAGTTACATAGTTATTATGTATGTATGTGTGTTTGCCTCAATGAACTAGTATGTAAATATTTAGTATAATTTAATTAATAATTTTGTAAAATAATATGAAACTGTTTATTATTATAAGGATTAATTACTTCATAATGTATTATTTTTATATTCCTAATAAAAATTATCAAATAAATATTTTGTTCAAATATTACTTTCCCAGGAGATGCCCATTAACATTTGCAGAAAATACCTAATAATACCCAATAAAGCCGCATGGTACCGGGGGTAAGTATAGGTATGAGTAGTTTTGAAGATATATGCATGTGCAAGTTACAACCGTTTTATATCATAAAATGATAAAAAAAATCCCATAATATTTTTTATCTTTGACACCATGGTCACACTATGAGCTTTGGCACTTTTAAAAAATCAGACTTTAAAAGGAACAAATTTGTTCATGCGAAACGACATAAAATAATTTGGAAAGGATCAGGTACATGGACATATTCTGTATGTCTAGGACCCGGATTAGACAGAAATATATTTTTTTCGTAAGTTGCCCATTTAAAAAAAAATACATCGATGTTTCGGTTATTACCAAAATATGTAGGTACTGGCCAGCTTCTTCCAACAATAATCACAAAGGAAAATTAAAAATATTAATAAATAAAACCATTGCTGTTTACTAAATTGTGCCGCCCCTAAAAAACATTTCAGGTGGGTATAGGTACGTCTGGGATACGAAATTTTCAAGTAATTATTATTAAACTATATTATAACATTTCACAATATGTATTCAAATTAATTTAATTGTAATTGAGTGGGTACATCGTCACTCTGGCATTTCATAATGTTTCAGTGCCGAGCTGTGGCGGTTGTTGCGAGCATCTGGGCCTCCCGGGGTAGCTGGGGGCGCAGGGGGGTTGGGGGAGGGGGCGCTACAGAGGAAGGTCGATACCACCCCCCCGTATGCCCCCGCAGCCTCCGCCCAGGGGCGCAACAGTACAAGAGGGATGTTTTTTTAATGCTTCATTGTTTTTCCTTTGAGCGTTTAAAAAAAAATGATAATATGGAAAAAATCGGAATAAGATACGCCTTGGGCGCGGTTTATGAAGAAATAAATTGTTATTATGAGAGGTAACAACAGGTATGGAATGAAAGATGCTAAGTTATGTTTTAATAAATTTAATTATCCTTTTTCGGTCCATTTTCTTCTCCGGCAACAAGTGTGCCTCGTAGATGCTGGGATTCATTACCACGTCAGAATTTTCCTCAACCTACCTCTACAATATCTTCTTGCTATTTTGGTATCCCATTCATTAGTTTTGTAGTCCCTTAGCGAGGTATTCAACATTCTTCTTTCCATCGCTCTTTGTGTCACCCTTAGCTTTTCCATCATTCGCTTAGTAAATGAACATAGATGTTTCAATGCCGTAAGTGATCACAGGGAGTACGCAAGCAATTTTGATATAACAATTTCCTTCGAATAGATTAATAATTCGAATTCATAGCTCGAATATTTTTTTTATTAAAAAAAAATAATACAAAAATATAATGATAATTTTAATAGGGCCAATTATGATATTGTGTACCTACATATTTAGTGTGGAATGGGAATAATCACCTGGTTCATAATTGCATATAATTGTCAATAAAAATTGTAAACTGCTAACACTAGAACAGGATTTCCTAGTTGGGCAGCAGTAATCTACTTATTGTTGTCATTATAAATATGGTGTGAAAAAAGGTAAATAAATAATAATAAATAAAATATGTAGGTATAACAAGATAATTTATTACATTTTCACAATTTCGAAAACAGGGTGGCAGTGGAGGGGAAGCATCGACCACTGGAAACTCATATTACAATTTATACCCCACGTGTCTCAAAATATGAATAATACTGAATTAAATTAAATACATGGGTCTTAGAGATGGAATGAATAGGAGGGGCCGCCCCAGAAAGGGATGGCATGACCATGTGAATGATATTTTGAAAGAAGGAAACATAAGAAGCTTGAAAAATCGACGAGCATGCATGAGACGATGCGTGGATGTAAAGGAAGCTAGGAATATGTGCAAAAATAGAGGAGTATTGCGCACGGTTCTCTCTGCTTACCCCGCAAGGGATATGGCGTGATAATATGTATGTATGAACGAAATAAAATTGAATGAAATTAAATTATTTCTTCATACGTTGCTATAACTTTGTGGCACATTTTAAATATTTTCGCAAATTGAAATTTGGTACAAATATATTTTTTTGTTTTAACCACTGTGAATACAATATATTTTTTGTTTTAACCACTGTGAATTCACAGTGCTTAAAACAAAAAATATATTTGTAACAAATTTCAATTTGCGAAATTAAATTAAATTAAAGGGGCACAATAAAACAGATAATGGCAATAAACTCACCATTTGCGCAGGGTGCAATGAAGTATATATTATTATTATTAATCTTTCTTGTACCTAAATAAAAACTTATTTTTCTAGAATATTTATACATTATGATTGAATTTATAGTTAGGGCACTACATTAGAGGCAAGAAAACTATATGTCTTACGCCAAATAAATAATAAGTACCTAAGCAATCTCTACACGATAATTCTTGAAAAAATTACTTAAATATATACGCTTGTAAATTGTGTATTCACAACACTCCACTATCTCATAGTTGTGGAGTGTAAAAAAGCATTTTGAAACCAAAAAGAGAGACATCATAAAATCAAAAACATTACGAAAAGAGTACCAACAAATTCAATAAAGCGATACGTTTGTGGAATAATGATCTATAGTTAACTGTTGTGTGATCGTTGTCAGAAAACAATGTCTCAACAAATGAAGCAACCGGACGTGGCAAGTACGTGATATAAACTATTTGTATACATGTGGAAAAGAAATAACTTCCAAGAAAACTCGGTATATCGGACAATTTTCAAGATTCCCTCCAATCTATGTCGTTAGTCCCAGCCGACATTATAACCATCATTATCATTAAGCTGTGTAGAAAAGAGAAATCAAACAACAAATTTCCATACATCCGCCTCCACATTTTGCATATAGACTGAAACATAATTTACTTCTTCATATATTTATTTATTTATTTACTAATAAACGGCATCAATAGAATGAGAAAAAATCACAATTGGGTAAAGACTTAGCAAAAAAAAGATAAACATACACATTATTCTGACGATGTGCTTTGCACGAAACGCGTCAATAATCCAACTGTCGATTTGTTCAGGAGAACTTTGTTCTCTTAACATATCGACAATGTATCAAGCCAGAATACGCGAGAATTGTATGGAGAGGTCTACTTTTTTCACGGCTTTTCCAACTTTGAAGTCAAAAAACACCAACTTAGAGGCTTCGCAGCATATATGTTCCATACACGGATTTACTCAGAATTCGGAGTAGAACATTTCGTGTGTCTGTGTGTGTGTGTGTCTGTGTGTGTGTCTGTGTGTGTGTGTGTCTGTGTGTCTGTGTGTGTGTCTGTGTGTCCGTCCCCCCCTTATAACTTTTGATCCGCTCAATTTACAGAGCCTAAAATTTCAGAATATATAAACAGTTACAGGCCTACAAAACTTTTATACTCGGAATTTTGAATTTTTGTTTCAGTCAGGGGTTATCAACTTTTGAATTTTTATTTTATTTTTCCATATATCTCAGAAACCATAAACGGTAGAACGCTGAAAATTGGTACAAACATAGACAAATACAAAATCTCAAATGCGTTTTTTCAAAAAAATTCCAGGGTTTCTCAAACATTTTTTATTAAGAAAAATATTTTTTTATGATAAATTTATGAGTTTAACTGCCTATATTTCCAAAACTTTTACAATTATCGAAAAAAGCCGAAACACCCCAACTAGATAATTTAATTTTCTATAAAAAATATTAACATTGTAGTAGAAGATCTCAATTTTTTTTAAACAATTTTTTTAAAAATTGAATTTAGTGACGACATCGCTTCATACATTTTGTATGGCAGTCGCCTATACACAATATGTAAGAAGACTTAATAGTTTGTTACTTCATCTCCAAACATACATACATACCATCATGCAATTTGCATATTCTGGGTAGGAAAAAGGATCTTCTTCCAAACTATCCTATCTTGACATACATACCTACATATGTTGTATAGAAAACAAAATATCTGAAAATATTCAATAATTTGTATCTATGGGTTTATAGTTTGGTACATATTCTTCAACTATACATACTATCGCTATCGACAGTTGGATCTCATGTGTTACATGCAACTAGTCCAATAAATATAATAGAACATTAACCAAGTATTTTTATATTTTTATAACATATCAAATAAACATACACAGTTAAACAATTAAAAAATAAAAAAAATAATAGATGTAAGCAACATAAAAAAAGATATAGGTATATATGGACTCAAAATAAATCAGAACGTTAAATAAAAAAATATTATTAATACAAAAAATATCAGTAGAAGCAATGTAATGTAAATTAAATATACACAAATTGTTATGATACGGAGCAAATGTATTAAAAATATATAAAAACGTTAAAATTTATGCTGTGAAAATTATCTATAATATTTTTTACAGACGAAACAATTGTCTTGTAGAATACTTTATTTGATTTGAGTTTTACCGGTATAACAAAAGAGTTCTAAAATCTCAATCGCTCAAATCATTCATTCATCCACACCATCACGGCATATCCCACAACGTGGGGTAACCAGCGACAGGTGTGCATTACCTCATAAAACTAATAACGACACATGCGTGTATGCCCAAACACTAGTCTCGTCTCACCTGAAAAGGCACTATATTAAGAATGGGTGGTGAACCTCATTGCCGAACTTTTTGAGATGTTATTGTTGCCTGTTGTATTTTCGAATACCCGCTTCTTACGGGACACCCTAAAACGATGATAATTGAAAAGATTGGAAGCACTTTTCTAAGCCGGTACCTCACAGCAAATCAAAATCGCATATTTCTATTTTGTGTCGGCATCGTAGAATACATATGTTCATTAGATACGTATATAGTGTTTAATATATATACATATATATATATATATATATATATATATATATATATATATATATATATATATATATATATATATATATATATATATATATATATATATATATATATATATATATATATATATATATATATATATATATATATATATATATATATATATATATATATATATATATATATATATATATATATATATATATATATATATATATATATATATATATATATATATATATATATATATATATATATATATATATATATATATATATATATATATATATATATATATACATATATATATATATATATATATATATATATATATATATATATATATATATATATATATATATATATATATATATATATATATATATATATATATATATATACATATATATATATATATATATATATATATATATATATACATATATATATATATATATATATATATATATATATATATATATATATATATATATATA